>CAKAEH010001315.1:0-437645 GCA_916381525.1 Cercopithifilaria johnstoni
ATTCCCAAAATGTTGACAATTATCGGAATAGTGAAATAGAGTAGATTTTCTAAGGTATATGTTATCGTGAGAAATATGAAATAATTTAGAATCTTAAGCTTTATCACTTATCAAATAATAGTTGGAATTTGGATTTTTTCTGACTGATGAGCTTAAGGATAAAGATGTAAAGCATTATTTTACATAAGCTTACATATTTTTGAATCAGTGAGATCTTATAGATAATGCATTTAGATAAATGGAAATCTAATGTTTTCATAAGATAATGGTAATTTAACGTTTGGGTATATCTGTAATTTACTCTATTTCGCTTGATTGTGCATTTATGTTTTTGCATTTTGGCGCACCGTATGTAATTTTGACTGCTGTAGTATTTAATGGTAAAATTTTAGGATGTATGTTGATGGTGTTCTGGTGACGTTACTAATCAGTGTGTTGCCCATTTTTACAATTCAGACGAATCCGGTTTCAATCCCCAAAGGACAGAGACATGGGAATATTGTTATTGCTGCTGTCATTTCAACACCACTTCTGCCGGATAATGACGGTTTTGGTATTTGTGAATTAGAAGGTTTTGATCTAAATCCAACTGGTCCACTTGTACCATGCAGTTTTCTTGACGAAAGGTTTGTTGTGTTTGAATCATAATTGAGCAATAAGTTTTCATACCATGAAAGCTCAGTTTTTCGATGCAGAGTAATGCGAGATTTAGACCTGGGCTATTATTTGTAGAAGGAGAAAAGAAGCAATAATTTTTTTAGACAGCAGACCCATGTAAAAGTGTAAAAGTAAAAGTGGCATTGTTTTTAGGTGGATTGATTGCGATGCGCCAATGGATGTATCATCAGTTCCTGAAGCTAACAATACAAAGGTAGATCTTCAATCTTTTCCAAGGATTTGATTTGTTAAATGACATACATATAATATATAATTCACTATTATTACATTCACTATCATTATTATATTTCCCAGGTGGATGGTGTATGCCTCACATGGGGTGGCACACGTTATGAAGACGTGGAGCAAACAAATGTGACCTGCCGAGTTCTGCCATGCATCGAATGTCGTGGTCCACGTACTTTCTTGAGAAAAGTACCCTGCATCAAGTATGCTTTATCCTATTTCATGTTTTCGAAGATGGCTAATTTACTTATTTTTAGCTCTTACCTTATCTTAATTTTCCTTCCGAAAAAATTTTAAAATCCCTTCTTTGCCAGCGATGTATTTACGAAATATCTGGCATGGTGATTATTATACATTAACATTAATTTTGAAATTCCGCTATATAGAACTTTTTTCCGTCATCGCTATTGTTTGTATCTATATTTCTTTGCAGATATACGGGTCATTATTTTCTCTCAACGCTGCTATACTCAATATTCTTGGGGATTTTGGCAGTAGATCGTTTCTGTCTTGGCTATTCAGCTATAGCAGTTGGTAAATTGATGACACTTGGTGGTTTGGGATTATGGTGGATTGTTGATATATTTTTGCTGATCACAGGAAGTTTATTGCCTGCGGATGGATCTAACTGGCAACCATATTATTAAGGTTAACTCGTAAATTTTCTGCTATATTAATATAGATACGTTTATAATAAGCAAATAAATTATTTATTGTTTACATGTACTTGTTGAAACTATTCATATTGTAAGTAGTCATTAGACAAGCATTTCTTGAAATGCTTGATAGGTAAGCTAGTATCTTACGCAATTCTTATTTATAAGCTAGTCCTTATTTTATGTATAAATGATTTTGCATTGGCTCCTATATTGGTATATTTTGCGTTGGCTCCCATCGAAAATTTTGAAGCAAATATTTCATTTGCTATTCTTTTCGCAGATTGTTTTTGATGAATAATTTTTCGGCTTTTAACTGCTCTCTATTCATTTCATTTTAGATATTTTATAAAAAAAGGAGACGAAAAGCGTCGAGAAACTTATCGATAACGACGATCTCAGGAAAAACTGTGAAAACGGTTTTTCTCATAGTGTCTTTTTACTTAGATTTGAGCATTCTTAGCTAACTAAAATCGTGCAAATAAATTATGTTCACATTTGACGGTATTATGATAACTTATGTTGCTTTGTGGATCAATTTTAAAATAAAAAGGATTGGCGTAAGAGAAAAACAATGCGTAAAAAAAAACGTAAAAAATTAACCTGATCCGTCTTTGCAAATGTTACATTGTAATTATACAGAGTCGTTTTATTCATTTTAGTCTAATGCTTAGTGTTTTTCTCAGCTATTTATTTATCCAAAACAGCATATTGTTATTACCTGAAGCTGGCGTCCAATAATAGCGAATTTTAAATCCACATCAATGATTTGCTTCGAATAAAATCGTTTTTGTCTTAGATGCTTATCATCAAAAACTTATTTTCTCTTCTGCCGAACTTTTCTATTTAATTTTAGCTGTGGGCTACTCATATATGCATCGAAATTCTTTGTTGAATATTGTTGACCACGTTTTATTGAAAGATGATATGAGATGAGATGATGCTAACTCTCATAGCACAATCATTTATGTTTGTTTGTTTTAGAGAATTAGAAATTTTATTACTCTTGAATGTAAAGAGATATCTGGCAGGAATTATTTTTAAAGAATAAAACTGATATAGGAAATAAATATATAACAAATATATCTACTTGTGTGTTTTTGTTTAATGTTGAATAGTTAATCATTGGAAATGGAAGAAGAAAAGTGAAAATGATATAAATGTAAATTTCTTAAAGATTATCTCACAATTTCACATGGAAAATTTTCGGATAGTAATATTTTTTGAATTTGAATTACTTAGATTTCCAGATTTTATTATTACTATTAGACAAGGTTTAATATTCAGCGATGTAAATTTATATAAAGTACTAATTAGCTACGCTATATCTAGTTATAGCCTCTACACTAGGTAGCAAAATGAAATTGTTTTTAACTTTCGAATGACATCTCGGTTAATTATGGTTTAATGTGCTGGTAGCTACGCTCTCTCATATTCCGATCACTTCAGTTTTTTCTTCTCATGGTACGATGAAGTGCAGTAACCTTCAAATTGATCTTCAAACCTTCGTTGACTTTCAAATAAGTTGTTGTTGTGAATGGAATCCTAGTGAGATATGTGAGGGATTTTCGATCTTTATCATGTCGCAGCAGTTACTTAAACTTCATAATTTTTCGATGGCTATGACATTTCTTATGGGGTCATAGGTCAGCATCTTTATCAATAATCCCTGAATTTCGAATCTTTTCTAAAGTACATGGTTGTAGAGCATATTTTTTTGTGTTTTATTCGAGAGCGACCTATATACTCTTCGCCTGCAGGATCTTGAAATAAACGGAACACAGAACCTTGAAAAGAACCGGAATTCAGAATCTTAAAAAAAAATCCGCATCCAAACCACTCGTCTGTGCATATCGCCATAAGGACAAGGATTATGACAAATTTATTTCAACATTAAGAGCATATGTATGAATGAATGAATGAAAGATATGTGATAGTGAAATAAGTGACAGGTTAAATGTTATTCAGCATTTCAATTCAAATAGTCCTACAAATTGGTAGCAAATTAAAGATGGCGTAAGTGCAATAGCTATGGCGCTGTCCGAAGCGGATACCGCCAATTATTTTGATATCTAAAAATATTATTCTTTAGCTTTACTGAATGGCGTCAAGCTTGCAAGTTTTCAGCTTCTCAGCCATTTGCCATGTTGAAGTCAGCTGGAATTGCACGGCTGTTCCGCCGCTGCTGCAATATCTTTTTCAACCGTTCCATTTCTCGACCTCCTGTACTCCCACTAATAGTGCTATCACCAATTTGGCTAGAACTTCTCAATTTACTTCTGATAACATCAGCTACATCACAGTCTAGCTCCATCAGATTACAATCACAACCCCGGCCATTAGATACTGAACAATGTCAGACTGATATTCCCGGTGATTGTAATCCATATTCATGTCGTGGTACTTGCGAGGGACTATATGTTCGATTTTGGGATAGCAAACTAAAAATCGATCGAACTGTAAAAAGTTGTCAGTGTGTGGAGGTAAGATTGTTAGTGTTATAAAATTAATAAATTTTATGTTCAATAAATCAAAAAAGTAAATATAATTAGCAAAACGATTTTTCAATACTCCCAAGATTTGAGCTGGTAGTCGAAGTGGTAGATTTGAGGTGGTAATAATATTCTGAGACATGAGATGGTAGTAATACTCGGAAACTTGAGAATGTGATTCAAAAATTGGTTTCTTGTTTTAAATACATTAAAGCGCTTATCATGTTATTTCAATCAATAGTCTTTTAATTACCCATCTTTTTTATGGTTTTTACCTTCTCAGTTACTTTTACCTTGATAACATTTGGCTCCATCTTTGATTATTTGCGCTTGGTCATATAATACGATTTTAGAGAATTTACGATATTTATTATTTACTTTACAACTAAGCAAGTATGTTATTTATACATTCTCTCGTAAATACATACATCAAATGTTCACTTAAACTTTTTTGTGATAATCTTGGAGAGATTTCTTTTTTCTCCGATCTCTTGTGATTGATCACTTCTAATTATGATCGTGAGAGATCAGAACAAAATCATTTTGCGCCCTTCTTTCTGTTTGTTTATTTCTCTTAAATCTCCCACATTAGCGAATCTATCCGTTTGGTTTTTAAAAATTTACTAAACAACACAAGAAAAACTTTTATTTCTTGCAGATTGCTACAAATGCAAACTTGCATTCTATAAAAAATGCTAAATTTTTTCTAATAAGAAATTAGACCGAGAAATCTTTTAATTTCTTTGTTTTTGAAAATATTATTTGTAATTTGAAAATGTTATTTGTAAAATTGAAAATATTATTTGCAATATTTTCAGGAACCAGTATGTAGTTTAATCGGAATGAATGCTTATGCCGGTTGTCGTACTTATACAATGCTCTCTACAGCAGCACAACGATTCATCCGATTATGGACGATGAGCGGTACGGAAAAATCGGATAATCAACGATCATCAATTTTTACTTACCGTTCTGATCGTTCCTGGGATAGATTGCGACATAATCAGTTGCTTAATGCTAATTCTAAATTTTGCTGTCGCACAGCCAATATTACTTTTTCGGGTTCCATTATTTTTCGCCACAAATTGTTATCAATTTTGCTGCCAATTTCATTTGCCTTACTTTTATAAGTTGAATTGCTTCTACTTTTTTGCTTAACTATGAATATTAGTCAATAGTTCCGGGACCTCTTAGATGGGATAATTATTTCAAAACATGTTATTTGAGAGATAAAAATTCAGAAAAGTGAAAGGAAATTATATTCGTTTAAAATTTAAGCTTTCAAAAGATCCAGGCATAACACTTAGATAAATATCACGGTTGTAGTAACTTGGTTACTACTAAGAAAGTAAGCTAAAAAATTCAGAACTTTATTGACCTTTAGCTCTTAATTTTACTGCCATAATTTTGTTTTAATGATAATTCACATATAAATAATTTTAGCAGTGGTATTTGTATTCAATCGTTCGACTAGTTAAAATATGTCTGATATGATCTCATTCACTTCTTGCCATTTATTCTTTTGATTTCATCGAATATTCTGTAATAGAAGATTGCTCCTCACATTGATGAAGATTTCGTCGAAAATCCAAACTGTCTGTTTAAAAAAGTAGAAACTTCCTGATTTTTTTTTTGTGAAAATCTTTATAAATATTACATTTATGAAATGTTGAAGAATTTTAGGAACCTGTTTTATCAAATTTACTACGGCTTGATGGTTATTAGTTTCTTCGACTCTTAAAAAAGGTTGCATTAAAATGATTGAAGGACTTGAACAGTTTTAAATTAACAAGAACTGAACTGATCGTATAATTTCAAATTGCGTACGATATCTGTCGAATGAGTAGTTGCTTAATGCATTGGCGATCAGTTTTGTTAAGATTGTTTTTAGCTTTCAAAAAAATTTTTTATTTCTTTAAGTTGTAATCGGATCGATTAGAAAGGCGAAAGCAATAAAGAATTGCAATAAACAAATGTCGTAGAACGTTTGCTGAGAATAAGAAAATGTGGGACAAAAATAATCTGAGATAGCTCAATGTGATATGCGAGCAAATTGATACTTTCTTTCGAAAGTCAATAGTTCAAAATGAGCGATTTCATTTGCGCTTATAGATCATCGTTTGCCTTTAAAAATTAATTTCTTAATTCAATTTCAGATAGTCTCCAGAAAGCTGCCATTAGCAATTTTTTTTAGTTAAGACTGCAGCAAAGGTCAATGTGCAGTGCATTTTATATACTGGTTGAAAAGTCGTAAACAATTCATTCAACAATTCTTTGACTCCTTATATTTCATGTTACAATCTTGAAAATTAAAGTATTTATTGTTTAATAATTTTAATTCAGCCAACTACTATTATTCCATTTAAGTGGAACACTTCTGAAACCCAATTCTCGAGATGGATTCAATTATTATGGGTAAAAATTTCAAGTTTACAACTTTTGTGAAAGCTATATTGAAATTACATAAATTTTAAAAATGGACAAGAAAATGAATGATTCGAAATAATTCGAGATAAAATACATATGCGGGAATGAGTTAAGTAAAATTAAATTTCATTACCAATAGATATGATCTCTTCAATTAGAAAATCAAGATCTTCTTTAGTGATTGCTTGATTTGAAATAATCATTCGAAAGAAATTTGGTCTACGCTTATCTGGTTGATAGCCAACCATTGTTGTTCCACGTTCCATCATTTTTGCTTTAATTTTTGGTGCTATCTGAAATAGAAACGATTCAATATATCGAAAGTGATAAAAAAGATTGAAATTTAGAATGATTCTCAGTTGAATAGAGGAAAATTTGTTTAATATTGATATCTATTATCTCATTAATTCTCACCAGAAATTTTACAAGCAGAAAATTCATCAATTTTAATTAGATGGTTTATCCGAAGAGATGTTATATTCGTGGAGATTTGTTCAAACATAGGCTGAGAGGCAAATCGAATAGACAAATCGATCAACAGTAACTAGCCAAGTAAAGAAGCTTTCTATGAAACAAAAAAGGAAATTGTAAAAATCAAATAACTTAAGGAGTGAAGGAATGGACCAGTAGCTGTCATGTGTGGAATACTGTAGTATTAGCTGCAGTATAAAAATTAGTAGTATTTTAGTTGTATTTAAAGAAATGTTTAAGTAAAAAATATTTAAATAAACAAACAAAAAAGGAGATATCAGTAAGGCAGACAAACTTTTTCCAGTCGAGCATTTCGTTCAGCTTTTTCCATATTCCGAAGACTTGGTGGTATATACCAAAAGCAGATATTCAAAAATTCCGGCTGAATGAAACAAAATATTTTACTACGAGAAAAATGATTAAACTTATCATTAGTTATCAAAAAGATGTGAGAAAGATTTGGTCTATGATTTAACGGACAGTTGGTAAGTCTAAACAAGTTCACTGTACTACCAACTGCTATCCCTTTCAGAGGCTCATCCATCAAAAAATTGTGTCAATTTGACTTTTTGAAATGATAGATTTTGAAAGTTTCTATAATTGTCACTTACCGGATCGACAACCAATTCATAACCTTCAGTTTCTCGAATTCGAGCTGTAAAATATGCCGCCAGATCCATTAGTCGATTAATTTGTCGACGATATCCTGTCATACCCTTAATTCCAAATAATTTTTAGTTCAGCTTATAAATATCCTTTCATTGTCTGGCAGGGAAATTTTTCTATGTATAATACAGATAGTTATGGAATTTATTCATACTGATTGTTTCATTTTAACACACATATAAATTTTTCGCAATCTCAATTACCCCGGATATGCATCAATCCAGGTTTTTTCATTATGGTAAGTTGTGGTAGTTTCACTTCCATTTTGGTAACACATTAAAACCTAAAGAATGTTTATGAAGGAACTATTAAAACCGGAACGTCTAAATTTGACGTATCATGAAAGTTTAATATAATGCTATTCGTTGTATATTTAATACAATATCTTAAAGTGAGTGAAAGAGTATCAAAATAATACTACAAATGCATCAGATTAGTTAAACAAATTCTCATTTCATTATCATTTTAGCTTTTGCTGAAAAATTTCTTTTTTATAAATAAAACATTTACAGCATCCTTTCGAAGATTGAAAATTTTCACTCAATCAATTTTGCTATTTACAGATATTTTCACTGTTTACGGAGAAATATATATCAAATAATATTATAAATCACTGCACTATTAATATCTTACTGTTAAAGAGAGAGTTCTAGAATAATGCTAGTTTATATTTTAATTTTGCCATGCAATAAAAGGCTGAAATTTTTCTTTGAAGAATTATTTGAAGTTTGTTGAAGTTTATCCTATGCTAAATGATAGTGATATAAATTAATAATTCATTTATATTAAAAAAATTCTATGTACCTTTGACCTCTACATGTAAATAAAACTCAGAGGAATAACGGTAACAGAAAAGAAAAATCCATTTTACGTCTGTTATACATTAGTATAATTTTAATGCAATTCATGTATTCTCTGATATATCTATTGCTTATTTAAAAGTATGTACCTTTGACCTCCACATTAACCAAAGTTTGAAGATATCATTGTGTCGACCGCACTGCATCGCTTTATCACCAGTGTCGAAATTAACATCGTAAGGCTTATCTTGTTGAAATAAGTAATCGGCTGACATCTGGTTTGTTTGGAACAAAAGACCCCAAAATTTTTTAAGCTAATTTAAATTTGATCTTTTTTTTGAATAATATTTTAGAATATCATAGCATGAAAAAGATATTTAATCTCTGATAGTCTATGAAAAAATAATCAGTTGAAAGAAAATATTCATCACAGTTTCTTATATACTACAGCTAATGAATTTCTGTATTTTAAACACATGAATATAATAATATACATATGAATTTTCGCAATGCATACTTCTTGCTTAATGAAACAAGCGCTACATTGTAACAATGCACCCATCAATTTATGCGGATTCCATGTGACCGAATTAGCTCTTTCTATACCGCACAATTTATAACGATATTCCGGTGATAACAATAGGCCACCACCCCAAGCTGCCTATAAATTTTCTTTTGTTTTAATTGAAGGCTTCAAATCTAGTCAATATTAAATGTTTAAAAAACAATTTTATGATCTCATTTTTATCTTTTACATAAAGAAAGAGAGAAAGTGCTGTTTTATATCTGATTTAGCCTTAGGCTTAAATTCTGAACAATCCAACAAAATATATATTGGAAAATGTCCATTTTTTAATCAGAATTGTTTTGCTAGGCTATAGCATTATCAATAATAAAATATGATATAAAATAAGAACAATTTTAGATAAGCCATGTAAAGTTTAAAAAAAATCAAACGTCGACGTGAAGCCATAATTCATGACGATCGCATATATCTGCTATTTGTGGTATCGGATCCCACGCACCATACACTGTTGTTCCAGCTGTTGCGCAGACAAAAAATGGTTTCATGCCTAGAGAATTTAATTTGCATTTGTTTGTAATTAAAAAGTTAAAAAAAAAAACATCAAGTATGAAAAAATGGTTTCATGTTAAGTGAAAATATATTGCCAAGTATTATGATATTAGCCGTATATCCATTATGTTTATAACTAAAATAACATAAATTATTAAATTACCACATTTTTTACACTCTATAATGCGTTGTTCTAATGCTTCAGATATCATTCGTCCGGAAAAATCAGTCGAAATACTGAAACAGTTATCGGCACCAATACCCATTACAGCTGCTGCCCCCTTGATTGAATAATGACTCTATAAAATATTATGAAATATCAAATAGAATCTTCTCTTCATACAGGTTTAATTCCGCAAATTAGATTCTATATATGAGTCATCTGAAATAAGTCTAAGTTTTTTTAAATGCTTTTTCTTCCAAATGTTTTGTTAAATTTATCATTGTTTACTAAATGTTGCTATTATCATATTTTGAAATGTTGAAATGATTTATTGTTTACATCCTCGGAAGTGAAGATGCAGAGAGTTGGTAGATCGCTTTGTCCAAGTAATTTACATTTCGGAAAGCATGCATGTCGTGCGGCATTCATAGCATAAAGATTTGAAATAGCGCCACCTATAACACTTTTTCATAGATGTGGTATTATTCAAATAAATGATAATAATTACAGATATGCTTATCATAAATCTGCTGATACAGTATGCACTTTGATTCATCAGGATATCCACGATATGGATATGGATGTTCCAGGGAAGATAACCTAAAACCGTTGCACATTCACGATAACATGCATCATTTTGAGCCTTTCCTAAATGGTTTGTTGTTTATTTAAGAAAGAAATTTTATCTTTCTTTGCTTATCACTCCTTTCAATAATTTTGATTGATTAGAATATTCAGTTGCTTCAAGATATTATGACAAATTATCAATTATCACAGATAACTGGCATCAACTAAGATATAAAAAATTATTCGAAATGTAATTACGAAGTTTTTTTATTCCTGTTGTCGAATTCCACTTAATGTTTTTATCAGTTGATTTGCTGGTACAGTATGCACTTTGATTCATCAGGAAAAAATTGCACAGATAAGAATGTTTTGAAAATTGCTTATTTCACATCTCATTAAATTTTATCAATACTTTTCATGTTTTGTCACTTAAGATGGGCAAATAAGAAAAAAATGCATCATTCTTCATATTGCGGAATTTGTTTTTTAATTTTGATGGAGGAATTCTTGGACAAACATTTGTAAGCCAATAAGCTCATAAGCTGCCTCCAAGCTGATGTATGATGCTTTTTATTTGTTTTGATTTTGCTTATATATGAAAAATTGCACTAAATTTCATAAGAAAAAAATAGCTGGAAAGTATTTAGTTTGATACTTCATGAAATTTTTATTAAAAAAAATAACGCGGATTCTAATTAGTTCAATTTACAAGGGTGCAAGGAAGAATATTAAAATACTGCATTATTTAAAAATTAAGGTGCCATTTATTAAAGAATTTTGAGAAACTCTCAAAAATAAATATAATATACCGGGAGCAAAAATGGCATCGCCCTTCTGCCAACCGATCAATTCAACCATTTTCTTCATCACTTCCTTTTCCATTAAGGTAAACACTGGTGCAATTTCATAGGTAAACCTGTGAAAATATTTCAAAGACTTTACACTGCAGTATCCAGATTTAAGTAATTTCATATAAGACTAATTTTGTTGAGAAATAATAACAAGATAACGTAAAGTGAAGTAAGTTCTGAAGTCAACAACTACTACTAATTTGCAGCAAACTTAACAGATAATAGAGAAAGAGATTGTTGCAGTCATTTACAGTAATATGTGTTCTTCTTACTTTTGCCATCAAACATTTAAAGCAAAATAAAATTTCACGAAATTTCTTTAAATAAGAACCATCGATTTTTCCACCTTCTACTTTTTAAAATCTCTCTTGCTAACTACAAATTTTTGAATTTACTTAATGAATAATATAAATCTTTAGTAATAATGTTGTTTGGTGATTATTTTTTTGTCAAATATATAAAAGGTGCACTGAAATCGTACATATTAGTATTAGAAGTGGCAGTGAGCCATTCACCAGCCATAGATATAAGATCAAGCCCGCATGATATCTGATTGAAGAAGCGCGGATGTCCAGTTCGAACACCCAGACGCAACACTTCTCGACAATCCTAACAAATTCTTCAGCTCACAGAAATTCTTCATATGATTATTGGAACAGTTTGCCTGAGAAATTGCTGACTTACAACTAGAAAAAAAAAACTTATAATTCATGCTAACTTGTAATCATCCTGTTTTGCGGCGAAATAAAAGATCAAACAGCAAAGACCTGATTTTCTATCATTTAATTATTCGTCTGCATCATTTTAATGAAGAAAAAAATCATTATATCTGTTTGGAACCCGATTGTTCACCTGAAGCAACTCTTGTAAAGTACACGGATTATCCGGAATACTTAAGTCAATCAAGTTTTGCATTTCGGCTGGATGATGGAAATCCAGCACTTTATTTTCACGCCGATTTTCTTCGTTGATATATTCTAGAAGAATTTTGACAACTTCTTCCAGAAATTTTTTCGTGCCATCCCAGTTCCGTGGATTGTGCGGTAATAGTTCTACGAAAAAAATTGAATTGGAATTTTCAAACACAAAATATAACTAAGGACTTGGATGAATGCCTAATCTTTGCTTCAAGCAAGTAATACCATCATTTGTAAAAAAATAAGCACTTTAGAAATTTTTAAAATTATTCCTCAGCTTTTCTGGAGCCTTTCAAAATAAAATCTGTTGTGGACTGAGTAAAACCAAAGAACTTGTTTCCATTTAATAAAACACACTAAAATGGAAACTATAAATCCAATTCCAAGAAGATGGATTTCAGG
Organism: Cercopithifilaria johnstoni; assembly: GCA_916381525.1. Classification (NCBI taxonomy): domain Eukaryota; kingdom Metazoa; phylum Nematoda; class Chromadorea; order Rhabditida; family Onchocercidae; genus Cercopithifilaria; species Cercopithifilaria johnstoni. Next base: position 12,391 of record CAKAEH010001315.1, read on the forward strand.
ATATGAATGCTAATTGCAAAAAAATATAATAGGACAATTCGAATATCCATATTCCATAGATGCTTGATAATGCATTGCTTTAACATTGGGATGAAAAAATAGAAAAAAATACCTGAGGCATAAGTTTTGGTTAAATTAGTAGAGGTAATTGTGGTATTGGACTGCATGACAGGGAAGATTCGGTTACCCAATAAGCCTTATCTGAAGGGCGATACACTATACTTTTCAAAACTCAATGACGCATAACATGAGAGAAGATGACAAATTCAAGGCAATACAAAATACCAATATTAGTTTGAAATGATGGGAGGAAGAAGTATAGGAAAAAGGGAAAATGATGGGAGGAATGATTTACTTGAAGGAGTTACAACGATCTTTCCAGTCCACATTTCATGAGTGCCATTCCTGGCAATTTAGCTTACGGTAGTCTAAGAATTTCTCTTCATTTGATGCTTTCATGCCTAATTTAACCAGTCTGCATTGTGGTAAGTTTTGAAGCAGAGAGTACTTCAAAAGTATTTCATTTTCATAAACTTTTCGTTCTTTCTTCTAGGCATTGTTAATACTTTTATCCATTTGGCCAGTATTTCGTTTGCAAAAAAAAAAAAACAATAATAGCCTGATGACTATAATCAGCAGCAACTTAGGGATTCATTGCCTTTTGAATTCAATCAATTCGTTTACTTTAATGAGAGTGGATGAGAACTAAGCTTGAAAACCTTTTGTGCATAAATTACGAAAAACACTCGATCTCTAGTTTTATGAATGGCTCCAAAGAAATCGAAAACATCTGTTTATTTCGAATTATCTAAAACCACCTTTAAGAGAAAAAAATTGAGAATAATGTTTTGAATTAATGGCAAGCAACTAAACCACATGTAGCAAACACTTGCCATTCTCAATGATTGAAGAAAATATCGTTCCCGTACCACAACGTATTTACTGATATGATCGATTCGAAGATCTACCAGGCAACATTTATAACTCTCCTAATAACAAATAAATCCATTAGTATGAAAAAGATCAGACATTTGAAGCATAAAGTAAATGGAATCAAATGATAATGGCATTCACATACCTAAAAAAGTCATTGCTCCGATCCACTAACATATAACAAAATATCATTGGATATTAACTGAGCTGGTTTTTGTAGAAGCACTTATAATTTTGACTGTAGTACTCAATTATAATATAAAAACCTCCTTTGGCTCCGATCATTCAAAATGATGTCAATAAAACAAAATCATTCTAATTAAACAAGAACAAACACAAAAGAAACAATCTAGACTCTGTGAAAAAAAGTATTAAGCGAAAGCCAGAAAGTCAAAGAATGCTGATTCTTACTGTTAAATTCCGAAAGAAAAACGATAATTTGCGCGAAACACAGGTCTCAACTTAATATATCCCTAGTTCTTAACATACAAATTCATATTTTTTTTACCCTTTTCATATATTTAAGAATGTTTTTACATCCGAAAAAAGGAGAAACATCAACAACTAATAAATAAAACAAAAGAAGCTAATTTAAAATAGCTGATTTAAAATGGAGATATAAATAATCCAGTGAGTAAGTGAAGATTAACCAATAAAAAGTTAAATGACAAAATTTTCTGCAAGCCATCACTGCATCTTTTTTTTTGCGTTATAAAGTCGTTTATGCCAATTTTGCGCCAATGAATTGATTATAGAAAGTAAAAACCACACTATCATAGACGTAACAATGAATGAAGCACCTTTCTGAAGCATGGTGCTGTCCTAAAATACGACCAAACTGGCAAAATTTTTATATATGTTGAATCTACTTTTAGCATTCCTCACATCGCTCGACTACAGAAACTACTATGCATTCATTTTGGTCCAAGCGTGCATCTGATCAATTTCAGACAATTTCTACAAACTATTTACTTTTTTTCTGCATGCTTAGTGAACAAACTGCCAGATACTTACCTCAACATGCATGACTCCACCTTTATGGAGCTTGATTTTCTGAAACGCTAAATACTCCATTAATTTCTGATGAAGTTGCACACCAAACACTGGAATCGCTCTGAAAACTATCTCATATGTTTAAAAAAATTTTGAGAGAATTTTTTTTTATCACATATGTGCATCAGTTAAAATATGTAAAACAGCATCAAGTAATATCACAAAGTTAATCAATATTTTTTATGGAAAAAACACTAACTTCAAGTGAACTATAAGATGCTCCACTGTATTTTCACTGAAAGCCAACACCACGAAAAACATCTAAAATAAAAAATTTCAGAAAAGGTTAGGAAGTCCAAATGATTAACAAAAACACATGATATCAGCCTTTACCAAAAAAAGATACCTGAAGATGCATTTTGAAGACAGCTTTTCCAATAAGAGTTGCCAAAAAGAACTTCCAGAAAGGAACTAGGAAGTGCCCACATGTTATACCAGCTAAATCGAAGAATGGATTTGGAATCTAAAGAAAAGATGCTCTGAAAATTAGCAAATATGCAAGATGATGCATCAATGAATAACATACATACCGAAACCAAATCAGTATGATGGTAAAAAATGAAATATTCAGGAAATGCCTACTGAAGCGAAAGAAAGAATGCCGAAGAATCCAAGTCTAGTGACTGCTTTCTCCATCACTTCTTTACATTTTTCGGTAAATGTGGGTGCCTTCGGTCCATTTCGATTAATGTAGGCCAGAAATTCCCTAAATGTGAAATGATATATAGAAATTCACATGATGGCCAATAAAAAAGCGCTCTAGCAATTGAAAAACAACATATACCTGTACTCCTCATCATCTGGTTCCTCACCAGAGATTCGCGCTGCCTTCGCCATAAAGTAAGGTGGTAATTCACCCAGTGCTGTGCCAGCTCCCCACATAAGTGCTTCAACACGTACCTGAAACAAATTACAGCATATCAGACAATTTCAACATATCAGATAATTTCATTAAAAATTCATTTATTGCCGAAAACTGTATTCTGATCGACCTACTTTCGACATTATCGACCATACTGTCACTATTGCAGTCTCTACGATACCTTCCACATTTGGACACAGAATTCTGAAAAAAATTTACTTGGAAAAATTGGAAGCGAAAGAAAATCAGCCCTTCTAGCTACCTATTGTCCTGGTCTCTTATTTTATGAAATAGAACAGTATAAACGCTGTAGTTTCTGCAATTCTACTTCTATTTCGACAAATCACTAAATGCTTGAACCTTTCCGGATATGGTGGCTCAGGGAAATCCACCGAATTACATTCGTAAGCCGCAATTGTGACTGAAGCTATATGTGGCCCCTGAAACTTCTGATTTTTCAAAAACATCATTACACTGGCAAAATAACTGAAAAATGACTTGAATTCGTTTTTTATGATGAATCTTCCATTAAATGTTACCAATACTGCAGGTTTGAAGTATTTTTGCAGTGTTTTGAGAACGTGTGTTACAAGCAAATTAAAAATAGGAAACAGTTTGATTTTTTTTGTATAGTTTCTCTATCATATCTAACGGATGAGGACGAACTCACAAGATATAATATAAATGTATGAAGACCAGTTCCAAGCCCAATAGATGACAATACACCCAAACCTATCCAATAGAGATATCGTAATAATTTTACTTTCCAACTCTGAATGTATCGTTGGTGAGCGCCGGGAGTATGACAAATGTGTGTCCCAACGACACATAATAATAAAACGAACAATATACGAGCTTTGTGTATCCATAAGCTGAAAATGACGTTCAAATGATTTTGAAATAATCCAAAATCTCTAGCTAAAAAATTGAAGAACAAAGTAGAGCAGAGAATAAAAAACTTCACAAAGGAAATACTTTTTGAAAAACTAAAACATTGTCCATTTTAACTGCAATTTTACATTTCATAAAAAGGATAAGAAGAAGTTTGATGATTTACATACTCCATTCATTTATATTTAAAATACTCCTTAGCACATCTTAATTCCTTTCAGCTAGGAACAGCAAGAAAGGATTTCTTCATTTCTGGAATTTTGATAAAAAACATACTTAGTGATGAACTCGATTGATAATTGTAATACTTCACGAAGCGCATAATGAATTGTTTGAAAGGGCCTCTTCCAGAGAACAATTTTTTGTCGTTCTAATCTATTTAATGTTCCAACAGATGGACTTGTTATTAAACCTCTACCGCTCGGTTCTATGTAATATTCACTGAAAGGATAGATAAAAATTACTATTTCCATATTCACTTAGAGTACCAGAAGTTATGAATGAATGAATACAACTTACTGAAATATTTCAAATTAACATGTGAATCCTTCACTTGCAAGTTCATCTATTCATTAAACTCCACAAATATATAATTATTTCTTACAAAAACAAATCCATAAAGTGTCATCGCTAAACACAGGAAAACTCATTAACTTTTTTTTACAGTAATATCTCCGATTGCTAATTAAACGTTATCATGAATACAAAAATTCTAGTGTCTAGAATTACTACAGATAAATTTGGCACCTAAAATGTAATATAACTTCCAATCATATGGTGATATTTCTGCCAGATCTCTTGCAATTCTCCAGAATCGTAGCATGGATACACAGAAACTCATAATACTGACGATCAAAAATTACCAAGTCTTGAATTCCTTTTGATTCGATATGGAATTACGCAAGCTGAGTGCATTTCATTATTGAATTAAGACGAGGTTTACCCGGCAAATAATATAGAAGGGACCAACATCTTTCATTACTTAATTTCATATACATATTTTTATACGTTCAAAAGCTATGAGCGAAAAATGCATGACCTGGGTTCTTTTGAAGATTCATCAAATGTAACTTGTCTAACAAACGCCGAAGTGCTCACGGATGGTATTGGAGAAATTTCTTCCGCGTTTTGCCCCTGACTTCGCTTTTTTTTGCCCATAATATTGCGTAACAAATATGTACAGATTTCCCGACTTAAAATCTAAAAAAAAGAAAAAACTCAATATAATAAATCTTCGAGTATTTGAGGCAGCAAGTGCGAGAGAACCTAAAAAATCTTGAAATATAAACGGATAAGTGCAGTGAGATATATTAGCAGAATACATGTAACAAGCACACAACCCTCGCTCTTTACTTCTTTCGAAAATACCGAACGACTGCTTACAAAAATTAGTTTTTCCCTAATTTTTGCTAGCAATATGCCCGATGTCTTGTTTGCAATAGCAACTCCAACATAAGCATATACAATCCCATAACAAATGAAAATACTTCATTAATAGTTATTACGTCCGAAGAGTACCTCCAATAACCTCTATGTTCCCACTCGTTTAGTCTCGATCCTACTACTTGACTGCCTGGCCTACCGCTCCGAACATCGCATCTGTCAATGCATAAATAATCCAGCAAGTCAATGCAATATATTTTATATTATGAACACAAACTGTACACATCTCGTCTCTTTATAAAAGTTACATGCCGAAACAACAATAACTTCGAAGTGTAAAGCTAAACGAAAGGGAAGGGTACCTGCTGACCGACCACCACCCCAATAACTCCCTGACAAAAAGCTAGAACCAATTTACCATTTTGCACGAATACTATCCTGAAATCGAAAATCGCTCCAACATACTATGGCCCAATAATTCCGACCGCTATGAAAATGTGCAGTTCTTTGGGAGACGAATTCTTCTTAATGCTGTGCTGGATTGGGTTGCTGCCACCATTAAGTTAATTGTCCCCATTGCGATACCGAAATTAATGACTTATATAAGAAAATGAGGTATGAATATGCTACATATATTCACATAACAATGTTATTTATACATATATAGTTGCAAACAATATTGAGACAAATAATTCAAACGACAACAATAAAATCGAAAACATTAGCAAGATTCAATTCTAAACAACACAACTCGACTCCAGAGATGGCGTCCAATTATCCTTGCACAACAGTTGCTTTAGCTTCGGTAACCACGTACTTTTCGCATCGTCATTTTCTTTTTCTAGTTCATCATACACCTGTAAAAAAAATTTCCTTATGTGTATAAAACCTAGTCCAATCTTATAACTCACAGCTAAGTTACTCGACTCAGAAGAACATCACCTTTTAGACTCTTGCACCAAATATTAGAGAAAGCTTCAGTATACTAAAATGTGGGATGAAATCCAGATCCTCAGGTTATATCGTTTCATAAATCATAAAGCTTAGTGAACATGAAGAATTACGAAGAAGTAAACAATACCGCTTTATAAAATTTTTAGTCATCCCTACATAATATAAAAACATGAGAAAAAACAACCCACAAAAGAAGTCGTTCGCAAAAGTAAACAGCTAATTTATTAAAATTTTTTAATCTCACGAAATATTTGGGAATTATCAGTTTCTTGTAGAAAAAAAAAGAAACTTTATTTCCAAGTATTTGGCATGTCTTGTACACTATAGTTTTACGCCAATTATCATCCATGGATTCATTGTTTGAGTTGTCACAGTAAAGTTCTTTAACATGAGTAATGAGCGTAATAAATAACTGGCATAAAAATACACATTCCCACCTAGTTACCACTTTATTCTGCAAAGAAAAAAGGATTAAATGTTTTTACTCGATGAATTATCTTTCAAACTTAGCAAGCAGAAACCAATTTCATTTTAACTTACTTTTTTTTCTTCTTTGGATAGAACTTAAAGGCAAAATTTATTAAAAAAGAAAAACGTTTGAAAATGATATGAAATTAAATGACTGTAAAATTTAAAATGAGATAAAAAGGGTAAGACGACAGCATTGCACCTGCAGAGTCAAAACAATCCAAGAATGCAGATTTTGCCGAACATATAAATCATTAGCTAATGATCGATGCTTCAAAATAGCCCGAAGTGATAGCAAAATGTATTTTTTCGTTTCTTGATCAGCAATAATACTACCAAAAAGTGATAGTAATAACTTGATCCCATATCTAAAAGCCAATTAATGTAAAAACAATATACAGTGTATGAAATAGCCAGAAAAAGAATGAACGAACTCCTCTCGATTATCAGAGCCCATAAAGCATAAGTATGCCATTCCGTAAAGCAATTTCAGCCATACACAACTTGAATTTAGTCCAATAACTACCACTTTTCTCCTCAGTGCACAGTAATGTGGAACACCTCTACCGTCAAATCACTACATTCTTTTAGAAAAATTTGTTAGTCTACTTTTTTCATTGTTTAATTTTAAAACTTTGTAACATGAGAAAAGAATGAAAGTAAACAAAGCTGTAATACTCAGTATTACTGTGCCTGTTGTCCTGAGATGATTATCTAATTTTAAAACACTTATCCTATTTCAGCAAATGCCAAGTGTAATCTCTTATGTATACAATGATAACAACTTCCTTCTAAAATCAAAATATCATGAATTAATTACTTCACAGCTATTTTTTGAACTCTTACGATTAAAAAATTATTCAAAACAAATCTTTTTTGTAAGATGTTGTAATCGTTCGGTTCAATGAGTGAATCTAATACGAGACGTAAGCACCAATGTCGCTCTTTGTTGTAATGCTGTGTACTTGAACTCAATAATAGTTTGTAAATTTCCGGAACATTTTGAACATCAACATTTGGCTTAAGCAGTACGAACGAAAGTACTGGTTGGTAAACCGGGTCTTCGGGATGTAAAATCAGTTTGGTCACTCTTGCGAAAAAATGTGCAACTACTGCAATGGGTCATTATAAAGCCTTAAAATTTATTTTTCTGTCTAAACCATGTATTACGGATAAATTTTCGTAATGATAAGGAAAAAAATAAAAATCTAAATGAAGATGCATTTTCAGGAAGTGAGACAGTATTTACCGTGGGGCACTTAGATATGCATTAAAATTAAGATAAAAACGTGATGTATGGATGTAATTAAAATGTGACAGCGCAGCATCTCATTCACATCAAAATAAACTTAAGACTTAAATTGTCAACATAACTATAATTCCAAATGAAATTTATCAAACAAACGAAGTTCTAATTCAAAGGTATTGCTAAGTCAAATTTGTTAAATTATTTGGAATTTAAAGAGTTACAAGATGATAACCATGTGGCAGTCGTTGAATTGGATTTTCGACACTGTTTTTGAATATTTGCAACAGATAAATATATAAACACTTTTCTGGGAATGAATCTCTATCCAACTCTGTTAAGTGAAGTAGAAAACGTTTGAGCACGAGGTATGCAACGCATCGCTCACTCTGGCTAATAAAACTCGTTGCTGCAAATGCAAATGAAAGACCATTTACACTAATAAATTTTCGACTGTTGATCTGAAAATAATGAAAATTATTGCTCTTAACGCCTTTAGAGATATTATTTCATACATAAAATTTTAATTTTTATTTAACTGCAACACCGATTCCAACAAAAGAATATGAAAGAAAAGAAAAAACATTTCTTCCATAACTTTATATTTGCGTTGAATTATACTGCATAACACCTACCTTTGTACCGTTATCTACCAAGGTTGCCAACAAACGAAGTATGAAACGGGCATCATAAATCTGATCCGAAGAATCCTTTTCAGGTATTTTGATGCTGGTTGTTTGTTCGGACTTCAGTAACGTATTCCACATTAGTTTTGGATTTAAATAATCCAAAACCTAAAATACGAGCAGAAAAACTTGAACTACGAATTTTACGGAACTCTAATTATTAAATGATCAATGGAATTCTAATTAATACAAAAAATACCTGATCTGCCGTGAGTTTCGTATGCAGAGCCTGTCCCAACTGACGCAATTTTTCATAATTGTCTTTTGCTCGCTTTCCCCATACTATAGGAAAAAAAGGTCTGAAATGACACTGAATTGTCCTATGTAATGCATTTGTTCATGTGTATTCCTTTCTCTGTGTGCTCATTTCTATTAGATTTGAGGCATGTTTTAATTAAATCCAATTCAAACGAAGCTAAAAAGCAAAACAAAGTATGAAATTGAAAACCAAATAATATACCCTAAGCTTATCTGATATGATCTCTCCAACATACAAAGGATATCAAAGATTGCTTTATCTTTCTCTGATTCCATCGCATCATATTGGCACAGTAAACGAGTAATGATTTTTTGATCAATCTTCAATTTTATTGACTGAACTTCCAATTCCTACAAAATGGGTTAACAAAATGCAGAGCAATGAGACATTGAAAGCCAGATTTAGAGTGCGTATTTAGCAGTTATATTTATAGCCCCTCGGACTTAGCAATACTAAAAAGTCAAGAGAATGAAGATACTAACATCATCCTTCGAGTTTTGTAGGTGATTTCGAAGCTTTAAAAGAGTAGTTATATCTAAATCAGAATCCTCCAAGAATATTTTGCTGATAACCGCCTCTATGTCATCATCACTCTTCTTTTTTTCAATCTTCTTTCGTTTAGGAGATGTCATAATTACCTAAATATTATTCGTTATTTGGAATTCAAATTTTGTAATTAACAAACCAACTCTCTCTAATTTTTCACATTCATATTTTCCGGATTCTCTTAATCATGAATGTTCTTATGACTAAATCGATAGGAAAAAAAATCATACCGTTTAAAATTATCCATCAGAAAAAAGAAATCATCAGGAATGGTTGGACTGAACTGTAACAAACTCTGCGGCACTGCACGCATTAATATGAGAAGTGAAAAATTCACGAGTATTAGATAATGTAGTAATTAACTGTGTAGCGATTCCCTAGTTTTTTCCCTAATCGAGTTATCAGGTTTTGATACTAAACCTCTCAATAGAATCTTCAGCCACACCTCTAACAAGAAGATTTTATGCTGTAAGAGGCGCCATGAATGTTCCTATTATGAATGCTTGCGATGCTATCGATTGATTCGGGAAGAAGGAGTTGGTCGGTTTAGGTAGGCTTTTGTGATTTAGCGCCGACATGATTTGGCTGGGAAGGAGGGAAGGATCTCTGATCTTCATACCGTACTGGAATGAACGAGTAAGTGCATGTGGTGGTATGGTGAGACTAAGAGATATTTCTCTCTGATGGCAGACTTGCCCGGAAAACGGAAGGGAAGGGGCAGTAATTTTATTTTTATTCGTATGAATCTTTTATGAGTATAGGTTGGTTAAGATAAGACTCTTTCACCTAAAAATATCTCGTGTTGTCTGAACTTCTCTTTACACTATTCTTTCTGTCATTCAATCCGGTCGCAGTTATCCAGTACTAATATCGATTAATGGTTTCGTGTATGCTTACTATATGAGATTTAATGAAGTAATGTTCTTTTGCTAGTTAAGAATTTGTGAAATCTTTACTAATCTGTTCTAATGCATCTTTTATCAAGCTTCCGCAATATATTACATGCTTGGTCTTCACACATTGGCTTAATCTTTTCTTTCCTGCTTAGGAAATTGAATAATATGACCGAAGTTGATCAACACCCGCAACAGCCCGAGCAACTTCAAGAAATGGAAACGAACTTGGAAGATGTTGCTAAGGCCTATTTGGAAGTGCGACAACGCAAAGAGGGACCGCTGGCGCCACCACTGGATGCCAAAATTGCCGCTATGCTACCAAAAGTGGGTTAACAGTTGCTTTTTATTGAATTGCTAAATTTTTCGTCCGTTTCGATAAAAGATTGTTAACAGAGCAACTGTTTTAAAAGGATTTTGTTTTTAAAAAAAATTGAATTCCCTCTTTTTTATTACATTTATTATATTAGTTTTAGGATATGGCATTAAACAATGGTGAGAAAGATAAGGATAAAGAAAAAGAAAAAGATAAAGAGGGAGACAAGAAAGATCGTCGCAGCCGTGAACGAAGCCGTGACAAAAGTAAAAGTAGAGATCGCGAAAGACGACGTCGAACCAAAAGTCGAAGCAAAGACCGTGATCGACGAAAATCGCGATCGTAAGGTTTCAGATCTGTTTTCGGAACATATCTGAATGTGTCTAGATATCTTTTGAGAGGCAATACAACCACGGGTATAAAGATTCATTTAAAAAGTTCAGGAAAACATTATTTGAAGCAATCAGAAGTCTGGTAAATGAGTGAGCTAAAATAAATCTCTGAGATTGGTCGATTATAACTTGTAATTGCAGTGAAGATAGCGACTGAAGATCGGCTGAAAGAATTTCATATTTAGTTTACTAGGGCAATGAGAAATCGTGTCGTTCTAAGCTGAGCTGGTAAGCTCGTTCTAATCTGGGCGTTTAATTTTTCATGACATATTGTTAATCGTTTGTAGACGGGAACGGCGGCATCATCATCGTGATCGGAGTCGAAGTCGCAGTCGCAAAGAGCGTACACCAGAAAAACCGAAAAAGAAGTATAAGTTCTGGGATGTACCACCAGTTGGCTATGAACATTTGACGCCAAAGGAATACAAAGAGCTGCAAGGTCTAATCTTCCATTATATGTTAATAATATGGTTTAATGGTCTTTGCACTTGCAACTCCTGCTTTATGAATTTCTCATCTGTTTTATATTTTAGCTGCGGGTCAGATACCGCGAAATAATGTTCAATCGGCAGTACCTGTTGTTGGACCTTCAGTAACCTGCCAGTCACGACGACTTTATGTTGGTAATATACCGTTTGGCTGCAGTGAAGACGCGATGTTGGATTTTTTCAATCAGCAGGTAGCTTGCAAATTATTTAAAAAATTACTTTCTAATAAGAAAGAGAACTGTTTCGTCACAATTTCATCGCCTATTTTCAATCTTCCAAGGTTTATTTACCCAGATATTACGAATTTTTTACAACATAAAGCATATGAATTATGCAGCAATGAACCAACTATGACTAAGTATAACACATGTAAGACAACTCTCTGCTATATCAGAGTATTTATTGATGTATTGCTATATCAGTATTGCAGTATTTATTGACCTGCACAGAATTTTTAGATGCACCTCTGTGGTCTAGCTCAAGCACCAGGTAATCCGGTCCTAGCATGCCAGATGAATCTTGATAAGAATTTCGCTTTCATTGAATTTCGATCGATCGATGAGACAACAGCTGGTATGGCATTCGATGGAATCAATTTTATGGGACAGCAGCTCAAAATACGAAGACCACGGGATTATCAACCAATGAGTACCAGCTATGATTTGGGAAATATGATGGGTGCGTTTTTAAGTCATTTCAATTTTTCATGTGCAGTTGAGTTGATGGATAAGATATTGGAAAGTATCGATGCTTCAGCTTATCTCTGAAGGTTTCAATTATAAATGGAAATTACTTATTTAACCAAAGTAATCGATCTTTCGTCTTGCTTTGCTAAGACCACATGCATGACGAAGTTTTTGAGCTTTTATTTATGTCGTATATTTGGCATCCAGTTTTAGTAGGAGCTCTATGTGTAGCTGTAAATTAAGCCGTAAAGATTTCGGCTACTGAATCATATTTGTAATAATTTCCAGTGTCCAATATCGTACCCGATAGTCCACACAAAATATTCATTGGAGGTCTGCCAAGTTATCTCAATGCTGAACAGGTTTGTTGGCACGTTGTTATGCGTTCCTTTGATGGTAAGATGTGGGATGAGGGCTTATTTTGGTGATCAAAATTCGACCTCAGTGCTTTCTTGTGTTGAGTCAACTTGCCTCCTAGAAAGACTTCTCCAAAATCTTTTCCGTGCTTACATCTCATTGGTGGCGACTGCTTGGCACATCCATCGACACACCTGTCATGTGCCAAATTTTTTTAAATTTTTACGAGCTTTAGTGCTTGACTAATTCGGCCACATTTTTTCAGTGGCCGTCAGTCACGAGATGCGCTCTGTTTACACTGTTATTCGTGATCCAACTGAGTCGGATAATGGAGAAATTGTTACAACACATCATACAAGCCATTATCCCCGCATTTCCCATTTTTAGGTTTTCAGGGTCGAGGTCGAGAAAACATGCATATAACGGGTTGGCATACGCTGAAACCTCCTATAAAACTCAAAATCTCTTTTTAATCAGTCTCTTAGGAAAGTGATGTCACTGGGGGACTTCTATTTTTTTTCTATATCAAATCCAAATTGCAAAAAATTGGGAGCTATTCAGCAAGCAACTGTGCTTGTTTTTCAGAATTTCAGATTTTTAGAGTAATGGTGAAATTGGTGATTAGCAACTGGTCCGAGTAAGCCGTTTTAACTATTTAATGCTTGAGTAAAAAACCAAAATTGTACCCCACCAAAGCAGTAACAGACTTACATCACATTTTATGGGTTAGGAGAAATCACACTGCTAAGAGTTTTAGGTATACACATCAGGATATCTTGAGAGATCCGAGGCAGCATGGTTTTAAGTAAAACTTTTCAGGTGAAAGAACTTTTATCTTCCTTCGGGCAGTTGAAGGCGTTTAATTTAGTGACTGAACAATCTACCGGTGTTTCGAAAGGCTACGCATTTGCGGAATATTTGGATCCGTCTTTAACAGATCAGGTCTGATTTATAGCTCACCATGATTTCTGATTGTTCAATGCAGCTTTTTATTCAGTTATGATACAAATACATAAATTTTATTCCGATTTTCGCTCTTTTTGGTGCAAAACATGAAACATTAAATGCTCTTGTAGTGTTAAACGGCAGGAAAAACCTCCCCATGGTTTTACATATATATAAAAAAAGATCTACAATTATAAACTAGTTGTGGAAGTGCAAGCTAGTGCGGTAATGAAAAGTATAATTTTCTTAAAGAAGTAAAACAAAGCATCAAGATGTTTTTTAGGCTATCGCTGGTTTAAATGGTATGCAGCTTGGAGACAAAAATCTTGTTGTGCAGCTTTCTTGTGCTAACGCCAGGAATAACGTGACACAGAACACATTCCCGCAAATTCAAGTGGCTGGTATAGACTTATCGCATGGTGCTGGACCACCAACTGAAGTACTATGTTTAATGAATATGGTTACCGGAGATGAATTGAAGGATGATGAAGAGTATGAAGGTATATTTGGTTTCTCATTGTTCAAGATAACTGATGTCACCTGATTTCCACTCGATGCTGATGCTTATTGTGAAGTAAATTTGGATGTTTCTTTTGTATTCTGATATTCCTATGTTAATTGAAATTTAATTTGGTTCCAGACATTCTTGAAGATATTCGGGAGGAATGTGCGAAGTATGGTATCGTGAAATCGCTAGAAATACCGCGTTCGGTCCCAGGAGTAGATGTTACTGGTGTTGGGAAAGTGAGTTTTTCAGATCTTTTCTGAATTTCGCAGGATTATCGCTTTTGATGAAATGTCATAATTTAGTTGTGTTTATGCATTATTACTTAGTTTCTCATTATATTTACATCCGTATTTGAAAAGTAGAGCTTGTATCAGTTAAGTCATTGCTGGTTCGATATTATAATGTTTAAAATCATTTTCGCTTTTTTAAAGGTTTTTGTGGAATTTAACAGCAAGCAGGAATGTCAAAAAGCTCAGGCAGCACTTACAGGACGTAAATTTGCAAATCGAACAGTGGTAACGAGTTATTATGACCCGGATATGTATCACCGAAGACAGTTTTAAATTTGATTTACTGGCATTGTTTTTTGATTATTCGCTAAGTTCACATATGTTTTGGTTCCAAGTGTTTCTTCTGAGGGCATATGTCTGTATAAAATATTTCTCTCCCCATAGACTCTATGGTTCTTAGTTCCAAATATTTGGGACAAAGTTCTGTATAAAACGGCTTATTTTTTTGAGTGGTACCACAACTTCTGATTTCGTGGTTTTGGTTTTTTCAAACCGAGAACCGCCTAAATTTTTTGCCGGACTTGACTGTATACTGATTTTATATTGCATAATTTCTCCAAAGTGCTATGTAAGCATTGATCCGGACACTTATTAGCAAAAGTAATTTGTAAGTTCCTCGTTCAAACTGCACTTCTCATTATTATGTCATTTGTCTTTAACTATGTATCATCAAATTTATTGTGGCATGGGCCGAATTCAAAATTTATTTGTGGTTAAGTTTCGGAAATAATTGTTTTACGATTTTCGTAGTATAAAGAACAACTTCGGTTTAACATTGAGTTTGTTTTTCAGCGTAATGTTTACAGAATTCTGATGCATTTCTATTGTACGCATCAACATCTTTGATGTATTGTTCAGCTAATTCAGGACGAAGTGCACAACCAAGTTGTGGCGAACAGAGTAATTCTGCGAGCGCAGTTAACACTGGAAAGTAAATGTATCGCCAGAAAGTTTATGCCCATTAGGTGGAATTGGATGTTCTGTTGGGACTAATTTCATTTCAGAAGTTGTGCGAATAGAAAGTGTGTCAGGATGATACCATTTCTATCCTTCACTAGTAATAGTATTTTATCTGTCCTTCACAATTAATCAGAAACGAACGGTTTCGTGTTACGGTTCGTGTGATTGACGCCATACCGCCGTGAGGTTTGCGGAAAGTGACCAGTTCATTTTAGGTGGCATAATTTCTATAATTCCCATAGTTGAAATAACTATGATGTTAAAAAGTGATTAACTAACGTTGATCAATCTTGACGGATGGTTTCCAGTTCTCATTGAGTGCCATAGCCAACGATACCTGGTAAAAGATATCCTTTAGCAGTTATCTATTAACAACTATGGAGTTTTCTTCCCGCTGAATTCTTTCTTCATAAGATTTAGATCCGGAGTTATTTAAATAGTGATGTTTGTGGAAAATATACCTCTCCTGTTTCGCTAACATTAGGATGGTAAATCTTGGTAAGGAATTTGATTTTCGGTGGCTTAAATGGATATTCCTTAGGGAATTCGATTTCTACTTTGTAACCACCGACATTGTATGGCCATCGATCCTATTTGAAAAACATAGATGTTAGAAATTGAAGAATTGTGTGTTATGAATAGCAGAGATGAAAAGCCCAAAAATAATGTTATTTAGAATAGCTTCTTTCATGAAATGTTCCATATAAATTTGCTTAAAGCTTATTCAGCTGAATAAGGAAATGGAAGTTTAAAGTATCTTACCGGTAGCAGTGATACCAACCACTTATTCGGACTGCTTCTTCCAGCATCCTCTAATTTATAGAGTTTGAATTTTATCTCTTGAATATCGGATAGTTCCTGAGTTTTTGAGAAATACAGACTTAAGTCTAAACAAACTAACGTTAACCCATTTGGGAAAAGCTTTCTCTTTCAACCAAGAAAAGAAATACTTTTTTAAGTCTTGTAACTCCAATCGCCTCTATCTCTGCCATAAGCAACCAATCTTAGTGAATTTTGGTGATATCAATCATGATTTGAAATTGAAAATGGTAATTTAAAATCTCGATTGCTTAAGTTCAATGTAAATATTCTAAAACAGAAATTATATGGTAAGAGATTAATTAATTATATAAAATGTTAAATGATAGCTTTTCTCACACTGATCATTTTTGAAAAATCTGGAAGGCGGTCGTAGTCGGAAATTCTTTCATTTAGTGAATGATGAAAAATGATAAAAAATCAACAGACAAGGTGCAGGAAAAATTCATTTCTATGTTCTCGTTGAAATCTTATAAAAATCATAAGTGATACTGAGTTATCTTAGAAACGACGAATGATGCAAAAATTCAAATGTCATACTTTCAACATGATTGACGTTTTACCTATCCAAAATCACAACAATTTTTTTTCTTATCTCATAATGATGAACGGAGTATTTTGCAAGAAAAGTGTCAATAGAAACGTAGAGATGGAAATGAGGAAATAACTGGTAGAAAAGAATGAATAAGAAATGGAAGTTCTTCAGCCAAAAAGAACGTTGGCATTTTTCCTAAAGACGAAAGATACGCATAATACTAGATTAGAACTATTTTTATGATTAATTAATAGCTTAATATAATTTAGTTTCAATAAATCTTTAATTATCATGTATAGCTTATTTTAAAATATTAAAAATTTAAAGGAAACTAATGTTATTTGTCATTAATTCGTATTTTTCTTCTATTTCGTTTATTTTTAATTGTTTTCCTGAGACATTCCATTTGATTCCTGAGATATTCCATTTGATACATTAACAAAGCTCAAGTATACATCTATTTTATTCATAATTTATTCAATTAATTATCGTAGCATATTCAGTGGATAAGCACTGGACACAATAAAAGACGCCGAAATAAACCACCACCAGATTATGATCAATGGGAAGATGAAAATAAACAATACTATGAAGTGATAAATTATTTTTGATAAAAAAGAATTATGTAAGACTAAATATTACCCTTACAGAATTAGAATTTTACTAACGAATGGCGGAATTAATAGATGAAAACTGCTAGTTCTCCCCCACAATGCAGTAATCTGTAGCTGTGCCTATTTCTATACTTCATGCATTTATTTTATTTTTAAAAATTTTGCAAATATTCATGCACAATTTCAAGTTTATTGAAATCAACTAATTTGAACAGTTATGAATCATGAAAAGCATATTTTCTACTTTCCAAATTTACTAATAAATAATAACTTAGAAATAACAAATTTAGAAATAATTGGAGGATTTTAAATTTATATTAAAATAATTTATCCAAGCATTGCAAGTTTCCCTGAATTATGAGAATCCAAAAGTTTTGAATCAAATAATTTCAGAACTAATTATCATGAAGAGCTTTTAATATCAATTATAAATGAAAATCTTTGAACTATTAGTGATAGAAATTTAACAGGATGTCACAATCGCTCTGCGTCATTGGAAAGCCACACAAGTACAATGCCAATTGCGTCGTTCCACGATCGGATTTTGGCAATATCTTAAGGTTAAACGTTAAAATTTGTTTAAGTGCTCATTTTTCATTCAATTTCTCTTATTTGATTAACTGAGATATCAAATTATTCAATCTTCCTAAAATCAGTATAGATGATTATTATTGAGGTAAAAAAAGGAGGTGAGAAGTATGTGCACTTATATACTCGTTAAAAATTAAACCTTAATTTTCTTTACAGTATCAATTAAAGGGACATCCAATGCATGCTGATGAAATGAAAGATTATAAAGATGCCGTGGAGACATTTGTTGTTTTAAAGGAAGATCAATCGTTTGATTGCGATTAATATTTTACTTTAAAAGACAACTTAAATGAATAAGTAAAAATAAGAAAGACTATATTTGATAATAATTGATAAAAGAAGAACTAATGCTATAACATGCTTTATAAATCAATAATGGTCTTCTGAATCGTCGGTCGGTCAAGTGGGAAAATTGAGGTAAACATGGATTGCAATTTTATCAGAGATAATTCTTGGAATTTCCAAGCAAATGGGCTAGATGAGAATGATTCAGTGCGCTGAGGTAGCTTCACTACCTAGATCTTGCGTTTCTCATGTAATTTACGTGAACTCTTGCGTTTCATCTATTAAATCCTTTGGCCTACTGCTGATTCGTACAGACCAAATGCACACAGATCTATCGATATAAACCTACGCGTATACATTTCCGCATGACTCAGATAAAGCTATGAATAAATAATGGATTACTGGACAATTTGAGGGTATCTGAATATCCCTATAACCGTACAATGAATTTCATAAAGTTACATAGATTACACAAGAAACAATAGCTACTAAATATGAGGATAGGTGAAGGTGGACAGATCGATGGTGGCATCAACCATGCACTAATTATTCTTTACACTCCTTAATATTCCGCATTCTTTGAAATAAATTTCATTTCAAAGTTAGGTCATTCATGTTCGGTGTACTGAATTTCTTTTCAAAGACAGGGAAAAATGTCTTTTAGTCGAGGAAGGCCAGAGATACGTACGTATGTGCGCAATATTGAAATAATTTGATGAGCAAATGGCTCTTGTCGGAGTTGCTAAAAATATACTAATGGTATCACTCTTTCCATTCTTTACTGCTTTCATTTAATCGGAATTTTTGTTGCTAAAATTGCATTTTTCGATAGTATTTGAGCAAAGGTATCACTATATTAGCTCACTTCACTGTATTAATAATACCTCTTCAAATATCATATCTATCATCCGATTTTCTCTGATATGTTGGGCATGATCGATAGATACCCTTCTGCTTTCATATGTTTACTATGGGATACTGAACAGCTTAATAAATGACAGCACATGTCTCTCCGGATATGTAACGCGTTGACGTGGTCGCACGTATTCTGCATGAACACTGCGTATAACGAAAGAACAAATGAGAAATTTGCTCTAAAATCAGTGGGTCAGTGGTTTATGGTCAGTCTATGGTCAAAATGAAAAATGTGTGATCAGTTTATGATTAACTTTTTGAACAGAAAACTTATAATAATCCCTTTCGCATTTTCTCATTTCAAATAATTCAACCTTCTTATATTCATTCCCTGATCAGTCGTTCTTCCATTTTCTCTACCTTCAGTTCTACGCTTCTTTATCAATGAACTTCCTGCTTATCAGTATTCAAGCATTCTTACCAGACAATTTCATATGTTTCAACACATTTTGCGCTTATATAGGTTACGATTATATATTATTGAAGAGTAGATCTTCTGGAGTATTGTTGTATTTGCCATCCAATGTTTATCTCTATGCTTTTTGCATTATACCTGGCATAATCGTATTTCAACATAAGTTTGAGTAATTATTGTTAGTATAACGTCTTATACGTACGCAAAAACCATCCACGTTAGATAGCAAGTAGCTGTTAATTGATGATTCCGACGTGATATTTGAAACGATTAATAATGGTATATTTTGTGTGATGCACATATTTATCACTTTGCTTATCATCTATCTCATATGCAGTATTATTAAAATTAATTGCTAAATGATGTTTATCATGTTAAGTTCCATTTACCTTACATTCCAATCCATTTCGTATTTTGAAATGTGTTACCAAAAGATAAAAACCAAAAGATAAAACCTATGGGAAATCAATGAAATAACATTCAATATGACTGTATTGAACGGAAGTTTAATAATATACCATAACAAATCGAAGATATTTATTCTGAAATGATATTATCGCAATTTAATAGAATGTCCTGTGATTAAGATGTACTCGAAGTTACTGATAAGTCGATAATTAATCACTACAAAAAGTAGCGAAGTAGAATATTTTTTAAGATGAAGTATTTTAAAATTCTACAATTTACTTGCTCTGATAATGTTCTGATAATTTGGAGCATTGCAATCATTCTTTCTTTGAATTTCAACAAGTTATCAAATTAAATTCAAAATTCAAAATTAGGGATTATAAAAATGTTAGATATAAAATGTAAACAAGAACTTTTGAAAAAGTAGTCAGAAAAGCAAAAATTTCATTTTTCGAGAATAAAATTTTAGATATTCAAGATTTTAGATGAAAACAAGAATTCCAAATCTTAATTAAATATTAAGGATAAATCTATTAATTTGAATGTATTACGAATATGCCACTTGAATAGAATAGTATCATAAATGTTTACCTAAATTTAACCGTTTAATTTGTGAAATTTGATATGATCCTTCAAATATAGCTCTTATCTTTCTTTCTTTGCTCTATTTCTTTTAATGGAAAATTGGAAGTTTATACGTTTGCTTTTTTTTGAGACTGTCCCAATGGTATATGTAAGTAAAACAGTTTGTTACACATCATTACTCATTAACAACTTATTATTGATTACTGATTATTCAGAAATAATTGATGTCAAAATTTGCTTTTGTAACTAGTAGTGGATTTTACGAGAGAAAAATTTATGCAACAGTCGATTGTAGGGTTTTTGAAATTATAGCAACAATCTTGAAACACTAACTGCAAAATTGTGATTATTATCAATCTAGCTGATATTACTGAACAAATGATCAATTATCGTTAATGCTTCATAACATCTATGTCATATCCGACCACACTTATGTGAACGTACGGAAATTCCTATGTTTCTATTAATTAATATGCTTATTTGCACTTATGACAACATTCCTTTCGCCTTTTGTATTCTTTATAACTCATTTTCAAGCATTTTGAATTTATTAATCAACGTGTATTGCGATGCCTTTGAACTTACCTGTTTATTCTCTTATCGATTCGTCTTCTTTCCCATTTCAGGAAAAAGTTTGAAAACTATTCAGCTACATTTCACGCCGTTCAAGGTTTATAAATGTCTTATCTCTGATTTTTTAAAGAAAAACAATGTAAGAGAATTGATAGATAACATTGTCATTATTTCGAGATAGACCATCTCAATATTCCACTCTGTTTTTGTTACTGCAAGTAATTTATTGATTTCTTTGATATGAAATTTTGATAGAAAGTTGGGAGTGATAGTTATTTAATCGGGCCAAGGCGTTACTTTTAACTGTTTGTTGTTTTTTACTTTATCTTGTATTTCAAACTTTTTTCTTGATAATTAGACTGATAATTATAATAAAGACCCTTTCAGTGTTTTCAAATTCATTTCTGAGATTATTTTTATTCTTTAATTTCATTCCCAATTTACGTTATTGTGTTTTTATTATTTTCTCTCTCTCTTTCTCAAGCACTTATCTCTGACTAGTAATAGTTGATATGATATGATCTCCAATTATAGAATAACTGTCTGTGAGAAATATGAGGTGATCAGTAGAAGAGATTAGAGGTTAAAGTTGCTTATATAACTTTTGATTGCTTCAGTTTATCTTGCAGATATTGCTTCTTTTTCAATTAAACACGATTCATCGGATGTACATTCAATGTATCGAACAGGAAAACAGCAACGGTTATGAGCGAAAAATTCATGATCGAACCGTTCATTATTCATCTTGTAACATTCCATTACCTGATTTATAATGATGTATAACTTTTGGAATTCACGAATACGACTTGCATACATTTCATGCTTGCTAATACTTCTAAAGATTAGTTTCGTTCAATTGCGTATTTATCTGAAGAATTCCAAAATTGAACTATATCAAACAAAAAATGGTAATAATAATGATGAAAATGATGAAGGAAGAAGTTTCACTGATGATATGGATTACGCATTGGAAACAATGCAGTATATGTATGATCTTAAAATTGGCAAGGCTGAAATTCGACCAGTAGTTGAAGAAGTAATTTTTTTAAAGTTTAACTAGACTGCTTCTGTGATTCTGCCGGGGAGAAATAACTGCACTGATTTTATCATCTTTCTTGAAGCTTCTTAGATTAAACTCTTTTCGAAATCTCTCACTATTCCCCTCATCTTAAAGCTTTGTTGAATAGCAGAAACATCTCTTCGTCCATTATATTATATATTTTTTTCATTTTTAGGCAAAAAAAGTAAGGGAATATTGGTGGCGTTGCCATCTGAAAATGCCCACAGCGGTGAGAGAAAACGACTGGTTCCAAAACGATGATCTCTATGTATATTCAGCAACATATGATCGGCGACTTAGTTCACTTTACCCGGACAATCATGTTATACAGGTGGATGGTTTTGCCTGTCTAAAAATACCAGGACAACTGAAGTAAACAATGAGGAAAGATAGAGAATTTTCACTTCTTTCGTTGACCTTTTCAAATCATTTCAACCAGATCTGCCTCTCCTAAAATTAATCAGGCAAACAGGTAAATGCTGAATGAATCATTACCATCAAGATTTCCTTATTTATAATCCTTATTTTTTTAGATGTTGACTATGTCATTTCGATCCATTCCGTCAACAGATAAAATATTCTGTAACCTATATGATATGGTTTACGAAAAACATATTGTTATCGAGGGGACGATTCGTGAAATTTGGCAACGAGCTTGGGATCCACGAGATTTTTTCTACATTCCAAACCTGATTAGTTGTCCTGTGCCGAAATATTTCGAACATAGAACAAATCTGACGATTTCACTGAGTAAAACACCATGTAAAAGTCAGAAAATTTCGTCACGAGTACAAATGCCACCGTCAAGACAAGAGAAAAGTGGAATTGCTGTATGCGTGAAGGTGAAATTTTGAATTTCTGAGCGTTAAGGTGAAATTCTGAACTTTCTAATTATTCATCAGTTCGAGTAATTTGTTTAATTTGATCCATCCTTCGAACTTTGCCATCGAGTCAAATCATTATAAAAAAAGATCGACTTAGTGATGGACTTACTAACATATTATAAAAATGCTATTGTTACAAAAAACCAAAAATAATACTTAATATCCCGGATTTATAGGGCTTAGACTACATTGAGGATATGTCAGAACGTTTGGTTGAATGGATCGAGATGCAATTTATCACTGGTGCTGATACGATCACAGTATATACTTATTCTGTGCCACGTAAAATGCAAGAAGTCTTAAATTATTACATTAAGCAAGGATCTGTCACTGTGGTACCATCTATATCTTATATATATTCAAATGTTGGTAAAATGAGATAGGGAAGAATTTGCGCGATAGCAATAAAGTTTAAATGGGATTAACCTCAAAATTTGATTTTGATCTAAGATGATTAAATTGTTCAACGATTTTAACTGAAAATCTAATCAGCAAATCTTATGTAAGATATCATCATCGTTCCCATCACTTAGATACCAATTAATCTTCCCGGCGAGTCTCCAAATCAAGCATACATCAGAAGTCATTTCATTCGGAGAAATAGGCAACAGAAGCGTCGTCACGAGTTAATTCCATATAATGATTGTCTATACAGGTACTTATGTTGAGTCAATCGAAATGAAATTTCGAGTATGAAGATTAAAATTAATCAAGTTATTTCTCACAGTTCTTGTTTTAGAACAGAGTTACTATAGTAGTTTTATTAAAGAACAGATTTACTGTGGTTACTGTTTGTTTAACATATTAAGTACGCATATTGATTAAATTCAATTTGCTTCTTAAGGCATATCTACACTCACAAGTTTGTTCTTATGCTGGATATCGATGAAGTCGTCATACCATTGAAGCATGACAACTGGAGTGCTATGTTGGATGATATCATTACTACCTTTCATAACAAAAATTTAAAAATGACTGAAGTCACCTCAATTTCTATTCGAAATGTTTTCAAATTTCCATCCGATACCAACTCGTGGAATCTGGTTGTTCCATCTTATATGTATATGCTGCGGAATAGACGTAAATCAGAAACACTGAGCAAACCGGGTGAATACGGAAAAGCTTTCATCAAGTACTTTTAAATCTAAGTTTATGAATTGATAATTACAACATTGAACTCTACTGACTTGCTCATTTTCCCTTGACTACATCTATGTAATATTCTTTAAGGAAACAGTCTTCAAATGCCTGTTCAAAGAACTTCACAGGCATACTGACTCAATTCAATCTGCTTAATTTTGCCAAACATTACTTCAGATTGAATTTAACGTCCATTACTTCAGATTGAATTTAACGTATTAACGTTCAGATTGAAATGCAATTATTTTGTTCCTCTTTTCATTCTTTCTATGTAGAATATTATTTCTCAGTATGTTAGTTAATTGCCTAAATTCTTGACAATTTGAGTCTATATGAATGCCAAAGATCAGAAGCAGAATTTCATATCTTGCTTATTAGTATTTGGTAAAAAAAAAAACACATCATATAAGTCAAATATTTGTAATTTGATTATGGCAGGTATTTTTTCAGTACGAACACGGTTACTACTGTATTCAATCATTTTGCATTACATCGTCAGCATGCTGATGTAGCCAAGACGTTATACGCTGAACCAGATATGGCCATTAAATTGCACTACAAAGCTAAATGTCCGATCGAATCGGGAAAACAGTGTGAACAATTAGAACATGTTACTATAGATGATACAACAATGGATCGATATGCTGAGCAGTTAACTGGGCAGGTTACCAAAGTTCTCAGTGATTTACACATTATTAAATAAATAAAGTTTATTTGCTATATTTCATCCCTGTCGCCTAGCCATTACTTTCTTTAAAATTCGAATTGTCAATTGTGAATGGACTATTGTTCAGTGACGAATAATATTTCTGTAAATTGTGGTGTACATTTCATATTTCTTACTGTTGTAATATGGATACATTCGAAAACATTGCAAAGTTTTCTTATACTTAAAGAGACGGAAGATAATCAATACTGGCTACGTCAAATTATTCTAATTCTTTCTACTTCAAGGCCAATTTATTAAACCATAAAGCACTTCATTATCCTACTGGAGTCTAAAACATTAATTTCGCTACAATGTAGATATTTCTAGAATAAAATTATATAAAAATTTGGCCCAATTCGGTGGCTCCTTACTGTTTTTCGAATTCTTCCAATAATTTCACTCCATAAATTCTAACTCTTTCATCTCTCGCAAGATCGTCTCAACTTTTCTGACAACATATCATGAAGAATTTCACTTATTAAAATTTTAAAATCTTTAGTTATGTTGCATTTTGCTTCTTAATTCCATTGCAGTTATAAATAAATCGCAAAGCTTCCAGGAATCATAAAGTGATTATTACAATGCTGCAATATATCTTTTCACTATTTACCAAGATCTTTGAATAAAGCATGTGAAACGCTTTATGGAGACTGCAACTTAGTGATTGATATACATGTACCGTAGTGATAAAGTTATTCTAGACGCATCATTCCGAAATATCATTCCGAGGTGTTGCAGAGCTGTTGCAGGAAGAGACAACCGTCTCTATGTCTGCGTGTGTATGTTGTTATAGAGTGGTTACGAAACCACTTGGAGTTCACATAGATGGTGGAATATGACAGTAGGTGTGGTTCTTTTACGAACCCCGTGCTAGGTTGGGGTTCGCGAATGTTGGCGATGATTGATAATGCTCTGACTTCGCGGTTTCCACTCGAGATGCGTCCATGTGGGTTTATTTCCTTGGATGTCTGAGCCAACTTAAGTATTTGACGTATATTACATGGCCTAAGTTTCTCCGGGTGTTCGTCATTCGGGCATAGCGGTGAGGTTGTAGATTGCTTTGATTTTTAGGGCTTGCGAGCTAGTGGTTCTTGTTTTCCTTCCCTTCAGGATTAATGGCTAGGCTGCTTCCTGCCATGTTTTCTGCATTCGTAGGCATGGCAAACATTCGCATTTATTCCAGTTTGAAATCCGCGGTAGAATAGTTGGTGGAAGTGTAAATGGCTTTTCAGAAAAGAGAAAATGGTGATGGATGATGGGTGGTATTGATATTGTAGTTTTGTCGTTTGTCACGCTCTGGGGAATTATTTGTTTTGGAGTTACTGGAATCATTCAGAGTCGAGCTGTTGGATCTTGTACAGTATAATTGAATAGCAAGATGGAGCGTTGGAGGGCAGAAAGCGAATCAACCGAAGTAGTAATCGGTACTTTGGAGAGTGAAACTCATTTCTGTACTTCTCCATCATCCTCAGCTCGACATATCAACAATGAACAAATTTACAATAATGATAATTTCCCACCGAGCGTGTTGAGTAACCTCAACGCTTTCCGACAGTTATATTTGTTTTTTATTCTCTTATAGCAAGCTTTTCAAGAATTTCTTATTTTCAACATTTGCATGTGAGTCTACCTAAACAAAAAATATATAAAGAAGTCCCAGAAACTCAACTACTTTTGAACATATAATCAGTTTCTTCTGTTTTAAGCGAGGAGGCTGATGACAATAAACGTTAATGTTGGTCGTTCCACTTGTATAACAATCAGCAATCATAATTGTTCATTTTCCGTAGAGTTTTACTTCCATTCTTAATATGTTGCAGAGATGAACGCTTCTGTGATGTAATTTTGGCAGCATCACTGAAGCCAGAAGATGGCGCGGAAAGTGATGGGAGTCGGGATGTTAGAATTGTTGCCCATCGAGCTGTACTTGCTGCAGCATGTCCATATTTTAGTGCAATGTTTAAAAGTGCAATGAAGGAATCAAAACAACAAAATATATTTTTGAAGGTTACTTGCCTATTTAAAGATTAACATAGGGGAAAAATGCCCTTATTTTTGCTGCTATTAATCTTTGAGTAAGGATCATCTCTCGCACTTGTATACCAATATTTTCAATAAAGTCATATTTGTATTATTTATATGATTTGTTCAATCGAAGACTTTTTCTTGAATTCGCTTCAATTGAAGGGAATCGATGGAACATCATTGATTGCACTAACTGACTTCATGTATTCTGGTCGACTGACAATCAGTGAGCAAAATGTACAAAGTCTTCTGACAACCGCATCACAGCTTCAGGTTCATCTTTCCATTATAGGAATTTTTATTTTGTTCTTAGATGTAATTTTTATGTGCTCAGATGAATTTATTATTCTTGCTTAAATGAGTTTATCTTGTGCTTAGATTGCAATTTTCATTTCGATAGTTTGCTATGCTCTTACCCCACATAATGAATTCATTGTTTAACACATAGTATTTTTATTGAAATTGATTTGAGCAGTAGTTTATTTTTTTATCCTTAAAGCGACTTACATGTTATATTCTTCTTCATTGTCCATATAGATAAATTCTCTATGCATATATGAAATTGCTATTAGTGTGTTTGGTTTTCAGATTTGATTTTTCTTCATAATCTTTAATTTATGGCTTTTGTTTACAGATGACATGTGTGCGTGATGCGTGCTCCAGATTCCTTCTGGAGCAATTAGATCCATCCAATTGTCTTGGTATTGCAAATTTTGCTGTGGCGCATTGTTGTACACAGCTTTCACATGCTGCTACGACATTTGTTCAACAACATTTCAAGTCTGTTATATATCTCTTTAAACAGTTTTCAGTTATTGTTTTTGTCTCGGATGAGCAGCTGAAAGCAAAGTTGCTCTTTCAACTTTACGAAAATTCTTTGTTTAAATTTCACATATTCGTCTTATAGTCACGTGGTGAAATGTGGCGAATTTTTGGCACTTAACAAAGATCAAGTGATCGAAATAATCTCATCAGATCACCTAACAACTACTGGTGAAGACAAGGTTTGCGAAAGAGCGTAAATGAAAAAATATCTTAGGTAATGGGATAACATTTCCACATTTCGATGTTCCAGGACGGGAGGACAGTTTCTTTTTTTTCATATTTCGATGTTCCAGGATAGGAGGACAATTTCTCGATTAGCCATAGTTATAGTATTTGTTAGGAAATTAAACTAGTTTAGTTTTATCAAATAAATTTGTTAAGTCAAAAATTAAGTCGAAAATTGCTTTCATAACAATGATAAAGATTTCAGGTTTATGAAGCAGTTATACGATGGGTAATGCATGATCTCTTGAATCGCAGAGATGCATTTCCAGAGCTTTTGGCGCATGTTCGTTTGTCTTTGCTGTCGCGTGACTATTTAACTGATAAAGTTATTATTTACTAATTTTTAAAACTTTTACGAAAAAATTTTTAAAAAAAGAGCGTCTTGTTCTCACTATGTTATTGTGGGCACTAGCCCAGCAATTCAGAAAATTGAACCGAACAGATTGGTTTGATAAAAGTCGGGCTGTAAACGATTT
Source organism: Cercopithifilaria johnstoni (assembly GCA_916381525.1). Classification (NCBI taxonomy): domain Eukaryota; kingdom Metazoa; phylum Nematoda; class Chromadorea; order Rhabditida; family Onchocercidae; genus Cercopithifilaria; species Cercopithifilaria johnstoni. The sequence continues at coordinate 40,591 of CAKAEH010001315.1, forward strand.
TTTCTATTCCATGCAGTAAGTGTCAAGTACTGTATTGAAGTTTTGTGGCGTTAAATTATATTTGCTCATCATATTTTTGGTGTTTGTTTTCTTAAGGAATTTTTAAAAGGTTGATCCTGATGCTTTGGTTCGACAGAATTCAGAATGCAAGGATTATCTTCTGGAAGCTTACCGTTATCACTTAAAAGAGGGGCGCGATGAAGAAAATGAACGTAACCGCCCGAGGCAGCCGATTCCATTGTCGAAGGTATTAACATATCATAAATAAAATTTGATTCGCGTAATAATATATTTTGCTTAAAATGGGACAATAATGATAGTAAGTGACCATTTTAGCTTATAATGCTCATCGGTGGTCAAGCGCCTAAAGCTATCGCCAATGTTGATGTATTCGATTTGGATGCCTTACGATGGATATCACGTAAGTTCAAAGATTAGAGAAGATAAAAGCGCGAGGAACTTTAATCAAACGATGCAATGAATTTGACTTCGATAATATTTTAATGTTGTAGTAAGTGCTTTGCCCCAACGTCGCTGTCGTTGCGGTGTCGGGGAATTGAAAGATTTCGTTTATGCGGTTGGTGGATTTAACGGGTCGCTACGCGTAAAGTCTGTAGATGTCTATGATGTGCACACTGATAGATGGTTTGCTGGACCTCCGATGGATGCAAGGTATTTGTATACATAATTGATTAAGAGGGTTTGGTGCATATCGAATGCTTATACTCTCAGCATACATTTTCTCAGATGATATCCCGCCTGTTCACATGATCACAGTATAGTCATATTTCGAAATCTTCAAAAATATTGCGATGCATTGACTGAATGAAGTCAAGTGATCCAAATTATCAGGAAAGCTTTTAGGCGAATGTTTGTGACTGTTTTGCTTTTGGTGTTTCATATTCGGCACGCAGCAATATCTGAGACTTACTAACTGCCGGATAGACTTAATATATTCTTGCTAAGACGATAGGAATAAGTAGCACCTTCAGAAATCTTGCTGTTTGAAAATATGCAATTAATTTTTCCCAGAGGTAAATGCACTTTTCATTTCCAAAATAATAGGCATTATAGGCGTAGCACATTAGGCGTGGCAGTCATCGATCAGTTGATAATAGCTGTTGGTGGTTTCGATGGTTCAACGGGACTAAGCTCTGCCGAAGCGTTCGACCCTCGCAGTGGTTTCTTTTATCCTTTTTAATTTACCATAATTTTCGAACATTCTTGTTTGTTTGATTTCCATTTGAAGCATAAAATTAGTATAAAAATTTCAAACGCAGGTCAATGGATGCCTCTTCCATCGATGACCGTCCGTCGTTCATCAGTTGGTGTCACAGCTTTTGGTGGTATGGTATATGCCGTGGGTGGTTATGATGGAAACACTAGGAACTGTTTGGATACAGTTGAAATCTATGAACCACGAGTGAATAGATGGCGACCTGGACCAACTTTAATATCCAAGCGTTCTGGTGCAGGTGTTACAGTCGTTGGGGATCGTATTGTCGCTGTTGGGGGGCATGATGGTCCGATGGTTAAAGAAACAGCTGAAGTAAATCCTTTCTTCATTGGAATCAAACATTTAGAAGTCTGAAGAACTTAGCTTAGCATCGACTACATTGTTCCCTGAGCGACAATGATTTCCAGCGGAGAAACATTGAATTCTTTTAAACAACCACTATCATTTTACAGATTCTAAATGGCGACTCCTGGGCACTTTTGCCGGAAATGAATGTATGTCGCCGCAATGCAAGTACCGTAGCTTTGGATTCAAATTTATTCGCAATTGGAGGCTAGCTAGTTCCTTCTCTTTTTAATATTGATTATATGATCTCTCTTTTTAATACTGATGGCGAGTTGACACTCGGCAGTGGAGCAAGGAATAGCAAAAGTAGAATTCTTAAAGAATTGCTTCTTACTCTTTTTACGCTGCACAGCTTAAGTATTTTTTACCAAATTTCTATTTCAAGTTATGAATTTAGGCGACGATGGAACATCTAATTTGAGTTCAATTGAAGTTTTAACAGTTTCATCACTGGAACAACAACCCTGGACTCACCTTAGTGTATCAATCAACCAACCAAGATCGTACGCTGGTGTAGCACTTCTACCGAAAGTCGCATGAAAAGTCTGGTAATGCTCCTCATGCACAGCTGATCATAATTGAATGAAATTTAGAAGGAAATACAGATGTTGGTAATTCGGATATTTTAGTGGATCTGTTGGCATATGATTCTATAGTGTCTAGAAAGTGATACAAAGTATGTAATACCTCGATTAAAAATAGGCAGAAATATTAGCACTTTACCATTAACTCTCCTGAAACTTTTTGAGTTGCAAGCTGAAATTTCCTAACGAAATACTATACATAAGCATGAAAATATTGCAGTTGTTTTTATTAATGGTACTTGCTAACAACCAAACCTGCTGAAGAATGATTTTGCTTGAAGTATTACACCTCACTTCACATTTCAGTAAGCTATTGATGTATTACTAAGCATTGTTAAGTCTTTTTACTTCCTCTTTTTGTATTTCATAAAAAAAGTAAAGATAAACATTCACCAAAGAAGCCGCTATTAAAAACTCAGTTCTGATAGAAACAATATGAATGCTCAATGTGAATATGAAACTAACTAAAAAAATGCAGTTCTCAAGCCTGTTTACAATGAACTCATATTCTTTGCGCCTCAATATAAATTGATGAAAGGTAGTCAAAACACAACTTGTAAGCATGAGTAGTTTCGAAATATGCAATCAAAACATTCAGAACAAGTAGCATGATAAAGCTGCCCATAAGTTTGTACAAACTAGATAACTTCAAAATGCCCCTTAAAGTTAGGCTTAAATCCGGAAAACAGAGATCACATTTCTGTCTAACAGAGATCACATTCTTTTCAACGAAAATAATTAAAATTATGCGGAAATTATACATACAATTTGCACCATCAAAATAGGGCTAAGACCATGGAGTCAGTAGTATATTCTTATAAGCAGTCAAGCATACGCATGCTTAAGGTGCACATAGAATAAAGGGAAATGAAAGCGAAAAGGAAAGTGAATGAGAAATGTCTCAATTCAAATATTTCAGCACTCTTGGGTGATTCACATTCTGTTCGGAAATGATATTTATAGAACTAAAAGCCAAACGACAAAAAATATACCAAGATATATAAAAAGGTTTGATAAAAACTGCTCCTCTTCCGCTTGTCTTGTGCCTGGTGCCGCTGGAAATATTTCAATCCCATATTTCATTATCGCAGAAAAGAATGTAAACAAGAAAAAATTATAAAAATGGATGGGGTGGAAAAACTAACGCGGTTCTGGACGCCGTTCTCCAAAGCCGGTATTGAAAAATGATGCGAAAAACGAAATAGGGAATACTCCGATACCCATTGAGAACTGCACACCTCCACCACCATTTTCACCGCCCCATTGGAAGCCTGGGAATCCTTGAAAAGAGCTCTGAAAGCAAAAAGATGCTTGTGGTTAGTGTGTCTGGACAAGTCTGTACCAGATTGTTCTGCAAATTGTGCCTTGAGAATATAATGAATATTAATAAGTTCAAGTCCTCAAAAATTAAGCATATGTATATCTTTGAGAATAATCGCAAACCTTTTACACACATCCTTTTCACTGATTGTTAAAAACATAACAATGTTAAGAACTTGCCTGAGGCATTTCAGTTCGTTGACCTCTTGGACGCGGCGGGACTTTATCTCGTGGATCTGTATCATTACCGCCTCTTCCATACAGCGGTATCACCTGTTTGAAGTAATTTAAATATTTCAAGGATTATTTTTCTGATAAAATCGTAATTTAATCCAAATGTTAGATCCCATAACGCATTTCCTCATCGTAGTATTGTAATAAGAAAATTAACCTTATCTCTGCTAATGGCAGATTTGCAAACAGGACAAAGCTGCCTATTAGGACGTGTATCAAGCCACTGATGAAGACATGGCCAACAGAATAAATGACCACACATCGAGACTACAGCATCGCGTGCCACATCCAAACATATGTTGCAATCGAATCTGTAACTTATTCTTTGGTCGTTAAATTCCTTCGAAAAAGTCGTACAGTTATGTGATCGGTCGGGGAATAAAATTATATCATTCCGGAAAATAAAGCAGTTCGCAGATTAAATCATTATCGATTAAAACAAATGTCACATTACCACACGGCTATAGAGGTACTTTAAAGCAAAAGTATCCATCTATACTCTAACAATCTTTTTAAGGCAACAAAAAGTGCATGCAGGAAGAGTATATTCTTGAAATATATCAAATACTGGGCATTTATATTGACAGTTAGATAAAGGAATATGTTGAACGAATGTGCATACCTTGCCGTATCGTCGTCCTTCTTGCCGTCATCTTTTGAAGAGGAGGAATGACTTCCAACATCTTCTGTCTGAGTGATAATTACCATCGTTAAGTGTTTTCAAGAAGCGGTAGTATGTTATCACTGATTAGGCTATATCTATTACAAAAGCGAATAAAAAACCTGTAAGAATAGGAAAATCAGTTTCCTTCTCGCTTTTACTGTTTAAGACTAAAGATTAAATATATCGAATTGCTGATGATTAGAAGCAAATTCGAACATAAATTTTACAAGTCTGATCGTAATCAACTCCTCAATTTTGGCATAAATATAAATTGAAACGAGCTCTAAAATCAGCTCCAAAACAAGCCGCACAACAGAGCATATCAGAAAGAATGCATCACATAAATAGCGTTACTATGACGTATATCTGTCCTCTTCTGGTATTTGATGTCCAATATCTTTGCGTTACAAACCGCTTCTTTTGAAAAATTTCCGACTCTGGCTCTTTTTGTTTTTACGTGTTGACACTTGGCTACCGGGTAAGATGCTTATTTGACGAGACGGGAGGCCTGAGAAAGTTATAAGGACAAAGCTGTGCAGGTAAGGCCACGGATATTGCTTAATTATTTTCAGAGCATACATTGTATTAATTAACATAATTTTCTAATTATTGCGATTATATGTACTATCAGTTTTAAAACTTTGACACTCTCTCTCTACTGTAATAAGTGTTTAATTATATATTAATGAATAATAAAATACAATCTATGAACTTACCTGTAATTGCTGCTTGTTTATAAGCAGTAATGACAGGTATGCATATTGACACTCTCAATTCATTAACTTTTAGTTCACTTGCATAGCAACGTAGTGCTTGAACATAAGAATGGAACGGCACAATACGCAACAATTTCAAGGAGCTATTCGATTACAGAATGAAATCCCAGTAGGTTTTCTTTTCTCTTAATTTCAATTCTTTTGCTTTATTCAACAGGATATATTTTAGTATCCATATAATATAGCGTATGTGGTATCTTTTGGTCCTGACAAGGTAATCTCCTTTGAATGGCAATACTAGTGTGCAGTATCATATAGTGAATGATAACAGAGAGGTAATGTCATTGTCGACTTCCTGCTAAATGCATTTGAGAACTCAAATGCATTTATCATTCAGCGAACAGTTATTAATATATCACTTGCTTCATCATGCATATCACAAAATTTTTTTTCCAAGAAAAAAATAGGCCAATTTAAAGTCATAGGTGAGAAATATAGTGATAATTGATATAATTTAAATTCACTGAAATAGTTAAAGTGCTAAACCTCTAATATTATAAAATATCCTAAGATGTTTTTATGATTTTGGAACACAGTACTGTTAATTAGAACGGTAAGTTCACCTGATCAGTATCATCAGGAGAAATAGAATCTGTGCTCTTCCTCTTAATCTTTTTCCTTTGATTTATTCTCTTTGTCTTCAATATGGTATGACTCTTTAAAAATAAAGCAAAAATTTCGCGAGTGCTTTTAATTTTCAGTTTGAAGAATTGGATGAAGAAGAGCAATGGAGAATTGAGCATGCGAAACTGCACGAAAAGCATCGAGGACATGAACAAATGCATATGGAAATCTTTTTGATACTGATAGTAACATTAGTTGTAGCGCAAATTGCATTGGTACAGTGGAAAAAAAAGCACTTCAAATCGTATCAGGCTTGTTTTCAGAATCTTATAAGATTATTCATTGTCTTCAGTCGTTCCCAATTTTCAATCCCTTATTCCGTAATGTTATAATTATCTTTGGCAGATAGCTGAGAATTTTTGTTATTTCGTTCTGAACTGAGTTTCAGTGGTTTTGTAATGAGCATTGTGCTGTATGCTATACGTGATCCTAAGTGGCATTTTGATACAATTTAATGATGCAAATCGTCATTTTATTTCTTTTGATCCACTGCTTGTTAAAATGTCAATAGTTTGATAGATTCAGAAGCGTACTATTGCATATTATTAGGTATAAAATTTATCTAATGTATTTTTCTTAAGCGAACAACTTCATGTGTCTTTATGCAATCTATATTTGATTTTTGCTGCTTTTTTTTTCTTTTTTTGTTTGTAATCACTTTTTTTCAGTTATGTACACTTCTGGGCATGTGGTTAATTCCTGTATTTATCTGTATCCGGAGATATTGGTGGAGATTTTTGATAACGTGGATTGTATTCTCCATCCTGTCAACTATAGTTTGGTACAAGGCTACTCGTCCACAAATATCAGGCAAAACACCAAGGTTGATCACATGTTTTAGTTTTAATTTTTCCATAATTTTTTTAAAGTGTATCGAATATTTTACAGCTTGTTGTAAGCTCGAAAAACTTTTCTTTCTTGTGAAACGTACGCCGCATGTCGAGATATAAAATGAGGCTTTTCAAAAACTCATGATAAAAGCATGAGTTTTTGAAAAGCCTCATTTTATATCTCGACAATCAATAGTATTTGTGGTCATATGATGGTAGAATATGCATGGACCATGTTATGTGTCGTTCTTTCAGATTGGTTTATAAATGGTTCTTATTTTTGCATAAGTTAAGTTATATTCTCGGGATAGCAGGATATATTTTTATTATGTTCACTTTACTGGGCTTGAATCATATATTCACCATAAAAGCAAGAATCCTAATAGACGCGGGTTTGCTACTTTTGTTTTATGGCTTATATTATGGAGTACTGGGTCGTGATTTCGCGCATATATGTACCGATCGTATTGCATCCAAAATTGGGGTTTGTTTCCTTTCCTTCTTTCCTTTATGGAAGGATTTTAAAATGCGTCTTAACAATTTTTTTTTTGTAGTATTACACAGAAGAAGGATTGCCAAAGAAAATTCTTGAAGCAGATGTTTGTGCAGTGTGTGGGAATCATCTTGAAATAGACGACACGGAAACTGACTATGAATCAACATATCGTTTGTCATGTGGGCATTTATTTCACGAATTTTGCATCCGCGGTTGGTGTGTTATTGGTAAACAACAGACATGTCCCTATTGCAAAGAGAAAGTCGATCTTAAAAGAATGTTTAAACATCCGTAAGTTCTGTCGTCGAGTTTTGAAATTTTTGTTGAAGCAAATTGAATTATTATCGTCTTATGAGGAATGATATACTGCTGTGGATACTGTTGCTTAAATTATCACCTGATGAGGAATGATATACTACTGTGCATATCTATAAGATGCTGAGAAGTATGTCACTCAGGAGGAGCTATTTCATCTTACTTTTTACCGAGTTTTGAAGTTTCAGGTGAACTCATCGCAATTTTTTTATAGATGGCAGAAACCTCATCTATTCTATGGGCAACTATTAGATTGGATTCGGTATCTGATTGCGTGGCAGCCATTAATTGTTACTTTTGTAAAGGGAATTAATACTTATTTTGGCCTTGAATAATATGTCCAATGGTTTGGGAACTGTTTTGCTTTCCAGAAGTGACATTTTTCAACTCATATAAAATCTGCTCAAGTATGATTTAATAATTTCCAGTGAAGATATTCATTCTTGCCGTATCGCGTGATTAAGTGGCATCCTGTTAAAAATGATTACTGCACTTTATTATTTGTTTTCGCTTATTAAGTATTTTTATAGTGATCTGGAAATAAAAACAATAGTTCAAATTACTTTGTATTACTTCAGGACAAGCCATTTACACTTTTATTTTTTAAATTATTTGTGCTTCACTGTCATAGCTCTCCACTGTATTACACTTCATTACTGGGCATGCTTTTGAATCACTGAATTTTAACTTTGAGCATCTTCATATATTTTGACTTCCTATCCTATTCATATCCGTTCCTTGTCAAAGGTCCATTTTTTTCTGTGATGGGTTTGTTTTAAATCGTTTTGTTTGGTCAAAGCAGTGGTTAGTTTGTAAATTATTATTTTATTTTTTTCATGTTTTGTTATTTCCTTGGTCTTCCCTTCTCCTTGATTTATTTGATGGAATCTGCTCCTTAATTACTCTAACTGTTTTTCTTAAAGAGTTTTTTATATTCTCAAGTTAAAAAACTTCGAATGTTTGGAAGACTAAGAAATTAGTTGTTGATAGTGAAAATTGTCTTTCAGTTAAACTGTGAACCGAGAAAGATTTCTTGCGAGTAACGTAAGGTTTTTATGTTTTTATATTAATACCTTTAATTTATGCTGTAATTGGTGTATATCTTGTGATATCTCTTTTAGCAATAGTTTCACTTTAGTAAACATTACTCGCAAATATTTTGTGGTTTCTCTTTCTGTTGGTTTTATTTATATTCTCATGTTCGATAAACAGCTTCGTGATTTAATTTTTTTCCCAACTAATGATTTATATTCGAATTCGATTAAAAGATTTTATGCTTCTAAAGAATAGCAATTTGCAGCCTTGGTTTAGTAAGCTACCGAAGATTGGCTAGTTGAAGAGCATTGTAGTGAATTTTGGAGTTCAAATAGAACTTAAATTTTATATGCGATTGTTTTTTCCAGAACAAGGTTAGAAATCCAGACATATTGAGAAAGTAGGACGTTATTCCAGTGTTGCGAACGAAATATTGATTACTGCACGTCTCGGATGTCGACGAAATCATTGAAGAAGTAATACATCTTGCTCTGAAGCTTTTTTATTTCTTTTTATGATTTCAAAGTCCTAAGCTATTCTGTTTAGATATGGTTTGATTTTAAAGAAGCCATCTGAACTTTTGAAACCAGTTGTTAAGCCAGTTGCTGCTGCATTTGCGAGTGACGACGATGATGGGATTGAGGTATTTTCAGTTTCAGAAACGTATCTAATGCCATATTCCCATCAAAAATGGAATGGGTTTCAATCATTAATTTTGAATTGCTTCATTATTGTACTCACAGACTACGTCATCAAGTAAAGTCACTTCATCGACAGTGCGCTCAAAAATGCAAGCAAAACGTGAGCACGAGAGAGCACTTGCTGAAGATCCAACAATTTTTGATTACGATAACGTGTATGACGAATTACAAGCAAAGAAAAACCAAAAGATTGCAGAAATCAAAGCTGCAGACGAGGAACGAAAGGTACACTTGGCTTTTTTCATAGCTGAAAACACAGTTCCGAAGCTGCATAATTACTTAGAGCCAGAGTGCAAGATTTAGTAAACACATTTTATTTAAGATTATCTTGTATAATGCGTAAAATTACCTTGTATAATGCAACGTGAACACCATAAATGCCCATTTTATTATCAGAGTTGTATAGTTTCCCAATGCGAGCTGCTATCAACATTTTATATGTGTGCAACATTTCGATACGTTGTGAAACATATAAAAAAAAATATATAAAACATTGTATGAAACATTTGAAACACTGAAAAAAAAACATATAAAAAAATATATGAAGCATTGTGAAACATATAACTATGGGTCGAATTTTTCTTGGTTTCTTGTTTTACTGTGTTTTTCTTAAGATTCGTTATGGCTAAACTAGTAGTAGTGACAGTAAAGTTTGCATTAGAAAAAAGTCATTTTTTTTCAAATTCTCGTAAGACAATATAATGTAGTCTTTTGATTTGATTTGAAATCGTTTACTTATTCTAAAGTACCGTTTCTATTCTGGCTTTCTACCTTTGAGAAGTGGATTCAATAATGATGAGTAGTTTGATATCCGCATCCCTTATTTTTGGTCCGATTATTAGGTGTCTCCAATCAACCTGCTGTACAATATGTTGAGCACAGCTATTTTAGTCAAAGTACGCAGAGCAGATTCTGGAGGCGCACAAAAAACGTTTGCTTATGCAGCAAAGTCGAGAAGAGCGTAAACAACAGAAAGAACGCGAAGCAGAAGCTGGGCAATTTGATGATAAGGAGGTGTGTTGCAATTCAAATATAATCTTTTTTTTTTGTTGATTCTTTGCTTCGGAAAAAATTGATATTTTACAGAAATTCGTGACAAGTGCATATAAAAAACAGCTAGCAGAAATGGAAAATTTCCGTTTACAAGAAGCAGTTGACAATCAGCTTGATGGTTGGTTCATTTTCATTTTTTGTAAGCTAAATCCTCGTTCACAAGACAGCCTTTCATTGAGGCTAGCAAGATCACAGAATTTTCAACAGTCAATCGTATCTGAGTGCTGGCTAAGTTAAAAAATTATTGGTTAATTAATCCTTGAATATTTTTAATGTGTTCATTATCAAGATGGTAAATGTTTATGATTTAAAAATTGTCAGCCAAATCAAATTTGGTTTTTCAGAATTGACAGCAGTGGAAAAGCAAAAGAGTGATGTATGGAAAGGTGGCCTTTATAGGACGCTGTTGGATGATATTGCTAGAGATAGTAGTACAATCAAAAGAGAAGGAAAAGAGATAAAGGAAGAGGTTTATGATTAGGTTTTTCTATTTGAGTAGTACGAACAATCTCGAATTATTCATTATAAACGTCATTTATTCATCTTTCTGTTTTTTATTCTATTCGCTTGTCCAGAGTTGAATAAAAAAAAAAAATTTTTGCCAAGGAAACAGAAATTAATTTTAACATGGTGACGTGTGTTATTTTAGATTATAAGCCCAGTAAATTTGCAACAGACAATCGTAGATTCCGCTGAGCATGCTAAAAAGCTTTTTTCTTTGCGGAAAGAGAGCAACAGTGATGGTAGATTTCTGGAATTGTCCACTGATAAGCCGGTGGAACAGTCGATATATTCTGATAATTCAGACGAAGAACAAGAGTTGAATAACGCAATATCAGTAGATCTAAAGCCTGGCTTAAATATTTTGGTTTCTTTCAATTTCTTTTAAGTATATCCAAATGATGGAGCATTTCACAATATATATATATATATATTCCTTCGAAAAGGAAGCCATATTCCGAAGAAATAACATGTTTTCTATTAAAATTTCAGATAATTCTAAAGTTGGTCAAATATTTATTACCCTATGTGCTTTTTGGGAGATTTTATTGTTTTCAAGCTTTGAATTATGTTGGAATAAATTATACTAATCTAGATTCTGCCACGGTGTTCATTTGATTGGAAGTCTCGTCCGTTTTCAGAAACCGCAAGTGAAAAAACCAACAAGAGCAGAACAGATTCGGCGGCATTTCACGCCATCTCCAGATCATTTAGGAGCAAGTAGCAGCAGTGATGAGGAATTATCAAAGAGGCGGGAAAAGCGAATGGAGAGACATGAGAAGGGACACGACTGTGAAAGACAGCGGCAGGAAAAAAGGTAAAATATTATAGGGTATGCTGTTTTTTTTGAAACTTCAATTTAAAACTATTGTATTTAGTTTCAGCTCTGAATCGCACAAAGAAAAGAATTCTACTAGACATCATGATAAATTTCGTGAACATCATTCTATGGAAAAAAAGGAACACAAAAAGTCTGAAGGGAAACAGGAAATCGGAGAAGAGGAAAACCATAAACTGAAGAAAAGAACTGTGAAAGAGAAAACTAAAGAAGAAAGGTTTGATAAGCAATCTTCCTCGAACTTTGAATGAAACAAAATGCAAATTCTTGAGATTAAGGCATGCCTTGTTCGGCTGAAATTGTGTTCCTAACTCTTCAGTTTTACTGTAAAATTCTAGAATATTTTTTGTTGTGCTCACAGAGAATTCTTTTAAATAAGTATTGTCGTTTTGCAGACTGGAAATAATCAAAATGATATTAGCTCATCGAAATGATTCAGAAAAAATTGAAGAAATTCGACGAAGATACCTCGAGCGAAAAGAAGAAAAAGTTGTCCCGCTGCCGTTGTAACTGTTGACCTTTAATTTTTCTTTTTAAATTAATTTGTACAATAATATTGTTTAATTTTTAAACAAAAGGTCTTCGGAATTTTTCGAAAATATGTATGATATTTTTATTCATCGAAATATGACAAATAGCACACAAATAAAATTCTACTTTTAAAGAATATATCTCATGCTTTCCACGTTTAATTTGTTCTTTTATTTTCCTCGCCTGTAATATTGTGGTTTTTAGCATGGCATTGATTCACTCATTTCCAAAATATCATAAAATTTGTATTCTGATTGAAATAAATAATAAAAGTCGTCACCACAATGACGAATATATTTCCTTAACATCTTTCTCACTCAAAAATTCCTTTTCGTTAGCTTTCATTTATTTATTCTGGTATTTCACAAGTATGTTTCTTGCTTAACTCAAAGCTTATTTTCCTTATCAAAAAAATTTGGAGATATCCTTTGGTCGTTACCAGTCTGATAATTTGGCCGTGTCTATTTGCACAATTCAAATTGAACATTTTCTCCTGACGAGCACGTAAGTGGCATGTAAAGCTCCATTTCTTTCTAAAAAAAAGATTTATATTGTTTCTGAAAATAGATTTTACTACTTTCCAATAATCTGAGTCCACATTCTTTTTGGCTTTTTTCCTTCGTTGATAAGGTGTCATCTCAGGTCTTAAGTCGTCAATACCAAATTGTGGTTGATCGAATTCTTCCAGGGAAAAGAAAACACGAATAAATTAAATTGATTTTTAAATTTCCTTATCAAATATTATAAACCTGACAGCTCTTTTGGAATGAACATCATTGTACAAAGTGAGTGAAGGAGGTGTGCAAATTTAACGGATTTTATCTAAGAGAAGGACCGGACCTTTTTTTCTGTGGCACAACAATTTTTCCATTCTTTATATTTGATTAATTATAGCCTGAAGAGTGTAAAGTTTCTAAAAATAAAATTTGATGGCTTCTAACATCTGTAAATAAATATCCATCATAAATTACATTTAGTTAATTCCTTTTTTCTTTACTAAGTTTTGGGAAACGACTTTCCACTATGAAAAAAAAAGGTTTTTAAAAAGTACATTGGCATTGTCTCTGATCATATGAGTTGCTTTATATTTATTATACTGTCAACTTTCAGGAAAGAAAAATACCTATAAGAGAATGAATCATCTGCTAAGAGAATTATGCTAAGTGCCAGGAGCAAACTACACTACCTGTAATTTGCTAAAGATTTTATCATTTATTGTTAAGATAGAAGTTCCTATACGTTCTCTTGTCCAAATATATTGTAATATATTTCCCAGAGCAGTGAAAATTTTCGTCATTAACAATGAAATTACAACTATAAAAGTTCACTGAAAATAATAATTGCTTTTATTAAATCAAACTTTATTCAATTAAATTGTGATCAGACAAATTAGTCATTAAAAAAGGGTTAGTGGAATATGACGAATGGCTTAATCATAGTTTCATGAAAATCTAAAAGTACTAATGAAATTTGAAATTAATATCAATAAAATAAAATACGGTAATAATAATTATGACAATCGACTGATTATTTTCCAAACAATTTTACCAAAATTTCCTAAAGTTGTTTTTTTGTTTTTCTAAATCTTCCTTTCATTTTCTATTTTATTAACGAAAAATCAGTAGGTTTATATATGTGTAAAATGAAACACTACGACTTCATATGTATTATTTCATCGTTTTGAACTAACTGAAATTGTGTTAACTTATAACTTTTAAAAATCGTAATCAATTATAGAAGTTGAAAATAAAAATTTGGTAAAACTTTTGTTTGTAAATTTTGTTGGTTAGTTTTAGTGGCAATAGTAGCCTAATGGCAACTAAGAAATATTTCCAAAACAATAGTAGTTTTGAAGATAGGAGATGAATATTTGAAATTAGCATTATTGAGTTTTTAATTCAGTGTTTCAATACTAAAAGGAATAACTTATGGTTTTGCGACACCGAAAATTTTGCAATCCTCTCAATCAATGCATATGAAATAACTTAAATATCGCCTTGTTGAGCAATATTTACCCATAAAGAAATAGTTTATTGAAATTTCAAATCGTTTCAATTTATTTTGTATTATTTTTCTTCAATGTCTGCAAGAATGAATGAATACGAATGATAAGAACGATTTCATCATAAGATCAAAGTTTGCAGAGGATCACTTCAACAAATTGCGCGAAATTTAAGTGACAACAAATAGGTTGCTTCTTATATATAAGGAACTATAGTTAATATTTTCTCCTATTACCAATCAATCATTATTCACTTTTTAAATGAATTTAAGCATTATTTCTTAATTTATTAATCATTTCATTAACATATGCCCTTGAAATGAAAGATCCTTTTTCTCCCCCAGGAATTTGCAACTTTAAAAATTATTCCTTGTTTTTACGATCGAAAAAAATGTCAAAAATTCAAGGTTATCAGCATCAATGAAAAGAAAACGAAAGCATAAAGAAAGATTCAAGGGCGAATGATTCTTCGCCATAAAAATCCTTCAACAAATTAAAATTTAGTAAAGTTTTTGGAAAAGAAAGTGAAATGGATGGATGCCTTTTGATAATTTCAACATTTTGTCAATTTTTTTCTGAGAAATGATCACACATTTTCAAGAATTTCAATTGCCATTAATGACATTCGTATACGATTCAATCAATTTAGTAAAGTTGCTCCTGAATTTAGCTCATTTTATGCCTATCACATCAAAGAATTTAAACAATGAAATCGTTCGTCAAATGATGATTTAGTTTTATTCTAATGTTTCGCCAAATTTAGGCTGACATTTAATCCTTAAGTTCATTTCCTTTTCTTTCATTAATCTGGCACGAAGTTTCATCACGATCTTCGTATACCTCTGTAGATAATTGTTTTATCATAAAGCGTTTGAGTACAAAATTTAAAAGAGGTTGAATTTTTTTTTTAATTTTTTGCTTTGATCCTTTTCAGTCTAGTGTATGAATAATGTGCGCCAAGATTTTTATTACTACGGCCATAGTAAGTAGTGGATGCGCAATAATTGTGACATTATTTGTTGTCGTATCGCTCTTCAATGATATTAGCACATTATATGAAGATGTTATGGAAGAACTTCATGCTTTCAAGGTTTCCATTTTTCTTTTTTGATACAAAATAATAAGTAGGATAATAAGGTTTGCAGATAATAATAACACTAGCATTGAAAATAGTACTGATAAGATGATTAAAATATTCAAGAAGTTATCCAATCATCTTTTTTACCTCAACGAAAAATAAATTTTATTCTTTACTAATATAAAACTATATGCGGAACTAAGCTTTGTTCTATCATTTTCATGAAATAATAAATCTATTGCTATCCAAAGCTGAAATCTTTATTGATTTATTGACTTACTGAAACATTACAAAATGAAAGATATAAAATTTAAAATATTATATTTTACTTCAATTTATTTCATCCAAATTTTCTTTTCAAAACAACTATTTGTTTATTTATTAATTTATTTTCATCCATTTTATATTTTCGGGCACCGATATAGCAAATTTTCTTCATTAAAATTTTATACATGAAAGTAAAATAATTAATTGAAAAGGTCGAAATGAAAAACATCATTTTGCCATTAGATTTAGAATTATGCTAATTACTGCTATGAACTTTTAAATTGAAAGTTCATATAAAAAAAGACTGATTAATTTATGGCAAATGAAATCATTAGAAAACATGAAAATACTTTTAAATCCGCTATACTAAAGCATGAGAATGACTTTTTGGTACTATGCATCTTTCAGATGAATGGTATTAAGAAGTGTTGAAAATATTTTTCTTAATTCGTAATATGATTTATCATAAAATTCAACCTTGACATTTGACATTCAGATAATAGCAGATGACGCATGGGACACCATGCATTTGCTGCACACTTACCCATCGGGTAATCTACGAATAGCACTAACCTATGCTGATTTATTTGTCCGTCATAAACGACAGCTTGATCCAGAACGTTGCAGTGAGTTTTAAATATTGATTGTAGAAAAGTAAAATTGTAACTGATGCTAGCTGCTATGATTAATCTTTTTTCCTTGCTTTTGAATTTCTCGAAATTTCAGAATGTGATCTTTCCGCTACAGATTGTCCACAAGGACCAGTTGGATCACGAGGTCATGATGGATGGAAAGGTTTAGATGGAGAACCGGGAGAAGATGGCCATCATGGTATACCAAGTATTACTACCGTGGTCAACTATGGAAAACTTGGTGATTGCATTGCTTGTCCATCTGGTCCACCTGGACTACCTGGACCTCCTGGTTCTCCTGGTGATCGTGGTCCAATGGGACGTATTGGGAGTGCTGGATTTCCAGGAAAAAACGGTACGAATGGTAGACGAGGAGATGCGGGACAGTCTGGGCCAGCGGGTATTTCTGGAAGACCAGGAGAACCCGGCTTACCGGGATTGGATGGAATAAATGGAAAAGGTGTAGTGGGCCAAAAAGGTCCAAGTGGACAACGTGGTTTACTTGGCCCTCTTGGTAGGAATGGTAATGATGGTGTTCGTGGCCATCCCGGTAAACCAGGTTTACCCGGACGATTTGGTACTTCTGGAGAGGAGGGCAAAAATGGACAACTAGGAATGGTGAGATTTTTATACAGCTCAAGAAAATGGTGCTATCAATTTTGCTAATATCTATTTGTCTAAAAAGATCTCTCATTTCTCGATTGTAAACAAAATCCATTGTCGAAATAGAAACTCATGATTTACTGCAGCACTCTTATATAATTAAAATTTTAGGTTGGATTACCTGGACTACCTAGTTCACATGTCTACTATTGTCCATGTCCACTGCCAACTTCAATATTGTCATCATCCAAGGAAGTATAGAGCTAGATTTCTTATAATCTATTTTGTTTCATTTCATTAAACAATGTTATAATTATTTAATCACATAATACAAAGCAGATCATATTTGAATTAAAGTTGTGTGATGAATAATTCCGCCTTAACACAACAAAGAGAATAATAAGAAAGGAAATAAAACTCTTCCTCTTTTTATCCCTTTTTCTCTCTCTCTCTCTCTCTCTCTCTCTCTTTCATACTTCCCATTCATTTGCATTCAAATGAAAAAAGTAGCATTAAAGAAAGCATACTGTTATATTAAACTCTTCATGTATGAAAAATAAATGTGAAATATTTTTTCATTCCTTCCACTGAACTATTTTTTCGCTTTACGTATGTTTGCTACATAGAGCGATAGTAATTTGAATTGGAATTTAGCAAATGGATAATCCAATATACGTATTTTTCTGTAAACTATATATTTCCATTATGAGCACTTCCGGAATATTTAACCGGAAATGAAAAGTGAATGATATTACTTTAAATATAAATAACTTTAAAATGATTAAAAACCAAAAAGTAGTTCTAGAAGAGAAATCAATAGTACTTTATAGAACTTTGCTTAATTTCGCTTTTGAAATTAATTAAATCAATTGCCTTAATTACCTCAAAAATTTTGTAAATTAAAAGATAAAAGATGTAATTTAAGTATAATTTTAAAAGAATTCAAACTTGTAATAATTTCAATGTTTGTTTGCAAAAAACAAATTAAAACAATAATCAATAATTGAACTATTAATTGTATAAAGTAAAATGTCATTTTTATGATTATTTCGAGCCTGAATGTTGTCATATTGAATTGCTAAATAAACTAAGGCAAAATCTAAAAGGTTAGATCTAATTTTCATAAACAAACATTTGAAATCATTGCAAAGTTCGATTCTTTTTTTCTGAAACTTCACTCTAAGAAATTAAATTTGAAAATAACATATTTGTAAAATAATTGGCAAATAGCAACAAACTAATATCAGTGATATCAACTGATTTAAGCTCAATCTAGTAAAATTGTTTTTGTCATTATTCCAGTGACAGCGTATGGATCACAATTCGATGATGGACGTCTATCTTCCAGGAAACCCTTCAAAAGAAAAATCATAATAAAATCTTTATTGATCATTTGCTATTTTTGTTACTCGAAGTTTGCTTGAATTATTTTCTTTCTCTCGTAGTAAAAAGAAAAGAAAATTATGGAAAAGGTACGAAAGAAATAATTATGAGAACAAAAAAATCGATTTGATTTATTCCAAAAATTTATATCATTCAAAATATATTTAGTAAAAGTTAGATTTTTGAAGAGATTATCTCATATTCGAATAATTATCAAAAACCGAACCTTTTTTTCTCTGGCAACAATTCTCGGTATACGAACTGAAACCGCTCTATTAGCTACACCCCATGAAAATTGATGAATGCTCGATGTTTCGTGTTCACCCGTTAAGCGACGTACATTATCGCTGCCACCATGCGGATCATACACAGCTATATGCTCCTAAAATTAAATATGCAAATAATATTTTTTTACAAAAATAATTATTTCTTTGGACAAAATATTAGAAAATTTTTAATACTTTGTGTTTCTTTTCAAGCTTTTTAATTGCTTCTTCAACGTATTTAATACCACCTTCCGAGCGCATTTTCTCTGTAGAAAAATTACAATGGCAGCCAGCGCCATTCCAATTGCCAACTGAAAAGTATACTTCGAATTAGTAAACAATAAATAAATGAGGAAAATTTAGAATATGGTGAAGTAACAAAGAATTTCCAACGTGTTATTGCTGGTTTCGGATCGAATGTAACCAGTACGCCATACATTTCGGCAACGCGATGCAGTAAATATCGTGCCAACCAAAGTTGATCGCCCATAGAAATACCTTCACATGTTCCTAATTGAAATTCCCATTGTCCAGGTGTTACTTCTGTAACATATCAAATGAATTAATTAAAGATGAACGTTCAAAAGTTTGATAGTATCATGAAAGAAGTAAAGTTTGATAGTATCATAAAAGTTAAGGTTATCTCCAGTATAGCAAGTTCAAATTACTAATACAATTCAATCAATGAATTATTAAACTAAAATATATTCATCACCTTACACAATACGAGTGTAGACAAGAATATTTGTCCTTTTTTCTTACTTCCACCTATCTTTTATATCAAAAAGATAACTAATAAAAATGATTAAATAAATCCGTAAGTTCTTGAAAAGTTTATAAATTTTTCCTCTTTTATCCAACAATAGCGTTTATTTTGACAAACCGCTTTCAACCAAATTGTTATGAGTATGCTACGTTGTTTTTGTTTATACTGCTCGAATGACAACAATAAATTTGAAATATCCCGAAATTCTTAAATATATCCGAAAAGTTTGATTCGTGATCGATTATGAAATAATCAAGTTTATTGTTATTGAAATTGTTGAAACTTCTTTTTTCGCACCTGCGTTAATGCCAAAAAGCTGTAAGCCAGTATATAAACAAGCTCTATAATGCGCATCTATCACTTGTCGACCAAATATTTTATCTGCTCCAACCCCGCAGTAATATTTACCTTGTGGTTCCGGAAAGCCATGTTTTGGCCATCCTAACGGATGACCATCCCTGTAAAATTTTGATTACGCTATCCATTTAAATTTTGCTAAATTTATTTGCTGATTTCGAATGAATGCCAAAAAAAGGGATGGAATAAAAATGGAAATTATGGGAAGTAATTTAGTAAATTGTATACCTATCCAAAAGTAAGTATTCCTGTTCCATACCAAACCATATTTTCTCACTTTTGCATTTCTCCATAATTTCGTTGCAGAAATTACGATGGTTGGTGGCTGTAATTTCAAGAAAATTATCAAAAATACGAAGATTAATCGAAAAGTTATCTAAAAGGTAAAAATCAAAGCTTAATTATTTATTTCGATTGCACTAATTAAGACTTTTCAAATTTTTACCTAAATTTGTAGCTTTTCTATTACCCTTCTTAAAATATAATTAATGATATATTTTTTTTAATTTAAAAGCAACAGCTTTTTTAAATAATTATTTCTTTTTAATAAACTAAAAGCCTTTCAATAAAAATAACACGCGATGTTAATAAATTTTTCATAACATTAAGCTATGCGGCATCAAGGTATACTGTAATATAAAAGGAAGCTTTTCACTACCCTGGGAAGGATAATTAATGCAAATATTCACATAAGTCAAAGTAAGTTAAGTTGTTCATAAGCATTAAATTAAGTTAATTACAGCTAAGCTAAGTTAAACAAACCGGTAGGTTTCATTTCATGATTATAAGTTTCGCACAAAACAAGTTTGTTGTTGCCGCCAAGAAATGGATCAGGATAATGTGCAACAGGTTTAAGATATGTATCAGAATCTTGACCCGAAAGAGCTTGTCCAGTCGAGGAACCATCAAAGCTCCATAATGGAAAACCTTAAAAAAATCCAGGATAGCATAAAATATAAAATTTTGTTTTTGTGGGTAAATATTGATGAAAATTCGTTCATTGAATCCAACGAATCTTAAAAATTTCCGATTTCTTTTATATCTGGAAATTGTTGCAACAGTATCATTCATCTAACCATTAATACTTTTCGGTACATTTTCAATTGTTCGTGTTTTTGAGCGCAGAGTTTCTCCTGTCCCATCGATCCATATGTATGTTGCCTAAAACACAAGTAATGTTTGAATTTTGTGCATAAATTGGCGAAAAATTTTAGAATAAAATGAAAATCTGCAGAAAGTGTACCTGACAAAAAGATGGATGTGGCTTAAGGCCAATAAAATGATCGAAAACAGCCTTGGCTAAAGGTAAACGCACGTTAAACGACATTGCTCGATATACCTAAATAATGGAAATGAATAATTTTCATTTTTATTTTTTTAAGTAAATGCGAATAGCAATTAATATTGCTGTCTTCATTTCATTAAAATATTGTCAATTCATATGACAACGAAAAAGAAATATAATATAATAAAATCCTTTCAGATTTATCAATGATAACGATAATAATCCAATCAACTGATTCGGACATTTTTTAATTTATTTTAATTATTCAATTAGATCTAACAAATTTTTGAATGCAAAAGATGACGATGAAAAAAGAGAGAAAAGTAATTCAAGATCAACAATTTCTTATAGTTAGTTGTTTCTCTTATAGTTAATCAAAAGTAGTAGTTCAAGATCAAGAATTTCTTATAGTTAGTTACTTCTCTTATAATAAGTTAAAAGTAGTAATTCAAGATCAAGAATTTCTTATAGTTAGTTATTTCTACCTGTCCAGGCGATTGATATCAAAATAAAAGCTCTGAAAATGTTTGGAAAGCATGTCGGACAAATCGAATTTAGTAATGCAAGCATAGATGAAAATTATTATGAATTTTTAATTTGTTTAATTTTGGGAGAACTTTGTTGTGAATTATTTGATAAAGAATGATTACTTTTGGAGAGGTTCTTCATTTCTTAGAGGTAGAGAGAACCAATAAACTTGAAATTAGTTTTATTAATGACTAATATAATAAGATGTAGAATTTGAAGCTTGGGAATAAGATTGAAAACAGATTTAAATACGAGCGGAACAAGGAAGAAGAAATCGCATGATGAATGATGAAATCCTTTTATAGCCAAATTAGGATCAAAGATTAAAATAATTGATAGTGTTGAAATTCATTATAAATTAGAAGGGTTATTCGATATACGTGATTAATTATTCCAAAATTTTAAGTTAAATTAAATAATAAAGATTGTAATTAATCATATAATTTGCAATCATAAGTAAACAATAGTGTGATTTTTTTGTAAACGATACCATAAATTATTTAATTAACAATGTTTTAAGATAATAAATTTTTACAATATGAATTTTTGCAAAATACTCTCATAACTTGAACATTATTATTATAAGGTAGTTTTGGATTTCCGATAAATACAGAGAATTTTATATTTCATTGCTAAATGCACCTATCTGGCATTAGGCTATCTGGTATTAGCCTATTCCATTTATCTAGTCTCTATGATAAATTTTAAAGACAAAAAGGCAAGATTTATCCTCCTATAGCATTTTCTTTCAGCAAACCTTTAAAAGATTGGATAAAAGGATGAAATTAACGATTTTGAAGAAACAAAAAAAATTCTGAAATAAAAGAGGAAATCATATAATCAGTTAATTCATAGTTGCAAATCCAATCGATTTGTTCAATTCAATTCGAATTTTCCTATGGGAAATTACTTTATCTCATCAATATAAATTATTCATTGAAATTAAATTTACATGCAATTTAACCCGATAATAAGAGAATGCTATTGTGAAAGAAAATGAAATGTATAATGAACCGAACTTAAGTAATTTAAATGATAATTTTCCTATGGGAAATTATTTTATCCCTTAAAATAAAATTATTCAATGAAATTGTAATTTCAACGAAGAAAAGGAAAAAGAACTATTTTTAATAGGGCATTTTTTTGGAGAAGAAAATTGTTTAATATATGTATATCCTTTGAAAAACTTCAGTAATAAAATTCTCTTAATATCTACCTGTTTTTATTTACCTGTTGGATATAGCAATATTTCTTTCATTTCTATAAAAGTTGAGAAAAAAAGAGGAATTTAAATAAACAATAATCAATTTCTTATCAATCAATATACGATAAGTAATATTTTTTGCATTACTTTTTCGATTAATTATCATTTAACATATTGATATATTGACATATTATTTATTCATTTTCTTCACTTAATATTTATATCAAAAAACAATAATGTAATTGAAATTCAAATTTTAAATCTTTTTCGTTAAATAATTATTAAATCATTCTTTAAATTATAATTGGAGATATTTAATTTCTGTATAAATTTTCATTTCTGCAATGAACTTTTCAAATGTTAATGATTGAGATATTTTAGGGAATTATTTAATTCTCGACAAGAATAATTTTCGAAAGTATGAATATTATGAGGAATAATTTAACAAAATATTTCTAAAAAAAAGAAGAATTGCTTCAAAAGAACAAATGCAAAACTATGCTATCGATAATTGATTAGATGTGAAATTGAAGTAATATGCTGAATAACTATATCTTTCCAGAATGTTTCCGTAGAAGCTCTTCCTATAACTGTCCAATTTACTCAACAAATTATTCATCATTTGATCAACATTGTTGAGAATGCTGTGAATATTCATTCCAAAAGAAGTATATATATTTGCGGTGAAGATTAGTATGTATTTCATATAGTTGTTGATTGCAAGAGTATATAAAGAAGAGTTTATAATATCGGAAACAAACAAAAGTACTGCATTCGTCAGTTCCGTGCATATAATAATCTGCTATGATTCTGAGAGATAGAAGCTTTTTGTATCGTCGTATCATATCTTTTTATAAAAATGAATGGAAATTTCAATTCTCCAATTAAGAGTTTATAGATTCTATAAATTCGAAATTGTTGATTTTTAATGTTTTGAGGGCAATTTAAAAAGATCAAAATGATTGGTTGTGAACAAAATAAGAAAAAGTTTTCAGAGAATTCCTTCCATTCAAAAAAATAAAGCACCGGTAAACTTCGTAATATTGCGGAGAAGTAATTTATATATGAATTTGATAATAATTGACGAAGATGAGATGTAACGAGTAATTTGATAAATAATGATTATTACTCCCAAAAGAATTGTGTGTTCCATAGGTAGCCTGGATTGTGTATAATGCAGAACATAAAAATGTTATCAGATTGAATCGTTCGTATAAGAATGTTATCAGAACCTTTTGAAAGTACTTTACAAATTATAGAAAATAATTTGATTCAAGTATCGAATGTATATGAAGATGTCAATAACTTATGCTTATTACGGTTGAAATTAAAAAAAAAAATGTCTATTTAAAAAATTCAAAAAATGTCATCTGTCAGTAGTCTTGCTAAAGCCATAAATTGAATTGCAAACTAAATTGTGATTTCTTTCTAAAATTCAAATATCAATTTTAAACCTCTCATTTTATCGTTCCAATATTTCAACTATTCTATGTGTAACAAATTTCTATCTTAGCATAAACCTAAAACTTCTATTGAAGTAAAATGTTTAGTACAGAATAATAGAAATAATAATTTGGAAAGAAATCGAGAACAGTTAATATTATAATTTGGACAACAAGTTAATTCATTGATATTTTAATTGAGAAAGAAATCGAAAACAACAAGCAAAGTTAATTAACGGATATTTAATTCTCTAAAAATAATTTCCTTTCTAAACAGTAATGCGAGGAAATTACTCTCCTCGAAAAGTTAAAAAGGGAAAAAACGTAAATGCTAGGGGAAAATTTAAATCACTTTTTAATTGTTAAACACAAATAGCTCGTTAATCACTAAGACATATACATAACAAGCGAACTGGACAACTTCTGAAATAAAATTATATCCAATCTAGAAATCAAAAAAGTCATGTAAACAATGTTAACTAATGGTTAGAAGTTATCGGTTGAAAATTACCTGTTTAAAATGACAATTACTGTATTATACTTATAATCTATGACTATTCAGATATTATTCTGATATTCTTACCTTATTGATACCACTGATTATTCTTACCTTTCGTTTCACTCATCTTTTTCTGTGAAAAAAGGAAAAAAGTTAGTTTAAGCCTTGAACAATGAAGTATAAACAAAACCTATGTATTGTTAATCAACGGTAATTCTCTGAAGCTTTAAAAATCTTAACATTTTATTGGTCAACAAAAAATAACGATTTAAAATTACGACCTAGTAGATGCTTCAATAAGATACGAAAATTCGATTAAAAAAGCCGCACGAAGGTGAGCAGAGTAAACGAAGTGCTCTTAAAGTCGACTGACTTCAAAATACATAACCAATATTGCTAGTTAGTCACTGCTGTTTATTTTACAAGTCATAAATCGATTTTTATTTGGTTTCAATTTTCTATAAGCTGTGCAATGCTTAGATATGTATATTTAAAATTTACAGTTTTAACTATTATTATGAAACATTAACTACGGCTGCTGACAACTGTTCACATTATTTTTTCCGCATTAATTATTATAAATGGAAATAAATTCATTGAAAATTTGAGAACATCATTTATTACAGTTCCAGCATTTTTGATAAAGCTAAATGTTAAGTATTTGGAGGAAAAAAATTCCACTGATGGATTATAATGTATTAAAATTTGAAATGAAATATCAATATAACTTACATCACTTCATTTAAACAGATAATTTCATTTGTAGTATTTAGTTCAATTTAATTTATAAAAAGTATCAAGTTATTACAAGTAAGAAACGATAATAAGTTAGTGAAATATTCATAAAGTGAATATTCAAATTTCATTCAGAGATAA
Organism: Cercopithifilaria johnstoni; assembly: GCA_916381525.1. Taxonomy (NCBI): domain Eukaryota; kingdom Metazoa; phylum Nematoda; class Chromadorea; order Rhabditida; family Onchocercidae; genus Cercopithifilaria; species Cercopithifilaria johnstoni. Next base: position 65,863 of record CAKAEH010001315.1, read on the forward strand.
ATTTCCATTACTATCAATTTTAATTTTAAAATTTCAAAAATGATGCTTTTCATGAAGCTTTCATTCATTCGTCTTCAAAACTATGAAATCAGAAATGACTAAGTGTGGTAAGTGAAGCAAAAACAAGAAGCAAACATTAATTAGGTTAAAGAACTCAAAGAGCTAATAACGAGCATTATTTGCATGACGTAATTCTTGGAGATTGAAAAGTAATTAGTAACCACTTTTTCCTAATTTAATTCTCCTAAATAGGTACTTGTTATTACTTTATGCAAGCAGTAATCACTCCCCCATTTTCAAGAATTTCTCAAAAATGATTTAGAGCAATTCATTCCTGAATGATATGAATCATTGTAATGATAAGAGAAAAAGATGTCCCAATGATAAATTCTGATTGAAACCATAAATAATGCTCATATCCTTCCTTCCTCGAATGTTAGATAATAAGCAGAGAAAGCAGTTAATAGTAAAAGCTAACATTGCTTGTTCATGATTTAATGATACTATTTTAATCTAGGTGAATTCTCCAGTACATTGATCAGTTTTCCAATAATTTCATCCTATTAATTAAGTAAATCCTAGGTTCAAATTAGGAGTTGGAAGTAAACTTTGAGCTTGGCTCACGTTATCAGCCAAATAATCTATATATATATGCATTGGATAAAAAACAAAAGAAAAATAACGAAAAAAGGAAAAGACAACCGGTTATCGTCCATATGCTTGTATCAATATATGTGTATATGTGTATATGTATGTAAATGTGTCTGTTAATTTTTGTTTTTTTTTTATCCAACATTATATATATATATATATGTATAGAAATAGATAAATTGATTGATTGATTGATTGATTGACCATTTGGTTGATAGCGCGAGCCAAGCTAAGTTTACACAAAAGAAGAAACGAGAATATTGTAAATAAGAAGCTCTCTTTCCTATATATAACAGATGCTAATATTCTGCGCAACATTAGATCAATCGGATGATCGCAAATCTTTGTGAATCGCCCATAATCCGGAAAATATAAAACCGAAAGATTCATCTATTCATATTAATTAAGTAAATCTTAGGTTCAAAACAGGAGTTAGGGATAAGCTCTGAACTTGGCTAGCGCTATATGAACAAATGATTCGGTTTATTGAAAACGAACGAACTGAATGCACGTTGTAAGAAGTAGCTGCTAAAAGGAGAAAACAGAGGCATCAAATCGTAAACAGATAATGAAACGTAACTGCGTCCATCCATCAAATTTAACAAATGATAGATCGAAGGTTAAAAAAAGAGAAGAGGGCGAATTCGTATTCTATTTGCGAGGCGCATTCAGTTCACCATCACAGTTAATTTATACAATTAATTCAATCGAATAATTAAGTACGGGAAATGAGAATAATTGAGTAAGGGAAATAAGAAGCGTTACTGTAAAATAATACTTAATAGGTTGAATTAAAAAAGAGAATTATTGAATTTTTGATGGTTAAATTTAAAATGGTACAGTTCAAATGACCAATGATTGACCAATCTAAAGATTTTTTTTGACACATAAAGTAATGCAAAATATAGGATGAGTATGCCACTTAATGAAATTGTTTTCGTCAGTGCAATGGTCGTAACAATATCGAATGTCAGTGCAATGATCGTAAGATTTACGAGTGGCAATTTGTCAAAAAAAAACGATTCAAAACGTCTAAACAATCCAAAATTTTAAAGCCTACTTTCAGACACACTAAAAGAGATAATCAAAAGTGGAAAGAGACAACAAAGATAAGTACAGTAGATAATAAATAACAGAGATTAATAAGAATAACTGGAAAGAACGGTTCGATAAATGAGAATTCAATGATCGAATTATGCCAAGTTAAATCATCAGATATTAGTGCAAGTATCAAAAGCTGAAAAGGAAATATTATTTGCCATAATCTAGCAGATTATTTCACTATGAGGGATTTCTTTCTTATACAACATTAATTTAAAGCTTCATCAAAACAGTCCTATAGAAACTCTTTATTTTGTGTGTCTTGAAGGTTTTTCAAAGGGATTAAATATAATTCGTCAGAGTGCCTAGATAAACTTCAAAAATTTGGATATATATATATAAAATGTTGCATATAAAAATACCTCAGTTTCCACAAGGTTTTAAATATAAACTGTCACTAGTTCAAATTTTCTTGAAGTTTAAGATAACCATTAGTCGATCAGGGCCGCATTAATTTTGTTTTCTGTAGTTGGTAAATGGTTTGTTCGAGTAGTTTGGGTGGCATTGTGAAGCGTGTTTGTTTGGTGAGTTAGGAAATCGATTTCACCCTGCATCCCAATGTTCTCTCTCATTATGAAGGGAATCTTATAATGACGAGAAGGATTTAGCATAGTTACGCAAAATTGAGGGCAGCATGATCCAGTGTTTCATCCCAATCTCTTTTTCCACAGCTTGATCGGGATGATAAAGTTTGGACTGATGTGTTTCTCTCACTCAGTTCTGAATTCATTATCAATCAAATTTTGTTGTAACTGTCTCTTTCAAGTTCTCGATTACTTGCTGGTGATGGACGACGTACCGATGTCAGAGGACGATAACAAATCAGTTGGACATAGTGAGCTAACTAGTGCCATTACTGTTTCGTTACATCCATTGGTTATAATGAATATATCGGAACATGTAACTCGAATAAGTGCACAGCAAAATGATGGAAAACCTTTCGAGGTCAAATTTTAAACTATTTTTTGTATCTCAATAGTATATTTGTTTGGCATTTTATGCAGACATTTTTCCTTACGGTATTATGTTGAACATTATTTTGGATGCAGGTTTTTGGTGCAATACTTGGGAAGCAATCTGGAAGGCACGTTGAAATGATGAATAGTTTTGAGGTAAAATGGAGTGATGAAGGAAAAGGCTATGCAGTTATTGACGCAGGCTTTCTTTCTACAAGAGAACAGCAGTGTAGGCTCTTTTTCTTTCGGTGACATGAATTTTTTTACTATCAAAATTCTTTATCGTACTCAGTTACTTCTATTTATTCTCGTCTATTCGTTGTTCATCCGAATTTAAACAGGGTGATTGCATTTGTTGTTGATATCTATATGTTTTTCTCTTTACTATTTTTCATGAAATTCATCTGCGAATGCTTATGTTTGTACAGTAACATCAAATGATGAGCAGTGGATCAAGTGTACTTTAGGTGCTCATCTGTACTTTTGTGCGCCCTGTATTCATTACGAACGAAATACTTCAGCTTTGAATTTTTTACTAACCGGACCTTAATTTTTTGATGCTTCATTTTTCAGACCAAGAAGTCTTTCGTGATTTGGATTATGTCGGTTGGTATACTGTTGGAGATACAACACCAACACAGGCAGATTGGGAAGTGCACCAACAATTCGCCATTATGCATGAATCACCAATTCTAGTGAAGCTTAATCCAAAAGCACCACCGGGCAATAAGGTATGAGTTTTATAAACTGCATTTTCGCAAAGACAAAACTAGCTTTTAGCTAGCTTGATGTATGAAAATTATTGCCCTATTTCAAGTTTATAGGAAATTGTAAAATTTCTCTTAGTGAACTATTGCCTATTTACAGTTACCAGTGGCAATCTATGAGTCTGTGCCCACTACCGGCTTATCAACAACCGGTCCAAGTTCAGTAGTGTGGCATTCAATTAACTGGTCGTTAGCCAGTGAACAAGCCGAACGTATTGGAATTGAACATGTTGCCCAGATTTCAACTGTTTCAGCAAACACAATATCTTCCACAAATAAACAAATTGTAGGACAATTGGGTGCCATAAATATGTTACAATCACGATTGGAACTTATTTACGATTATTTAATAGTAAGTCAGAATAGTTCTAATTAAAATATAGGAATGTTCATTTTGACTAAGATATAGAAAATGGAGGGATAATCGTGAGAATCTTTTTCAAAAAATATCTTTTCATACTGCTGAAGCTTTTGCTTTACTGACTATCGGTTGATATAAATCTGCTGCTCTAAGTTTAATTCACATTTTACACTGTAAATTTTAGAAGGAAAAAAGATCTACAGTTACAACTAAGGTAAAAAACCTACTGATACAATTGCTATAAGGATTTATTGAATCACAACTTCAGGCAGTTCGTAGAGGCGAATTACCGCGTGATGAAGCTGTTGTACGAGAAATTGCTCAGTTAGTACGTCGAGTACCAGTAATGGGTTCGGACAAATTTTTACAGCAATATAAAAATGTTAGTTTCCTTATTGATAAGGTTTGGTAGTCATCGTAAGAGCATTTTGCTTAAAGCAAAAAGTATTTAATATTTTAATTCGAATTCTTATCTGTACAATTATGGGTAGATATTTTCCACCATTTCAGCAATGCCTGGAGGTCAAAATGACTTCACTTGTGGCAGTTCTTACAAAAACTTGTGGAACACTTAATGATGTGAGTATTTGCATTTTGAAATATTTTCAGTTTTATCTAAGCAAAAAGCAACTCATGCATGTGAGAAGAGAGGGACAAATCATGTAAAAGGAATGAAAATACATGTTATCATCATAAATTCAAGGGAAATTTTTGTTTAATTACATGAATATACTTGTAGCCACATGAATATACTTGCACTATTTCAGTTAGTAACAAAGATGAATATAATGTCAATGGAAAGGCAAACTTGGTTGCTTGCCTCTGGCAGACGAGCGCGTCCTTTTCCAGCTGTGTGATTTGGTATGTTGAGGCTTAAAGCGAAATGATTTTTTGTTAGATGTGTGATAATCTTTTATAACTTTTGGGAATCTTCATACTTCTGGTGATAATACAGCATTAAAATTTTACAGTAACGGTGAAATTATTACAGGATGTTCTTGCTGCTTCTAATTTTTAGCTTTCAGAGTTGTCTATAGGAGAGCTGAATTTAGTTATTTGCAATAACATCAGTAAGCTTTTTTTGCAGAGAAAATATTGTAATTAATGTGTTTAGAAGGTTTTTGTTGTTGACATAATAGTCATCCTTTCTTGCATCCTTTATGGATTTATTCTCTTTCTAGCTTTCTGGGATCACCCGACTAGCGTGATATAACTGAAGGATTTGCTGGATTATTTCAAATCTTGCTTTCATTAAACGCATAAAAACCCTAAAATTTGGGACTTCTACCGGTTTTTTTTGCATATTCATGTGCAGAAATTTTTTGCAATAATTTTGTTGACTTGGTGATATTTTATCGATGAATTTATTTGTGAATGCAAACTTGAAAAACTGAGCTACTATGCGGCTTCGGTTAGCAACTGTATGTACTCTGTTGTCGATAACTGTATATTGTTATTTTTATTTTTTAACATTTTTTGTTGTGAAATTTCGTTTATAATTGCTTTATTGGTAATAAACTGTGAGTTAAGTTGGATATAAAATAGAATCTGTGAAATTTCACGATTAAAACCGTCAAAGTTTCATTTATTTCTTATTGTCAAGCTTTGTCAGTTACGATGGATTTTAACTTTTACGGATACTTTAGCAAAACGACTTCTAACTGAGGCATTATTCTTGATATTAGTATGTGACTAGTTTATTCGTGAAATTTTCAACGTGTTCAGGAACACCTACACAGTTCCTGTACTGTCAGAGGAACAAACGTTCTTGGGTGGAACTGGATTCTATGTAATTTTGTAATTCCAGGGGACAAGCGAACAATGTCATGGACTGCAGTTTTAAAATCTTGCTCTTCTAGTTTGCGAAATTCGTTACGATACATACAGCTGGGTAATTGTACTTCCGAAAAGGTCTTTAGTTTATGGAAATTTAGTTTTATATTACGGTTTGTTTAAATTTTAATAGTGGTGTAAATTAGTGAGTTATTTATTTATTCGTTAATATTTAGTGATTGACATAAGGAGAGTAAAGGAAAAAAGGAGAAGCAAAAGTGAACTTCGGGTACAGTGAGCCATGTTTAACAGATCTCATGTTGAACATTTTTCAAGGTTTGGAAAGTTCTTTAAAAAAACTTGTTAATTAAGACTTTTCCGCTTAAGGACGCTTGAGCTAATTCATTTAAGGGACTCTTTGGTGAGGAATTGCTAAAGCACCCATCCGGCTTCAAATTACTGAATGAAAAAGTCAGGAAACGATCATTTGAATTGGTTGACAAGGTAAAATTTTTGTCTGATCATCTTTGAAATTTTGTTCTCAAATTGAGGAATTCTCAAAATCGCTGAATTATTTGATCCTTGTTATTTTGCAATAGTCATTACGCATTCCCTGTTTCCTTAATTTATTTGATGCATTTTGGGTTAAAACTAAAAAATTCAATAGTCTCTTCGTTACTTACTGATATTTTCATGTTAGCAGCTGATAGCTTAATTATCAGTTTAATCAATTAATTTGACGGCCAGTACCATTAGCCGCTGTCGAGCATCTTTGTACAACAGTTCCGAAATAACAGTTCCGAAATAACAGTGGCTTGCTAGAAAACTTACATAGCGAAAGACAACGTTTTATTAATTGCAAAACATTTTTGTAGATTGTCAATCGAAAGTGTGATAAGAAAGTTGTTGAAGTTTTTGATGATTTATCAAATGAAATATGTAGCGCTGCAGATTTGGTGAGTATTGTTGTTTACCTTCATCTTCGATTTTCTGTATTAAAATATAATTTATAAACGGAATTGTGCAGTTAAAATATTGAGATATTGACTATATTCTTCTTTGATATGCATATAAATCTTGACTGGCTGTATCCAGTTAATGGGTTTTATGCCTTCCTTATTGGAATACATTTTATTCATATGCTGGAATTTATATTACAAATGTCCACAAGTTTTGTATATACGCATACACGTAGACCTTTTAAGCTGTTAAAACAAAACTAGAGCACAGTGAAAAAGCTGGGAGTTACTGTTATTTCTTAACATTGCTAGAAGAAAAATGAAAATAATGGCAAATAAATATGTTAATTTTATGAGATAAATTTCTTTAGCTTGCACATTTTCAGGCTGAGTGCGTTCGGAACATGCATTCGGTTGAAGAATTTAGCGCAGCAGCGCAAGAAAGCATGAAGGATTTCACGGAACTTGTAGAAAGGTATTACTTGAAAAAGATATTACTTAAAAAAGTATTACCTATTATTACTTCAAAAAGCTTTATTTCCTTTGTTTTTTACCTTTTCTCCAGTTCATTTATTTCGAATTATAATTACGATTTGATGTTTTCAGTTTAAATACCAGATCTGATTTGTACAAAGCACTGAAAGACTCGATAGAAGCAGAAAATAGTTCTTTAACAGACATTGATAAACGCACAGCTTTGTTATTCCTCGATGATTTTGAGCAAGCTGGCGTCAGTTTAGCTGAAACTCAAGTAAGGATCCAAATGCATGAAATTTTTTGAAACATATGTTACAGGGGTCATTTTACTATAAAATCACTCGATTGTATATCTCTCTGAACTTCTTTGTATAGGTTAAGCTTTTTAATGAAAGGTATAGCGCCCTCTATGAGTCTCTAATCTTATCGTTGTGGATACAATAAAAGTCTTCTAAATGTTGTGGAGCTTGCTCCAGACTGCAAGAAAATGTACACGTGAATACCATTCTGCAAAAACTTTGTTTATTAATTGATAAACAACGCATGCTGTATATATTATGATGTGTTATTAAATTCTTTTTTTTAGAAATCTGAATACGTAAGGCTTAGCAAGGAGATCTTCATGGTTGGTTCACAATTTACGCATGGTGCCGAGCTACCTGTTACGGTTTCACCATTTTATAGTAAGATGTATGGAGTGAAACGCCATCTTTATAGTCCAAATGCACTTGCAGTTAACCGTACTACCAGACAATGGTCTTATGCTACTTATTACTCATACAATGAAGAGCAAGTACAATAATTTTCTACTGCATTTGATCTTCTTCAGTTGATATAATTCATCGTTAATGTTAGTCTCAATGCAGTATGTCATCTGACAATGCCGTAGCTGCATGTGTTGCATATTCTGATCTACCTGATTGAAACTCGAGTATCAATATCTTGAATCTTTCCGTTGCATTTATCTGTTGATTAAATTCTTAGTGGCCGATGATTAGCCATGGTTTCATAAAGCTACCGAATTTAGATTTCATTTGTACATTGAAGCCTGAAACCAAACGTTTTTGATTGGTTGGGATCCATGTAAATGATGATAAAATGAGTGAGAATTTTGTAGGAGAAGCGTTTACGCCATCTGATTACTTGTCGACATTTGTTGGCTCGACTTACTGGTTACCAGTCTTATGCTCATCGCGCTCAACAAACTTCGTTGCTCGGTTCATACGAAAACGCTTATGACTTCTTGATTGAAGTCATTAGAGTAAGTCTATTTTAGTAGCTGATAGGTCAGAGTTGAACGCTACTGGAAATTTTGGATATTGAAAATTGATCATCGATAAAAAGAAATTGCTAAATGATAAAGAATTATTGAGGGGCCACTTTTACTTCAATTATTTTTCTAAATGGTTACAGAGAATTATGGTTGGATAAGCTTTAGTTATTAATTATCATTTTCGTCACACTTTGTCAAAAGACTTGCTGCATTTATTTATTTGTTTAACCATGAAATGTCAAAAACATTTTCGTTTGTTCTGCAGTCATGTCAACCATCAGCCGAACAGGAGTTAGCCGTGCTGGCTGATGTTTTAGCTCAGGTTGAATCGAAGCGAGAACATTTGTGCGAATCTGATTTAACATATCTTTGTATGCTATATCGTGAGAATGCTTTTGGTCAGTTACAGCATCTTTCCAGGTAACATTGAATCTATTATTTAGAAAAAATTTTGTCGTTTTACTTGTTTTTGATCATAATGAAATAAAGTAGACAAATAGAAGGAAACAAATAAATAAAAAGAAATGCAGTAGATAAAAAAATATCCTAAACTATACAAATGATTCGTGAAGCATATAATTGATACAACTGGTCTATGTAAATAATCTATTGAAGTTATGCAGAACTGAGGTCCTGTATTTCACATAATAATATTTCTCAGTTACTGATGTTTCGAATTTCAGATATTTTTCGTTTAGTAATCTCCTAAGAGGATTCGAATTAATTACAAAACGACTGTACAATGTCTCTTTTTCGGTTCTGATGCCTGTTACTGGAGAAGTTTGGCCAGGAAATGTCATTAAGATTGTTAGTTTTTTTACCATGCTTGCGCTTGTATTTTTTAATCTTTCAAATTGAGTTTCGCATAATTTTTTTAATCTTGAGATTTCATCCTTATTTTTTCTTTACCGACCATAATGTTATACTATGTGGCCGCCTGTTCGAGTAAAACTTCTATTAGATCTTTGTGTAAGGGGCTACTGTTTACTCTTTTGTTCAACATATTTACAAAGTAAAAAGAATTTTAGACTATTTTTTGTTACTGTTATAGGATGTTTTTCAAGGCGGCAGCCAATTTTTGGGGACGATTTACATTGATATTCAAGAACGACAGACGAAAACAGCAGGCGACTGTCATTTCACTGTTCGTTGCTCCAAGCAGGTTTTCTTCTTTTCTGCCAATTAAATACATAAATGTCAAAGTTTTCGCTTATATCAATGTAGTTCAAGAAAGAAGTTTTCCTTAATTCATAAAAAGTTTCAAATATGCTGTCGGACATTTTTTGTCTGTATTATCCTAGAGAATTTATTTTACCTGTTCAGGAAATCCATTGCATAGTTGTGTCTGGCATTCAGGCACCTCCTGAAGAGCTTTTTCCTTAATCAATTTTCATTGTTATTTCAATCGAAGTATGTATGATTCAGTTAGATGATGGGTCGTACCAAACACCAATCGTTGTTTTATCATTGTCGTTAACGAAAGAATTGGAAAGCATTGAGAATATTTTTTTGAGCCCCCATCAAGCTGAAAATTTTTTTCACGAAATGGGACATGCGATGCATTCAATGCTTGCTCGAACGCAGTACCAGCATGTTGCTGGTAGTTTCATTTTCATAATTTATAATAAAGTATTTTAATAAAATATGAAAGTTGCTTATGTATAGATTTTAAATTTGTCAATTTTTAAAGTTTATTCTATTTTAAGTTAATGCAAAATCTTCCAGGAACTCGTTGTTCAACTGATATGGCGGAAGTCCCATCCAATCTGATGGAATATTTTTTTAATAACATTGACGTTTTGCGGGAAATAGCAAAAGATAATCACGGACGTGCAATAAGTGTCGAGGACGCTGCTTCTCTCATAACATCACGATTCGCTTTTACATCTTTGGAAATGTTACAACAGGTTTCTTCCATTCGAAATTTTGTGTCTAAAGACTGATCGCTCGAAACTGTGGGTAGTTTAAGTCTTGGTTCTGCAATATGTTTCTCCGTGTTCATTTTTTCAGGCCGTGTACAGTCTTTTTGATCTTGAAGCACATGGTGGCAATGCTGAAGGTATAATGAATGGTCGAGTTTCAGCGGCCGATTTATATTCATCGATTTGGTTGTTAGTTTTTCCAAATGTCAAGAAAGAGACAAATTCCGCGTGGCATCATCGGTAAGTCATTTCGTAATTTTTCCTTTCAAATGAAATTTTTGAGTTCATAATGGGAGCGAGAAAAACTTTATAATTCATCATTACTTTCAGATTTACACATTTGGTACCATATGGTGCAAAATATTATTCCTATCTAGTAGCAAGAGCTACAGCTTCGTTGATTTGGAATACCAGGTTTCGTGACTGTCCGTTTTCCAGGGAGAATGGCCTTGAATGGGCAAAGGTTAATATTGCTTAACGAATTTTTCCATTCACCTCACAAATCTTCACTTTTATTAGGCAGTTTGAATTGTGTTTTCATAAAAATATTGTAATTTAAATCTCATTTTAAAGCATACTAGCTTGTGGCTTATATTCGGACAATTTATCCATTTTCAACGATTAGTCAGGTTGTCGGCCAAATTGGCAAAAAATGAATACTATCTGCATAAGTTTGATCAATGGAATTTTATCATTATTTTTTATAGGTACTATCGAAAGGTGGCTCGTTACCCGCGGCCGATTTGTTGAATTCGGCTCTTGGTTATTGGCCAACAGGACAAAATTTAGCAACGGCACTAAAAGAAGAAGCTGATCAAACTTGCCAACGTTCAGCCGTTAGTGTATAGAGCGGCTTTATAAATGTTAAATGGGTAACTTTCATCAACAAATGACATCGCAAATGGAGTGCTACATTCCATGTCCTTCTTTCTTATGCAACCTTTTTACTTATTGTTTTTATCTGCATGTCTTTTCATTTATTTTTGCTTCATGCGAAAAATGTGGATTTCAAAGTCAGCAAGCGTCCCTTCTTTCGGGACGATTGGCATTTACATCTTGACGGGAAAATTTTTCTCATATACTTTTTTGCAGAAGTTGCATTAAAGAAACTTATATCGAAGTATTTTCTGATGTTGCTCAATTTCCTTCCGGAATTTTTATGCGATTTTTTACTCCTTTTTTCGCTATTCGTCTTCACGGTCTGCTCGAAGCTTCTGCGATCTTTTTCGATCGTGCTTCGGCAATATTCATGAGTTTTTGTTTTCACTTAACCGCAAAACATAAGGCGAAGAAAGCTCACTTTTTTATACTTTTATCCATATTTTATCAGTTTACTGCGTTTCTGTTGAATTCCTCCTTCATTTCCCGCTTCCGCTCTTTTGTAATACCAACTACATTTCACTAATCTCGTTAAGTCTATCGGTAGTATTTCTTTTAATTTACTAATGGTAATGTAGAGACCAATCGGATTTATTTGATGTATACTGCTATCTTTAACATAAGATTTGTTGCCGAATCTTTTTCTTAAAATATTTTTTTCAGGATTCAGGGTCATGACATCTGGTTCAAATTACGTGTACAACCAAATTTTAGGTCTGACAAGCAGCAGTTCTTGACTTTCTCTCTGGAAAATTCTTCACTTTGTACACTTGTTGTATTGCAGTCTTACATAGTGATCTTGATTTCAAGGATTTCCAGATCTTGGAATTTTTGAGAGAGAATTTTCGACCCAAACTCATTGCTCATTTATTTTAATTTGTTTTTTAAATAAAATTTGAGAAATAGGAGAATTAATGTTCAATTTTAATGTTGGGATCGAATTCGCTTTGTGTAACTTATGAATTATACCTAAATCATCATTGATTTCATATATATATTTTGAGCAAAATTCCTTTGGGTAATTCTACTATTTACGATGCGTGATTTGTCAAAATGTGAAAAGGAATGTGGGAGATAATTCATTTCAATTTCGCTACTTTTATGCTTTTATGATTGATTTCTTTTTTAAATTCACTTTGAAGGATTATGTTTGTTTAAATATGCTACATCCGTAAAATTACTTTTCTTAGATTTGTCCTTCATCGTTCACATCTGAAATTCAGTATAAATCAGGGTGGAGTTTTACGAATGCTTATGTTGAAAATTTCGTGTCAGCTGCGTGAGTAATTCCATTGCACAGTTGTTGCATACATTATTAGGTAATTAGCTATTGTGAACTGCTGTCATTCTTTTCATGTGATAAATTTTAGTTCTCATTAATTTTTGAAAAGTAAATTTCAAATCTCTTCATAGGTGATTCATTTTCTCTCTTCCCTAATTCCTCCTTTATTTTCCAAAAATTTGAATGAATTTTTTATTGGTTTTACTTCACCACCATGTTCTGCTCATTTTTTTCCACTTTCTGGTTGCAATCATGAACTCGCATCATTTAATCGGAAAAATGAAATTGCGCTCTTTAAAAAATATGTTTTTATTCATAACATCATGAATTGTACCAATATTGCTAACAATGAATTTTGATGAAATTTCGGGTGATTTTTTCATTAAAGAATTATATCAGTAGACTCTGTTTGTGTATCATTACGTTTAGGCTCAATAGTCATTAATTTAAGACGTGAGGGACATCGATTCTTCTCATATTTGATCTCTCGACATCCAGAATTTGTAATATTCCGAAAGAAAGTCAATTTTGTCAGGTGCATTTGTAATTAAAACGCATCAGTCATCGCACCAATGAAACTTACAAATGTAATTGAAGTATATGAATAAAAATTAGTTTTCCTATATTGAGTGTATTGAATGTTAGCCTCTTATAAGATAAACTTATATTCTTGTCCTTCTGCAATTGCTTATGATTTTGAGTGTTCTTGTTTTCAGTTCTGTTAATTTAGGAAATAAAGTATTTGAGTACAACAGATTTGGTCATATTTTAATATTGATAAGTGGTATTCATTTGACCGTCACATTATTTGAACTATATTCACCGTTTATTTTTACAGGTTTCTTAATAAAAACGTATCAGTTTATGATATCCTCGGCAATATATTAATGATATATTAATTGAGAGATAAGGATGCTTATCTGTTAAACTGTTCTCGTTCTGTCCATTGTTCATTGTGTTTATTGGATTTTCGCATTTCAAATAATTAAGAAATACGATTGCTTCTTTGGTAGATTGCTTCAATCATGTTAAATAATTGTTTGGCAGTAACCTGAAGCACATATTGAGGATCCAGTTTCACCAGTTTGTTGATTTATTATCCTATTTGAAAACTGCAAAAAAAAGGGATATGTGAGAAAGTGCGACATTACTATCTTTCTACTCAATACACTAAATTTAATGCTACTGTTGGTGTTGAGAATGTCGAGAATTTATGATTTCGTTAAGAAATTTTCATCAAAGTGAATAATGAACGTCTCGGAATGATAAAGAGATAATGTTATATAGAATTCGTTAGGTGTACTTTGTCATGATTCTGCGATGAATAGGACAGGTAATAGTGGGTTAATGAGGATGAGTACTCCCGATCTGCTTCCTATGAATGTTTTAGACAGGAGCAGTAATGTGCATCTGTTGCTGGTATACCTGTGAACTTGCCTAAAATGAGTAATTTGATTCATTTTTTTAACTCGTCGTCATATTTACTGTTTCTTTTGGGATGTGCTACTTTCGTTAAGAAATTTTTACCAAAGGAAATAATGAATTCTTGTACTTGTTCGTGACAACTTTTCAGATTGGCCGTATAAGTTAGAAAAGTTTACCTTACTATGTTCAGATTTGCTTACCTGTCCTGGAAGCCCTTTTTTGCCATGTTTGTCATCATTTCCAGGCCGACTAGCTTCACCTGATTCTCCAGGTATACTATCATCTCTATCTTTGCGTTTTACTCCCGCTGTCAGGAGCACAGTTCATCCTTTTGGACCTGCTACGCTGGTACTCTGACTGTGTCATTTGTCCTGGACTGCCAGCATCCGTTCGGCCCGGATCTTGCCAGGAGGTCTATTGGCTCCTGATTCTCCGATCTTAACAGACCACATGATCCTTTCGATTCGGGCTCTCCTAGATTCCTTATTGATCCTTTTTGCCCGATTGGTCTCTGATTTCCCCTCAATCCATCGGATCATACCAGTCCAGGAGGACAAATGATGCAGCCAGCCGAAATGTTATACGTGGCGAGAAGCGTCACACCAGCTACTCCCTTAAAACCATCATTTCCAGTTCGTCATCAAAACTCTTTTCTCCTTTATCTCCCATTGGACTTGGTGGACTCCGTGAACAATTTTTGACTTATCACAGTTTGAAACGTTGACAATATAGTTAATGGGGTATGCAAACTTCAGTCTAAATGATTTGAAACGTTAAAAAGCATCCATAAATAGTAAAGCGGAGAAAACATATGACATCTTCCAAATTTTCACTTCATCTTTTTCAGAAAAGCACTGCTGAAGTTAAGGCAAAAAAAGTTTTTTGGTTTGATTGAGAATGAAGTTGCTAATTTTTGTCTATCGATCATCGACTGTCACCTAAAATTCTTTTTCTGCGATATCGAATTTTAGAACGCCCTCAAGCTTGCCTTATCCGCTTATATTCATTTCAATATACAAGTAAATCGCTTTAATTGCAACGGATGGCCTCCTCCATATTTCAGCCATCTTTTATCATTTCTTGATTATTTTTGGTAGACAATTAATCTAGCATCATCATTTTTCGAAGTATATCACTTCATGGTGTTTATCAGCCAAGCATTTCTATTATCTCATTTTTAACTTACACTTTTTTCCTATTTTTAACAAATCTAATAATTTATAAATTACATCGGTATAATTGAGTGGAAAGGATATGAACAGTTAGACTGGGATGAATGATTTAAAAATGTTATTTTTTTGCTCTAAATCTTGAGACTTCTTATTTTGTTCAAATAACAAACTATTAAAATGAATTTTGCATTTGTCGAAAATTCCGCAAGCTACTTTTCAAGTCAATTTCATTTATTTGCTCAAGCATGACACTGCGGCGCATTCTGGTCTTCATATTACCACAAAGTTGCAATTAATGTCGTAAAATACTCATATATGTGATTTTAGAAAAATTAAAAAGATATTTCTATCAATTAATCTCGGGATGATAATATTCACAAAAACATTTTTGACTTCTCTTACACATGCAAAATGACGTCTATATGCGTTTGTTTTAAATTAATTTCTTATCTAAACTGCAGTTTTTGCCATCTAAAATGACATTAAAAAATTCAACATTTATAGGAAGAAATTATGATAGCTTAAAAGACTTATCAATATTAATTGTTACATATCAAACTCATTCCTAAATATATCTTTTAAATTCAACAATGTTGATTAGATGAGAACAGATATGACTGATATGAGCTGATTGTTTAAGATAAAGAAATCATCAATGAGAGTCCATCAAACTATAATTCATTTGTTGATGGTTTTTTTTCCTGAATTTATGATTTATTTAAAGAAAATTGTATAGAAATAAAATTTAAGAATAATTTGATAATTTTAAGAAGAAAATAAATGATGATGAGAATGTGTAGATGTGCAGTAAGTAGCATTGTAGTAGTAATAATGAGTGATAGTGTTTGCTTGTATTAATTGCGATAGCAATATTAGAATGGTAGTAATATTAGAGAAGGCATCATTTCTCAACATTTTTTATGCGTCGCATTTTTTTAATCTTTTTTTTCTTTTGAAAACTAAAATGATACACAGTTAAACAAAAATTGAAAGTTAGAACTGCTATTCTAATTTCGATTGTTTTATAGTTAAAAGACAAAAGAAAAGTAAATATTTTTCTCGTCACAAATATTCTATAATTAATTCAATCTTCCAACACGAGTATAAAATTATTATTGTCAAACTTTGAATAATACCGAAATTGATAAGCAAACTGTCTTCGTAGTCTAGAATTTTAGACAATAAGATAAATTATAGTATTAAAAAAATTGATTTTATGACTGAAATTAATCTTTTAGGAAACTGGTTGCAAACGAGTGAGACGTTACGATGATAAATTTGTTGTTCCTGAATGGATCTGGATCATTTCATATCACAACTCCTGTCAATCACGTCTTTTTTTCTTTTTTCTTTTTTTGAAATTTAGAATTCCGCTAAAAAAAATTTCAATAGCATAACAACAATGACAATTTATTTTCCTCTCCGTCAAACTACTTTGAAATCCTGATGACATAAATTTTGAGTATGCAAAATTGCAATTTGCATCAGTATTTGATGTTTTGAAAATCCTTGGATTCCTGACTGTACTCTTCACAACGGCAAAGATGAAGATTTACTAAGAGATCTCGAGGCCGGCTATCTGATTTATTATTTGAAAGAGAAAAGGAAAGTGGACAGCATTCTACTTTAATTATCTAATATTGGAAGAGTTAAATTGTGCAAAGAATATTAATTAGAAAGAATAAAATAAACGTATCAAAGGATGATGCGTCTTCCTCTCCAACCATTACCACATTATAGTTATCATCGTCTTTATTTTTGTTCAGATCCACACTTACCTGTTTTGCTTATTTAAAATGAAAATTCAATATGCTTCAAGATATGTCATCATATACAATACTATCAAATTGAGACACCTCAAAACATAGGAAGGGAATGAAAAAGAAAAAGTAATTCGTAATTTGTCTTTAAAGGTTTAAGACTGTTCAGTTAGAGAATAAAATTCGGAAGGAAGGGATGGCTCAGAAGTTTATCCAATATACTTATACACTTATGCAGCTACTTCAAATTTAAAATGAAGAAATTTCTTGCGATCGTTATGATATCAAAGGAACGATTACAGTATTTTCCCGGATTTCTGCAGCTTATAAATTTCATTTTTTTTCAAATAATTTTTTGAGAAGCCAAAGGGAAGCCAAGAGTGGCAGCACTAAACTAAAATGGAATGCATTTATTGACAAATTAAAATTTTCTAATTCTTATTCCATAAAAAGTCTTATAAAATGACTTGGAATTAATGATGGACAACGATAATACCATCTAATTTGGGGATATACATAGTTTCATCGTATTCTATGGCAGTTGTTCACCATCTTATAAATAAGAAGATACACGTGGTGCATAATCTTCAAATACACACATACACACACCTTGAGAAAATGGACTTATAGTTACTTATGTGATCAAGTATTATTTCTTCTTTCACCTCGTAGTGTCTCTTCTACTCTGCTCCATCATCTCACCTTTTTCTGAAATTATTTAAGCCCGTAGTGACCGATCACTGTTTCTTGTTTACTATGACCGATCACTTTTCGTCTTCCAACAAAACAGTATAAGTTTGGAGACATTTCTGTAGGTACCAGTCAAATAAAACCGAAGCAAACAATTTTATAAATCAAATTACCGATAATTACCACATATCCCGCCACTAATAGAAAATGTGACTAGCCATGGCCATAGAAACAACAAATACGAGAAAATTCATTTTTGTACAGTCTTGCATTTTCTCTAAATTATTAAAACATCAGATAAGTTATCATTATCAACATCATCTTTATTGTCATATCAATGTAATGGCAGCATCAAATAATGACAGGGACAGTGATAAGAGTAATGGTGTGAATAATTTCGTTTTACAGCGCTTTACGATTTTTGTAGCTTCCATTGTTTCCATGTTGTGGACATGGGCAGTAATGAGCATCTGGTCCTGGTATACCTGGACTACCTGGCTGAAACAGTTTATCAGTTACATTTATTTGGCTATTCTCCATTATTTTGAAGCATTCATAAAAAAAGTTATAATTTTTCTTTCATTGTTAAAATGATATACCATTCCGGCTTTGCCATCTTTGCCAGCTTTTCCATCTTTCCCAGCTGCACCTTGTTGTCCTTGTTCACCAGGTTCTCCATCATCTCCTTTTGCACCATCTGTTCCAGGTTCACCAGCCGGACCTCGTTGTCCTTTAGGACCTTTTGATCCAGGTGGTCCATAACCTCGCTTACCATCTTTTCCAGGTCGACCAGGTTTACCAGGAGGACCATCTGGTCCTTGATTACCTGGTGCGCCTGGGAGTCCGGTTTTTCCACATGGTCCACGTTTACCATCTGGTCCTTTTTTCGCGCAACTACCTTGTTCACCCATATCTCCCGGGAGGCCAGGAGGACCAGGCGGTCCTCGTGGTCCTGGTGGACAATCAATGCAACCACCAGGAATATGGAAGGTAGCTAAAAGTGCAACACCATTTACACCTGGACGTCCATCATCACCATCGGGCCCATCAAGACCTTTCAATCCTGGATCACCTTGAGGACCAGAAGGACCTTCTGGGCATTGACTAACTCTTTTGCCACATTCTGAAATCCAAGGAGATTTTTTTTTATTTGGTTTTGCTCGGAATTCCAATACATTAACTTCTCCATCACTTAGAAAATAAGAATTATCATATTCGATTTTTGTTGATTTTTTTCCACCGATTTTTTTAAGGTAAACTGACGACAATGTGATGGATACTGTCGTTTGGCCCGCAAAACAATAGTCTCAAAATCGCGATAGTTTGCATTTCCCTTCTGGAACTCATTTGATCGGATAGATAGAATTTTGGTCCATGTATCGTCTGCTATTTCCTGTTATAGGAAATGCAATGATTACTTTAGTATGACAAATCTTGAGCTGAATATGATAAGTTTTTTTCTCGAATTGACTATAATAAATCAGTCAACTGAATGAAACGAATAAATCAGTAACTGAATAAAATGATTTGATATTATGAATTGAACTGAATTGAACCGGGTCATAGTTGATTTTTGTGTTTCTGATGATATTAGACATGTTTCCGCATTGGCTTCTATGCGCGAAAAAGTAAATAGCAATATTAGATAAACAATATCAGTGCTCTAATTCCAGTTGAAATCAAATTACAAACTGGAAGGCACCTTAAAATCATTCATTTCAACGATGACACCACTATACAGATCATTGATATCACTGAAGAGGAAAATCACAGCGATCACTGATATACCCATGATAAATGCACTAGTCGCCATTCCAAGCGCTATAAGCACTTTTTCTGCCATCGTTGTGTAAATTTGCAGCTGGCGCTGATGGCTGTATTATTTCTTAACACCTGAAATGTTTCTTTACCTTATTTGCCTACTAATTAACTTTATCAGTTCAATGACGAGTTATGATGCGTTTTAATTGAAAAATGGCGCTTCATTAACCATTAGAAAGTTTGGAGAAAAATCAAATTCTCATAAACTTTTTTAGATTTGATAATTAATGAATCATTAATAATTGTATCATCGATAATGAAATTAGAAATTGAATCGAATTTATTTTTGCTTTTTGCATTACAAAGTGATGTTTGAGCAAATGAATAAAAAAAGCAATTATTAGGCTAACCCATTTAGAAGATTAACTTTGACCCTAAACAATAAAAATAGATCGAAAATAATGAATCTGAAATGCTCGAATTTTCACATCATTTTACTACCATTCAGTATAGTGAATTAAATATCAAAAAATTATAGTGATTACCTTAATTAAAAAAAAATCAAAATGAAATACCAAAAAAACGAGAAACTATTTTTAGAATTGCTATCAAAGATACACACACACTACTTGACAGATTGAATAGTAAGCAAATTTATATTTTATTTATAATACTATTAAAAATATGGAATATAATTTTAAAGATCCTAAAATGAACGTGTTCGGTAATAAATAATACTTTAAGTACCGCGTAGTTAAAATTTAAAACCTGACCGGGAATTCTAATATAAATATGATACTGCTCTCATCAATCAACATTTTAGGAGTTGTTTTTTTCTCTTCCTATTTTTCTCATTTTGACCAAAAAATTTTTTTACTCTTTTTTTCCTTCTTTTCTTGTCTAACAAAGAAATGTATGTATGTATGTATCAGTTTGTTGTAATCAACAAATAATGAATGTATATTGTTGACACACTCCAACACAACATTTCATGAAACGAAGAAAAAAAGTTCTCGGAAATTTTTCCGATGAAAAAAGGGTCCTCCAATATTACTAATTTCTCTATGAATTGTTAATTCGAAACGGAAAAAAAACATAAAGTGTAAATTTCGACTTTTTTTTGTAAGAATTTCTTCAGAAATTTTCAAAAATTTACTTAGCAAATTTATTTGTATAAATATAATGAAGAAAAAATACTCCAATGATAATAGTATGATAATATAATGATATCTTATGATTAAATAAAATGATATATCAGCGTATATCATTTTTCAACAAAGCTAATGTATAATCAGCGTTAGCATTTGTAAATAACAAGCGAAATGAAATGTGATAAACTAATTGGATAACCTTGGGATAAAATATCCAATAAAGGAATTTCTAATATGGAATATCTAATATCTAATAGAATATCTAATAGGAATATCTAATAAAATTCAAAGGAATTAATCTCAAGCCTATGCTATATTGTAATCCGATAAAAACAAGAACAAATTATTAAATGAGAGAAGAAGGATATGCATAATTTATGACAGCAAACCAAAACACTATTAATTTATTTAACTAACTGAAATGGAAAGCGTCTCTTAAGAAAGAAAGTTTTTCTCTTTTCGATCAACAGGTTCTTTTGTTTTTATAATTAAAAAAAAAACTGGAAAATTTCTCTCGAAAGCTTAAAAGGTTATTTCTGATTGATTTTTTTAACTGAAATTCCTGTTTTTTTCTTTCAAATTAAGCGCAGTCCACTATCTTAAAATATAGTAATGAGTTTCATTTATATTTATATCAGCGATGTTTTCCAATAACTTCTAACTAACACAATTATGGAATTCATGATCGGAATGAGTAAGTAAATTGCGGAAATTATTGTGTAAAGTTAAAAAGTTGTTTACCAGTAAATGAGTAAGTACAAGGATTGCAAGAATTGAAATTTCTGCACTTGAAAAATTATTTTTGCCAAAGGCGATAATGTGATAATTATTAAGTATACGATGCATAACAAATTAAATTAACAAATGACCTTGAAGGTATCGCGGCAAATTTTACGAACACTTCCACAAGTATCGTACCATTCAAATATTACCAAAAATCAAATACATATAGAAAATTAGATCTTTTCACATATAGTATCTTCTCGGAGCTATTACTGATAGTATGAAATCCTGCGTAGTTGATAGTGCTATGTCTAAGAGTAAAAGAGGAAAGTTAAAAGCTGACGAAACTTTAACTTTCTATTAACATAATTTGTGTTGTAATTAATCCAATTTATTCCATTTTAAGCCCAAAAAAAGCTTATACAGTTTTTGTATGAAAAATTTCAAAAATTTGTAAATTAATAGGTGTTTTTATAGTTCTCAAAGCATCAGTTTGGAAAGAGATTTTATCATTCTCAGCTAAGTCAATAATTAACGTTTCAAGCCACCGATGATCGGTTTTTGAATTTCTACAAAAGCATTTGGCAAGAAAATGATATAATCTATGTAGACGCCGTCAGACGTTCATTCCGGTAGCTGGCGACAAATTTCCTGTTTTGAGCATTGATTAGCTTAGAAATATCAGAGCAAGGTTAAGGATACATATTTGTCAAAAAGTAAACTGTTTGTATCGCAATGCATCACATTGCAATGGAATACATTGTTTTAGAAATGGAAATAATCTCGGAATGTACTTTTGAATTTGTAAAAAAGTATTTGGCAAAAAAATGACACAATCTACAACAGACGCCGTCGAATGTGCTGAATACTATTTCCGTTCCGGTAATGAATACCTTCTTAACTTATTATAAAAGCTTTTTACTTGAATATCTCAAAGTTTTTAAAGATTTTGTTGAAATTTAATCCAAATAAATTGTATCATTGAAATTAAAAAGAGAGAATATTAAGCGCTAAAGTCATAAATTAATAATTATTTCGAAGGAATGAAACATTCTGAGCTATGAAAAAATTAATGCAAAAAATTTATCACTTTTTTTAATTAAGAATTTAGCGCAATATCCCAACAAATATACAGCGATGGTGTGAGATATGTCCTGTGCTGACCTATTTATGTGAGTTTGGCGAATTTGAAATTTAAATTTCGAATTTGACTATCAAAATTAAAAATCAATTTTTTGAAAAATAATGTGGATGTAAATAAGTTTTTCATCTTCGCTTCTAGAAGTGATTGTTCTCCACACCAATAGATTTTTGTTTTCACTGAAATCAAATTGTTAGCTTGCAATTTTGCATGATAGCGAGAAAAATGAATCGTTTTTACTTTGGCCTCTTGAAAGGCCATACTGTCTGTAAAAGTAAGATTGCATGCCTACTACGAAAATAAATTCACCGGTAATATATCAAAAGAAGCTTATAGATAATATAGTAATTTGCTATTTCGTTTAATTGAAATCCTTGAAATGTATTTCTTTTCGATCACATCTATTCGGCATCGGGAAATTTTCAAACTTTTAATTTCCTCAAATTCATGAAAGCTTTAGCAATAATTTTATTAATGGCTGTTTCTACAATTTCCAATTTTTGTGTTATTAATTCCATACCTTTTTTCTATTTCAGTAAACCATTCAGCTTCTCTACGAGCGTTTATATCAAACAATTTAACTGGCATTATCTTTTTAGCATACTGTAGGAAATAGTCAAAACTTTTGTATTATGAAATGCTTTCGTAGTTATTAAATCTATTTTAGAATCATTGATTAAGAAAACGATCAATTTTTTAATGAAAATTCTAGAATTCATTAAATTTTTTAATTTAAATTCCAAATTTGAATTAATTGGGTTGAATGCTTGCAGCTTTTAAGCCAACAAAGCAAAGCAATCAGATGGAACGACAAGATATGCATCTTCAAAGATTACATTACTTATTGCTAAATTCCGAAATATAATACTTCCAGCTGTTGTATGATTGATTGTATTCTCGCATACAAAGAAATGTTTAATTGGAAGCATTGAACCGATAATTATCACTTTGGCTATAATATCATGCAAATACGACAAAAACGAAGTAATGTACTTTTTTAAAAATGAATTAATTAATATTAAAGCCGTCGTCCAGTCTCTCTCTCTCTCTCTCCCTCTCTTTCATTTCTTAGGAATTTCTTGAGAAAGTAAAATTTTCCAATCTTTCGACGGCTCATTTATTTCCATTTTTTTTCTAAATTTGCTGAATTTTTTCTTTACATACAATTATATCTGAAAGAAACATTTTCATTTAAATTTTTAAAATTTCCTTCAAATTTACCCTCTGAAGCAACACTACATGGAAGTGGAAATGAAATTAGTGATAATGACTATTATCGATATCTATTCTGCTGATTGATGCTTGAAATATACCCTCTGAAAGAGCACTATATGAAAGTAGAAATGAAATTAATGATAATGACTATTATCGGTATCTATTCCGCTGATATTTGATGATAATTATCGCTATTCATGCTTGTTATTAGCAATTACTACCTCATGTATAATCTTTATTTAACTTACCAAAAGCTCCATATTCAATATATCACAGAAATATATAATATAGTCAATATCTGTAAGGCAACCAAAAGTTTCAATTATTTCAATGGTACTATTCCGAAACTAAATATGCTTAATATGAATCAATTCTAAAAACATTTGGCCAGTTGTTGTACCTTGCACGAATAATTGTTCCGGTAATTTCCTAATTCCACAGAAAGCCGACGGAAATATTTTCAATCAATTTTTTAGCTCAATAAAATATTCTCACTATATTTTGAAATTTCCTAAATTTTATTACTTTTTCCGATCAATATGAAATAAAGCTAAGAAAGGTTAGACTTCTTACTCTTTAATTTTTATGCATACCTTTGAAAGGATATCAATTTGTCAAAATATGATTTAAATACTTATTTTGATTTTATTTTAAAATGAACAGAATGTTCCAGCATTTTTATGACTTCTTTAATATTCCCTTCAATATATGGGCAGAAGAAGAAGTTCAAGCTATGATTTTGTTTAATACATTGAATAAATGACAGTTTATTGAATGAAATTGTTTTAAATCTGAAAGGAATTTATCATTTAATTTCACTTCTTAATGACTTTTTCTACTTCGTTGCATTACCGCTTACCATTTGTTTTTAAAAATAAACAAAACAATTATAAAATTAAATTGTCAACTCTTTCCGATAATATTACATATAGTAAATTTCAATTCATTCACATATTTATCAATGAAACATTTTTCATTTTTTTTCTATTCCAGGAAATATTTTTAATATAATTTTATCTATTAGTGAAATGTATGAATTGCATATCCGGAAGTAAAGATATCAATTCCATATTTTGCAGTACCGTATTCGATCTTTCATCGTAACTAATCGCCAAACTTTAATGCAAATAGCAGGATAAATTGAATAGAAGAGAAAAGGAATCCCTTTCATTAGCTCACATTAAATTATTTTATGCCGGATGAAAGAAAGTGAAAAATTTAAACTCTTTCCGGTACTTCGTTATCTTTTCGATAATCATGTTTTTGCGATTTAATGCCACAAAATTTAGTACTTATTTATCTGACTAATTTTGTCATGAAAATATCGAGAAGAAGTATATGAATTTCTTGCCAAACAGAAATTACGCCTTCTTAATTTTAATTTTTCATTCATTTTCAATTATTTATATCTACTTCTGCAATTTCACCAACACAAGAATTAAATTTCTCCTTATTTGCAGAAAGATTCCTTTCCATTCTTACTTAATCTGAAATTTTCATCCTTATTGACATCGAATGAAGGAAATTATATGCAAATTATCATTAGTATTAATATAATTGGCTATAATTTCCACTATGTTAAAACGTATTATCATTAATAATCAAATTAGAAATCGAAAGTTGGAATTCAAATTAAATAGTATTATTGTGTTTTGCAGATTTAGTTGAGCAATAATTGCAATTTTCTTTATCCATCTAACGAATTATTCAGTCTTGGATTTGACTTGTATAATTAATAAAACAGTTTCTATGTAAATTTATTAATTGCATTATTAATGAAACAGGTGCTACCTGAATTGACTGTTAGCATTTTAATTAAAGGCCAGACATATTCTTTTTATGCTTATTTCCTTTCAGGACTGGTTGGACGGATCAATTCATGAAGTCAATGTTGCTTGGCAATTTTCAGCTAGTAAATAAAATTGATTTAAATGCATTTAATTATGGAAACAGCCTCTTCTCTTTTTGTTCACTTCATATTTATTAGATAGATAGAAAAATGATGCTTTATTTTCAACATTCACAAAAATATTATTAATCGTTTTGACTCATTAGCAAAAATTCAAAGCAATATTTTAAAAGTAATAAATAGACGAATTCTAATTCTAATTTATTATTCATTTTCCGTTTGCTCTTATCACTATATAAATTTCGATATCACTAAAACGATCAAAACTATTCAATACTGTGATAAGATAGTTTCAGTTTCAAAAGTTAAAATTTATAAATGTAAATTCAATTGTAATTGAAAATTTTAGAGTTTAAAAAAATTGCTTTTATATTAACTTTATCTTATTCGCCGTTATTTTTCGATATTTTTAATGTTCTGGAAAATTTGAAATTTAATTTGAATAAAGAAATTGATAAGCATTTCATACTGTTATGATGTTATTATTTTATTAGTTTACTAATTTTATAATAAACTGTCATTTTCAACATATTAAATTAAATTTAATTATTAGTGTTGAAATTTAATAAATTTTTTATACTATCGTTTATTTACACATATTTAGCTATATTTTCATCTAACTTCATCTAAATAAATAGAATTTCAGTAAGCCTCCAAAAATAGTACTTAAAAAATGGTTTCCGATGCCGTGCATTTCAGTGCATGATCTAATCCGGTCCGGATCGCCAATATGAAACAGATTATTATACACTTCCTACAATTCAAATACAAAGATAATTGTCCACCAATTGTACTGTTCTTTGTTAACTATTAAAATATCACTTTTACTTTCTGCAAATAAACCTTTCGTAATATCATTCTTTTTAATTTCTACTAAATAGTATCACTTGAAAATAGCTTTTAGACACTAAATATCATTGCCTTAAATATCAAATCGGATAAAAAGTAAATAAATCCAAATAATTTTGCAGTTTAATCTTTTACAAACTTTAAAAAGTCCCAAACTATTCAAATTTTTAGATTCCAATTATAAATTAATAGTTTGAGGTCATCTCGGCTGTATTCATTGGAAAATTCAATGTTAATTGCCTTTGTGGTCATGCTTTTTTGATCCCTTCCGGCTAAATTAGTTAACAATTCCGATAGCCGTTAAAACTGAAAACATCTGACAATGATAGGCCATCTGCTTACTGCTTATTTTAATTTCGTCTGCCGGAAAATTATGCAACTGAGAACTTATTATCGTCATTTTGGTTTTATGATTTTTAATTGAGAATTAAGTTTTTTTTTGTTTTCAATAACTTTGTTTTAATTTTCTTTAGACTGTCAGTAATGCTATAAATTCTTCTGCTGACATTTGATTATCTTTTATAATGTTGAAAAAATGACATCTATGCGAAAGAAAATTCATTAGAAATGCTTTTACACAAGCTATTTGATGTTTAATAAAACTTGCTTAAATGTTTGAATCTTTTGTCGAATTTTCATCATCCATCAATCCTACTCTCATCTCATTTTAAATTTGCTTTCCTGTCAGCAATGCTTGCATAGACGGAATTGAAGAAAGAATTTTTACAAATAATGGATGGCATATTTCACTTCCGGAAAGGCATTTATTTTTAATAAAAAATAGCATAATTTTTTTCTTCCGAATTTATATCAATTTATTAATCAATTAAATTTGCTCAGGTGATTTGCAATAATTATATATGAGAGCAGAAAAGTTGCTATGATTTAAAGTGAGCGGAGAAGTTATGCAAGAAAGGTGCAGCACGGTATTTAAAGGTTTCTATTTTAATGAATATTTGATAATTTGCTATTCATGAAGGATAACAATTTGCTCATCTTATCAAAATGTAATCAAATTTTTCCGTTTTTTGGGATTTCTTTAGAGCAGCTACTTATTGACAGAAATTGAAGTTTTGGTAATAGGCGATTGCATGAAGCGCACATTAAGCAAAAATAAATAATAATGATATGGTCATTAGCGCGAGGATGCACAAAGTCAGTCACCTGGTTGTTCAAATACATTATGTCTGTACAATATTTGATAAAATTGCATATTGAAATCAATGATAGTATATGAAATTTTTGAGGGATGAAATCAAATGAAAATGATGAAAATGAAGATATCAGTTATCAAACCGTTTTCATGAAATCATCATGATTTATTTTGTGTATAAAAATGAATTCATGAGCGGTAAACCGTTTATTCTTGACTTTCGCGCTAATTTTTTGTATCTTCACATAAATGATTGATGCTGCCATTCAGTGACGGTGACGTGGATGTTTACGTAAAAACAAATAAACAAGAAAAAAGTTGAATAATGGAGTAATGCGTTATGATACATTGAGCGTGATGTGGAATTGATGTATGATGTTATTCGATGATGGTGCTGTGGGATGACGATGATATGATGATGGTGATGATGAGCTCATAGTGATGATACTGATGATGGGAGAATTAAGCTGACTTTTGCTTTGCCTTCTTTGCCATTGTCAGAAACACGGAACTTCGTGGTGGACATGGGCAGTAATGGGCATCTGGGCCTGATAGACCTTGAGCTCCAGGCTGAAATGTCAAGATATGATTCTTTTTTTTTTGTTTCAAAAATTTTGAAAAAGAATTTGTTTTTAAGAAAATATACTTTAAGAAAAAATAGGCAAGTCAGTTGAATTGAATTAGAATAATTTCCTTATAAAATTTTCACTGGTTACTTCTAAAAAAAGAGGCAACGAAGAATCAATTTTCCTTAGCTTTGACAAAAGTAGCAACTTACCGTTCCCGGTCTACCATCTGTACCGGGTCTGCCATCATTACCATTCCTTCCAGGTGGTCCCTGTTCGCCTGGTTCCCCATCAGCACCTTTTTGTCCATCTTCACCTGGAGGTCCTGATGGTCCACGTGATCCAGTTGGTCCTTTTGGTCCTTGTGGTCCAGTTCCACGTTTACCATCTCTACCTGGGGGACCTGGTTGTCCGGGTGTCCCATCAGGTCCTGGATTACCAGGTTCACCTTGTGGTCCTTGTTGTCCTGGTCTCCCTCGTGCTCCTGGTCTTCCATCCATACCCACTTTTCCAGGTGGTCCACTTTCTCCCATTTCTCCTTGTGGTCCTTCTGGTCCACTTGGTCCCGGTGGACAATCAATGCATTCGCGTGGCATAGGTGTTGTTATCGGTACGATAGCCGGTGGACCTCGTGGTCCATCTCCACCTGGATATCCGTCTGTTCCTTTTTCACCTGTATCTCCGCGTGGTCCAGGTGGACCTGTTGGGCAACCTTCTGCAGAAGGTCCACAATCTGCAATATGCGTATTCTTAGTCGGTTTCAGTTTTTGAAATCAATTCTTTTTTTTATTTTTTTCAAGCCACAAAATTTCAAATGTTACAGATAAACTATATCGGAACTTACTACACCGCTCGGGAAACTGAAATTGTCGTTTGAACCTTGCAAAAAGGCTTGAAAAGGTTGGAGTTGCATCAGTGTTACCGGACGGATGCATGTGCAATAACAATATCCTTTGCCATGTGTCATCTGCTACAGTCTATAAGCGAGAATTCTGATCACACCGGAATTGAATCGATTGCAAATGTATGAATGAATAGAAATGAGTTACATAACAGGAAAACAAACAATCGAATAAGTAATGGCGCAGAATATGAGATTAAAATGAATTTACTATGTTTTAAGTTATCTCAAATTAAAATTTCATTGAACTGTTAGAAAAATTGACCTAGTCTTAGATTCATATTGGCAAGATATCAATTTCTAAATTCGGAAGTTTCTTCTTCATTCATCATTTCTTGGGAGTTTATGAATTTTCAAATACTTAACAAGAATTCGTAGCAAAAGAAGGAAAATGATGAAACAGAAGGATGATAATTGGCATTTTATTTCGATAATAGATTTTTACTTTAGAAATTGAACTATTCTAAAAATCTAAAAACTGAGCACAAATTTTGATTTGAATATGTGAAGTAATACTTCAGGAAGTACTTTTTAATTAATTAACTTGCTGTTCCGAATCTGAAATTCCGTTTCCTTGTTTTGCATACTGTTAATTAAGTATTTCTAGTAATTTTATATGTTTCAGTTGTTATCTCTTCTTTCTGATAGACTTAAGGTATACGTTTGATTTAATATATCAGTTATATGATAGAATGTCGAATTTAATCAATGCCGATAACTTCATTAATCTAATCATGACGATACCAACCTTAAACTCTCCCATTTCATCCATAACATCATCATAGAAGTTATTAATATCGTTGTAAATGATGCAAACAGCAACTAGAGATATAATTATCACGAAGACACTGCATGCTGTAGCAAGTCCCACGAGTACCTTCACGCTCATCTTGCTACCTGAAGATATTCAATTCACATCTAGTCATACTGACATAATTTCGATAGTTTCCGTATATATTCATATCAAATTAAATTGATGAAGTTGAATGTCTATCTAAAAATGATGTTTAATTTTCTCAAATATTTTTTTTAATTAACATTTTTTTCTATTAATTAAAATCGAATATCACTTAATTTCTACGTAATCATTTCAAAATCCTATAAGATATCATCATCATCTTTCACTTCAAATAATAATTTCGAATTTTTTTCAATTAATGTTAAATTTTCGAAATGATAAACTTAACAGATTTGTGCTATGCTTAAATTAAAATAAATTTTTTATTCCATTTTTCAATACAATATTTGAAGTGTTTGAAATTATATAACCCATCCTTAAACTTCTCAATTAATACAAAAATATTTCGGTTATGAAAGGAAGAAATCATTGTGGCACAAAGCAAAGAGTAATGAGAAATCGCGGCGATAGTGTGGTTGCCACCCAACTTGATCATTTATGGTATTGCTCGGGAAAGAAATGAAACGCTTATATTTTTGGTATAATGTTGCTAATGACCGCCTCCTGCAACATCAACAATCCTCTTTCCTTCCACTTTTTTACCCATTTTTGTCTAATGCACAAAGAGAACAAACCGATGTCCCACAAATTGAAAGCAAGTTTTGTGGAAATTAATGGAATGAGTAGCTCGAACGTTAACAATTATTTATTAATTTTAAAAAAAACATTCTCTCGTTTCTTTTTTCTCTAATGATATTATGTACTATCTCTCAATTGATGATGATGACAGCGATGACCTTACTGTCATCTTCTACATTCTTTTTTCTTCTTCATTTTTACATACCTTCAAAATTTTGAAGGATAGGTAATGGCGTAACGGAAAATGATAGTAGGTAGAATTATTCCCTTTAGAGAGATGAAACAGTAATGTCTCCTAAATTAGAAGGGAGAGAGAGAGAGAGTTGTTTTATTCGGGATAGTGACATTTTCGTTTCTGTTTATTCCTTCTTTCCTTCTTGAACTTTCATTCTGTACTCTAAACCAGCTATTTTGTTATTTTTCGTTTTTCAACTTCAAAAGGACAAAACGAGAAAATTTGTGAACAAATAGCTGAGACATTTGGTAGGAATCCTTTTGTTTGTATGATTGAAACGAATAATGCCAGTGATATGATATGATTAAATTCTCTTATTAATAAAACGAATCTTTCTCTTTTCAGCAAACTTAGTTTGAAAAAAATCAAACATAACAAGTGGATTGAAATAATTTGCAGTACAATGAAAGAATCATTAGGGCTATTATATATGCTTTAAAATTATTAGCAATATCAAATTTAAGCTTAACAAAAAATTAGCATATTGAGGATTTTATGAAATATGCTAATTGGTCGTTAAATAAACGAAATTCACTGAGATCATACAAAGGCAAAAACTCTCCGAAAAAAGAACAACTAAAATGAGTCCTTCAAGAAGTTTAGAAACCTTAATGGTATTTAACTGAAATCCATTGAAAGATCGATCAGTAAAATATGAATGATCTTATTAATATCGATTAGTACAAAATATCGTATATTGTAGGAAAAAAATGCTTATTGATCAATTTTACACAATTGCAATTTTCCATCATAATTAATGCAAATTTAACAATTCGAAAACATTTAGCTGTCATCTTTTTCAATTCCATTTATCAAAATTATTCACAATTGTTTCTTTTTCTGCCATATATGTATAATCTTTCCAGCCACTTTCCCAATTTTTGAAGTTATTTAGTTTCATGTATAAATTAATGATTGGATTAATTAAAGTTTACTATTTTAAAAAGTTGAACTTTTTTTTGAAATTTCTTTCACAGCCATCAAAATATGTTATTATTGGAAGTGATGAGAAAAGCGCAAATAACAGAAACTATTTTTATTATTTGTAGAAATGAAAGTTGGAAGGATTGAAAAACCGGAAAGTATGGGCAAGTGGAACGGTAAATATTTCTCAATTGCAGACATTTATTTGATTCTTAAAAAAAATAGAAAAGGAAAAATGTGGTAAAGAATGCAACAGAATGAATTTCCTTTTTTTCTCCGACAACAAATAACTAACTTCAACAAATTACTACGGGTAATTTATGCAAATATGCTCAAATTTTCTCCTGCAAATAAATACGTGAAAATGAAGAATGCGTGAAAATTATGAATTTACGTGATTTTAGCTTAGTTGAAGAAAATTCGAAGAAGTATTCGAGTGATTCTTTTCGCTAAAACAATGAAATTTGATATAATTCTTTAGCTTTTGAATTCTGTCAAAGTTACAAAATTAATCAAAAGAATGTTATCAGACTCAATCAATCATTCACAATTATTTTATATTTATTGTAAATTGATAATTTATTATATACAACAAATCAAAGTTATTATCAAACGGCAGTATTATAACGTGTAATGAGTGATTGAGCAGCAATTAATTCGTCGGTTACTTTACTCGATTTTGAATGTGATAATTTCGATCCTTCCTGCAAAGTAAAAGATTAATTTAAACAAATGAGAAAAATGCTTTCCTTTTAATTACGCCAATTACAAAAGAATTTCATCCATCAAAGAAGCCAGGCGGAATATTTTATAGAAATAAATGCTAGCTAATTTAATCTGTCAGCAAAGATCAATCAATGATTAATTATCATAAAGAATGAAAGTTAGCATCGTTTATATGAAAGTTGTTTTAGAAGAATGCATTATCACTATAAGTTTTTTATAATTATTATTGTAATTATGTAAAAAGTAATTAAACAAGAATTAACTAACATTTTGCTTTTTGAAAACTTCAAATACCGGCGTTCCTTTTCTCAAAATTTCTTCATCCTCAAGAATCTTCTTTTTTTGCATAAAAAAAGCACCTCGAAGATTTTCCTAAAACATATTGTTAGATAAAATGTGAAAATGAATATTCTTCTTCCCAATGAATAATGAAAGTAATGAATGAATGATAGAAAATAATCTGAGAGAACTTACTGCAAGATTTCCCAGTAATGAAGAAACATTGCCTTTGCGAGCTTCAATGCGAGATCGATAGAGAAATTCACCGAGCGCTGCTAACATTGATACAATCATACCACCCATTAGTATATAAAATATCCCCGCTACTTTGCTCAAATTTAAACTTGCATTATTGCCATCCTAAAAATTGATAAGAACCTTGTTTTCTTGCATACGAATTCAGAAAATGATACAAACTTTGGGGATGCTTTAACAAAATTGACAGCTCTTTTTGTATTTAATATTTATGGGACAAAAATAGTTGATATAGCACAATAAATGACCACAATGCCTTGATCACATTCACCCCGATCATACCACCATTTATTTTCCAGCTTTTTCAATTCGCCACGCTCTTGCAATGCAAGAATTGCCAAATTAATATGATCCCTAAAATTTTTTCCAGAAATTATCAAGAATTTCCAAAAAAAAATTTTACAAGCCATAACTATCATTTGCTTAGAAACTTAGAAATTTTAAATAGTTTAAGATGGTGGCACATAGCAAGATAGAATAGACAAAATGAAAGATTAGATATCATCGAATCATCAACAGTTTAACAACTACCAAATAAAGCTTACGGAGTGAAGAAGATCATATCATTAGCCTAACTGGCATAAACATCGAAAATAACAGGTAAGCCAGTATTTTGATATCAAAGCATTCCTTATAATTTAATAACATACTTGTAAGGCGAACCAAATGGTGTTGCAATTCCATAACCAACTGAATTCAAATTTGATCCTGAAATATATTGTAAAATTTGAAGAAGGTTAAATGAAATCACAAATTAGTTAGCTAACGATTGGAATATACGATAGGGCGCATTTATAAACTTGATTCATTATGATAATTTAAGAATTAAAAGAAAATGACAAATTAACTTACCAACTTTCATCGTATCACAAGGTTTCCTCGTATTTGCATATTCATTTGCGGTAGCTTCCAACAAAAAAGCATATCGTCCTTTATGACTTCTTACTCTTTCAATACCTTCTGCATAGGTTGATGTAAATACCGTTGGCATCTGACAAAATCACTTTCTATACCATTTTAATATCAAGCAATGAAAAAAAGAAAGACTTATTTCGAAATCTCAATTATAAATAAAAAGATTAAAGTAATAAATGAATAATAAATGCTTTAATTTGATTCATATGAATAGTTTTCCTGTTTGGTCGATTAAAAATAACTAAATAGTATAAATGATTGCTGCAAATGATTCCTACCTGGCGAAATTATTTCAATTAACTTACCTGTGATTCCATATAGCGCCACATTCGTTGATAAATTTGCACTGAACTATGCTGAAATGCAAAAGTTTTTACAAGAATAAGAATAAATACATTTTTTTTTAAATATTCATATTATTTAAAGTTACCTTAAAAAATTGTGCTGTTGAACCACCTTGCTGTATTCCATATTTAATTTTAGTCTGTTTAGCTAAATCTTCTACTGATTCAATTGGCGCTTGCATTTTTTCCAATGTTAAAAATGCTGCTAAATTGGCGGTATAAGATGAAACGATAATCATCGTAAAAAACCACCAAACGCTGCTTGCAAGGCGACCGCTTATTGATCTGAGGCAAATGTAAGCTTTACAAATTTGCTTTTCAACGATTTCTTTTATACATATCATATTATCAGGTAATTATTTGTATCTTTTAAATCAATGATTATATTAACTTAAAAAGATTTTAAACGTCAATTTGTTTAATCATTGAAATTTGTTATTAATTTTCAACCTCGGTACAATATCGGTACCTTGCTGCATGAATGCAGCAAGTGTATACCATAAACAATTATAAACTGAAAAATCATTCGAAATTGTGAAACCACCGCCACCAGACATCTCTTCGATGCGCCATTCATAAGGTGAAAATCGTGAGACCAAAAATATCACAACAGAAACCTAAATTAATTATTTTAATATTTGATGCATATTACTGCTAATTCGATAAATAGCATAGATGACAATCGGGATTATTTCAATTTGGAGTAAAAATTTGAATTGATAAACAAACCCCAACATATGCAAAAATGATATACATCCAAATTTCGGTACTTAACGGTTGCATAAATGAGAAAACAGAAAATTCCTGTTTGTCCGGTTTTTTGATCATTATACTAATTCCTGTTGTCATAAAAGGTTTCGAAAAATCAACAACCCGTTCGCGATCCTGAAAATAGCAGGAAAATATTCCGATACTTAAATGTATTTCTTTAATCTACGATTATCAAGCCTACCACCTATACAAGTAACAATAAAATTGTATGAATTTCAAATAAGCATTTTATAGATATATCTCTAATAGCTGTAAAATTGCGTAAATTTTAGAAAGAAATATTAGTAGTGATAATAAAATTACTTTGTACCTGATTTATAGTAAGTGATGCAACGCAAACATCTGCTTCACCACTGAGCAATGAGCCAATTAAGCCATCCCAAGAACCATCAGACTGTTTAATACCGTATTTATTACCTTTAGCCAAGATTATTTCATATTTTTTAAAATCTTCGATTCTAAAGAAAAATTTCTAAGATTTCGATGCGTAAGATAATTTGTATGAATATCTTTAAAAGATATTACTTTATCTTTAGGGAAAAAATTTCAATGAATTTTGCAAAGTAAATCAATCAATAAAGAACGACAAACTTATCACTAAGAAGTTTAAGTAAATCAATGCAAAATCCTTCATAACGATTATTGCCATCACAACTACTTTCATTCGTATTTTCTTCACAACCTCTTTTTACCATTACAAAAGGTGCTGTCTGAAATGATATAATATCGCATAATTTCATCAATTTAATTATTCAGTACAATTATTAGGGAGTCAAATTAAGAATGGATAAGGACTTCTTAATAATATGTGATAATTGTAAGCGAGTTATGATATAATGATACATGATAAGTAGTTTTAACTATTACGCAAATATTATACATTAACCCAAATATGCAAAGAGGCAAAAAAGAAAAATATAAATTGCGCTATGCTCTAAACGATTTAGATCATAATCATTATTGCTTTCAAAATAATTCAAAGCTTAATTGCTAAGATGAAAAAAACTGACCACAATTGTGACCACTTTGAGGATTTTCTTCTCTCCTAATGTATCTAAATTTTTTCGAGTATGCTCGGCAATTGTTTGATTTGCAAAAAATCCAAGGCCTTGTTTCCAGACCATCATCTTAACAAAATCAGTAACAAAGTTTCATTGAAATCAATTGTATGCTGTACAAATTTCATAAAAGTAATAATTTCGACAATTATAGATATATATAACGATCACAAATTGATAAATACAAATAATAATATAATATATCTTAAGTAGTAAGTAACTTACTTCTTTCCGATTAAAAGCAGATTTAATACTGGATACTAAATCAATCACAGTAACATCGTAATTTTTACGCATTCCGAAACGATCGAATTCAATCCGTCCGGACAATGTATCATCATTCGAATCTAATTTTAACTGCAATTTTTACATCTTTTAATAGAAGGCCAAACTTCTTTGTCATCTTTGAAGTTTATCAAAACTGCTAAGCATTTAATCAAAATATCATCATGCTATTTTAGATCAAACTACTGAATATATACTTACTCCACGCAACGCTCTTGCCAGTATTTGTCCATGTTCGAAAGTTGTAAATGGACGATGTGGATTGTCCAAATCCATACTCGGATGACAATATATCCCGGGATAACCACGATTGTACAATTGACCATACCGGAAGTTATGTCGAAATAAAGAATTATTGCGTCGTAAAACTGTTGCGAAAAGAGCTCTCAAGACAAGCATTGCGTCATGTACAAATACTGGTTTGACCTATAAATAAATATGGTTTTATCATTTAACTAAAAGCTAAAAGTATTCGAGATCGATTACCTCATTGTCTATATCAACTTTTTCCGTTTTGAATATAGCATTTTTCAGATTACTATACTCTTTCGCTTCTCGATTTATAATTTGAAATCCGGAAATATTGATGTTTCCACTTTGAAACATTTCCACATCATAATTTGAAAAATCCTGCAACAAATTTCATTGCAAAATTTCCTCATTATAATACTTATGTCAAGAAATGGATGAAAATGAATAGAAAATAAATACGTACGTAATTTCCAACAATATAATGATATTCCACTTGGCTAAATTGAGTAGATCGTAGAGCGGAGAGAACTTTCCTCTGTCGATGTGAGGAATCAGCATCGATTACTATATACCTAAATAAAGGTAATATAATAATTATTACATAGAAGTATAATAGCCTGGTTCAAAATAGCATTAATAGTTCTTATAGTGTAGGATAAATTTGTTGAGCAAATAAAATGTGATGATATGATTTGCTCAGCAATGGATATAGTAATGAAGTAGCAATTGTTTGTGATAACATAAATGAAAACTTAGCATTCATTCAGCAATTCATTATCTCTTTATTATTTTCATTACCAAAAAAGTTGAAAAAATTGGTTGAAAAAGAAAAAATGAAATTTATTGCATTTTTAATTGTAAGAAATATGTTTGCTTTAAATCTAAAATGAAAATGTAAGGAATTGAAATTCATTCCAAATAATGAAAATATCAAATTTAAATGGAAAAGATAACAAATTTAATTTTCAAAGATTACTTAGTTGAATTGTTTATTAACCGGTTTGTGTTTAATTTCCGGAAGAATTCCCGAAAATTATCTTCATTTTGTGGCATTCGAATCATTTCTGCCGATATGGAAGCATTACATTTGCGATGCAAATAATAGTAAATCCATTGAAAATTAATTACGGCTAAAAAATGAAATTTTTAATGAATTTTAAATAAAATTTAAATATAACATAGCTCTAAAAAAAAAAGTTTATCCTAATTACCCTAATTAAAATTGTCCTAATCCCAATTGTTCTAATTAAAAAGTAAAAATATAAAAATGTTGCGCAATAATTAATTTAGTTATGAATTTTTTAAAACTCAGCTTAAAAGTTAAAATAACATTAAGCTGTCTGAGCTCAAGAGAAATGCAAATCATTTGTGATATTAAGCATTATCATTAACAATATTAAAGGATACAATTTTTGCCATCATGAAGAAATATAAATGCCGGCCATTGCTTGTATAATATTAAATCAGCTATCAATTCTGCTGTTGGCGGACGAATACTCACTTGAAAACTATAAATTTAAATTCATTTTAATAAACGCTATGCTAACATAACAATTCCATCATTAAATCATTCTGAAGTAAAACAAAAAGGATTTATATTATCGATTTTGTTGAAATTTTCATCGATATATGTTGAAAACAGTTTAGCAATTAAATTATTACTTTTTTGAAGAAGAAAAAATTTCTTTGAAAAAAAGAAAATTCATTCGATTAAATTTGTTTTTATATTTTGTTCGCTGTCAACAAAATTTTATACATGACAGTTCATCGATGATAAAAGTAATCACACCATGTTTTAACTTATTTTGATAAATTTTATGATTTTGATTGTTTTTTAATTTAATCACTACTGAAATCTCTAACGATCACTGGCAGTAATAAAATTTGATCTTAAAACCTAAAAACAATTTTTTTTATTAAAACTAAACTTGAATTTTTATGAAATAACAAATAAACTATAAAAATTCTATCAACTACTTGTTGATTATGTCCGATAACGAATGGGACAATCCGACGGCTATCATCAAACGGATTCGGGCTTACGGATTGCTTACTTGCCCATCTATAGAGATAATAAGTTATTTCCGCCTGTTGAATAGTATTAGAAAAGATTATTTTCACTCTTCATTGACTATAACTACTGCTGAATGAAGAAAAATGTGTCGTATGAACCAAATGCAAACATAAATTAACTCATATAATTAATTAAATAATTTACACTTCATGAAAATAATTGCGAAGGATTAAAAACAAAGTTGATAGAATTAAATTGTTGAAAATGATATTTTTAGTAGGCAATAACTAACAAATTACGAGCTTCCTCAGCTGGAAGTACTGGTGATAGATCCCAATTCACCAATGGTACTTCCATATTCTCAGTCATTGCCAAGAACGCCTCATATGGCTTACCCATATTACCACACATTATTGCCATTGCACCCACTTTTAAATCATTGCATACTGCAAATACAATCATTATTATAATAACAAATTTTCCACTGCACAAATTGAATAAATCTTTTGTGGCTTAGGTTTATCAAATGATAAAATAAAAGATAATGCCTAATAGTTGCAAACCTCAAAATATTTAGCTATGAACACTTGTATAATTTTTAATTTGTTCAAGAAAAAGTGGAATTTCCATAGGCCTTAACTTTGATTTTTAGTTAAGATTTTAATGATAATGATAATTACCGGTATTTATCAGATTCCATGTATCGATTTCCTCATTATGCAATTGACGATTAGAAAATGAAAATTTAAAGGGATTATTTTTGTTATTATTATGCATCATTTCACCCTCTTGTATTGTTTGCATAATACCTTTGTCTCCTTCATCTAATTGAATGTAAGTTTCTGAAGTGAAATTTGAGTTAATCTGATCTGCTCATAAATCTTTGCAAAGGTTATCATAATATCTTTCCCACTACTATGCATAATGCCCACAAAACTGTTGCGCCATTTAAGATCTTTCAACTCTTCAATAATAATTTCTATCCCAACGAATCTCAAAAATTTTTATGAAACTTTGATTTTGTAAATGATCCGATCCGAGAAAAGAAAAAGAAACTTACTAACTGGTATTTTAGATGGATATCCAAAGAGAAATAAAATATGCGAAAAAAGAATTTGAAATAATAATAGTAAAATACCATTCATCTTATGTTTAATAATATGCTGAAATATTAATTATTTGATGAAAAAGAAACAAATTTTATTAAAAATCAAATTTAAAATAAAATTCATAAGCGTATTAAATGTGTAAATATATATGAATGCTGCAAAATCCATTAATGGAAAAGTTTAAATTTGTTAAAAATTTTGTTGAAGAGAAGAAAAGAAGGAAAATGAAGTGAGAGAAGCTCAAAAGATCGTTGAGATCTTTCTTATGCTGCAATTTTTGAGACCGAAAGCTATGTGAAGAATACCCATGACGATCAACGATTGGATCATAAACTTTGATTAATGGCCCAATATCTTTCAGAAAAAATATGTATATCATGAAAAATGCTTAATCTTCAAATTCACCACAATTACCAGAGCAACCGGAGCAACCAGAACTATTCAATACAAAGAATAATTTCTGCGTTACATCGATTTAATTGGATTTTTTTTAAATTATAATAAGAATGTTAGAAGTAGTTGAATTATGAAATATGAATAGTTTTCAGGTAAACATTACAAGTTAGTTTTAAAGCATTCACTT
Organism: Cercopithifilaria johnstoni; assembly: GCA_916381525.1. Taxonomy (NCBI): domain Eukaryota; kingdom Metazoa; phylum Nematoda; class Chromadorea; order Rhabditida; family Onchocercidae; genus Cercopithifilaria; species Cercopithifilaria johnstoni. The sequence goes on from CAKAEH010001315.1 coordinate 105,967, forward strand.
TTTTTGCAACAAATTTTAACTCTTTTTTCCATTGCTTAGAAATTTTAATAATAAAATAAAATTTTATAATTATTTCAACGTCTTTCAAATTTCAACTATTAATTTTCTTTCAATAATCGTTTTAAATTTATCCGATTGTTTTTAAAATTAAAAGAAAAAGCAATTTGTATTTGAAAATGAAAGATATCCACGAAGAAAATTCAATCTTAATTTATTGAATAATATGGTGAAGATTTCGAATATCTCATAATATCATGGCTTATTTTAACAATTTCCATAATGTATCACAAATCAGAGATGCAGAAAATGAAAATGACACAAATAGTATTCTACTGTTTGCTTGGGCCAAGAATTACGTTAGCCAAGCAATTGAAGAAGGAATCAATTAAGTAAATAGCAATAATTTGTGAAGATTATGAAGAAAGAATTGATGTTGAAAAGTGCTATGGATCGTTTTAAATGATTTGAAATGATTAAAATAAAGGAGCTCTTCTTCTTTTTTGGTTGAAAAATGGATGTATGTAACAGAGCAATAGGAATAGATAATTGATGCATTCAAGGCTTGAAGGCTAGGCCGGGTAAACACTTATGAAATGATAAATATACAACTTACTTCAGAAGTTCGAATTGAAGTAGAAATGATTGAAATTGAATAAACATTAATTTTAATGATTTTGAACTTTTCTCAGATTAAATGAATGGATTAATTCTTTTAACATAATAAAGGAAGAAGACAAGCTTTGTTCATTTCGATTTCAAAGAATGATTAGCCTCTATAGCTGAATTTTAATCAAAACTTCAAAGGCTTTATACTCCATCTTTCTTTTTAGTTTTATTTCTTCTTGTTGTTTTTCTTATTCATTTTATGATTGATGAGGAAATTTTCTCCTTTTTGAAAATGCGAATATCGCTAATATTTCTTTCTACGATGAGATAATGATTCCTTCGTTATAACTTAGCAGAATTTTCAATTACTTTATGATGCAGTAGTTCTCCAATATTGCATATATTCTTGTAGCCTAAGTTTAAAGACTTAATAGAATCTTGGAGTAGTAAAAAGAAAACACTTGACCTTAGACTAGATTGTAAAGTAGAAAACATAAAATGTATTCCTGTTAAGCCATTTCACTCATTTATAAATATTTCATCTTACTTTTTTCCGAATCTTCCATGTAAGGCAATCGTGAAGAAGTAAAAGTTTTTGTAATCGAAACTTTCCATTGTTTATATTGATTGATCATTTTATCAGAACAGTTTGTTTTTATCAAAACTTTCACTAATTGAAGCGAAGAAAGATTATTATAAAAGAGGATGGACATCGGCTAACCAGACAGATCTGATTATAATTGACATTTTTCAAACTTCTTTTATTATCTTTGAAAAACTATTTACAAGGAAAGTTTATTAAATTATAGAATTAACGACCTTTGTCTATTTCTGAATTAGTTGTTGGAAATTTTTAAAGCAAGAAAATACTGTCCCGTTATTTTCAATAATTTCCGATTCTAAAAGCTACTTTAGAAGGAAAAAAGCAAGCAGGAAAACATTTAAGCACTCATGGCAATTGCATACTTTATTATGTTAACCCTTCGATTTTCAGGCTCATTAAAATTTATCAGGCCTCTTGCAAAATTAGATTTTTAACCACAGGAGGATTGTTTGCCAATTGTATTGTTAATAACTCATTTTTCCATTTCGTTAGATTGTTGATGAAAGAAATAAAGCAAATTTTCTTCAGTAAAATTAGCCTGCATTAGAAAGTAACAAATCATTTGTTTGATACCTGAAATTGAATCGATTCGCAAATTTCATTCAAATTAAATATCTAACTTACTTTAATTGTAATTAATTATGCATCTAAAATTTGAAACTTTTTCCACTACTAAAATTTGAGCAAATAGTGGATTTCTTTCTCATTGCATTTTAACAATGTTACTGAGAAAGACTAAACTTTAACAGACGAAAATTAAGAAGAGCATTTGAAGATCGAACATTGAAGTACTGCCACATCGATGGATTTTTTGTTGAGATTCAATGGGAGAGAAGCATTTTGGATAAGGAATGGAGAGCTTTTCTTATCTCAACAATTTCGTTCATTTATAAATAGAATATATAGTTGAAGCAAGAAAATAGACCGCTGGTAACTCGGGACAGAAGAGAAAAGTTAAACATTTATCGTAGTTTCTCATGATGATTTAGCAATATATCCACAATGTCCACACCTTTGTCGCATGCACGGGTGGAAAAAATTCAATGCTCCTTATCGTGATAGCTTGATATAGCGCAAATGTCACACTATTAAGGATGACTGCAAATTTGGAACAACAAAACTTTGCAATAAGTAGTATGTATTTATTTCTTAACTTTCTTTTGATTGATAATGAAATTAATCGCCTGTTTTAATGCAAGCCATTTTGCTAAAAATTAAAAAGGCACTTTATAAATTGATAGAAAGGAATGAGAATAATTATTGAATTTTCTTATTGTAAATGATTAATTGTTTCAGCTAAATTTAATCAATTAAAGATCAAAAAAATTTATTGTAAGCGATAAGTTTTGAGAAAATTATGAATTTTTCCAAATGGGAACTTTCAAGTTTCATTTAATTTTAAAAATGATTGAATTTTAAGCAAAAAATAATCTTTGAGTACTTATCAATGATAATAATAGTGTATAGAATCGATCTTATCATATCTTTCCTATGCTAATTTATTAATTATAGTCAAATACTGTTAATTATAAATTTCTCGAAATAAATAAGCAAAAATAATAAAATTTTGATTTTATGAATTAATTTTAATATCTTATTTTATATAAGAAATTGCTACCATTATCTTTCTGAGCATGAAAAATTCATTTCAATTCCATCAAACACATTACAATTGGTTTAATGAGAAGCATTCCTCCTTCTTCTCTCTTCCCTTAAAAGAAGCGATGCAAAATTCAATGAAAATTTTAGCTTCTAAATCAGGAAATAATCTTAGTGTGATTTTAGAATTTTAGGAATTACTTCCCACTTGTTCTCATCACTTCATTAGAATTAGTTTAGAAGTCTCAATTTAATCGTAAATTTCTTCAGATTTTCAATATAATAAATGAGAAAAAAAAGATTAAAATATTTTGAAATTAGAAAACTTTTTTAAATGATTAGAATGATTAAAGTAAGCGATTCGATACATAAACTAAATGAAAATTTGTTGAAATTGATGAATTTCAGGAAAAAGAAATTCTGCTCAGAATTGAATTGTATGGAATGGATGTCATAAAGAATAGAAGGCATATAATTTTAGGAACAGAAATGAAAAACTGAGAGTGAATTGGGAATTTAAAGTGTTATTTCAAATAAATAGCTAAGCATGTTGGGTCATCTTAATAATTATATAATAAATAATTTATACAAATATTTGAAAATTCTTCAGGTAATGAGTTTAGTCTAAGAAATTAATGTCATCAAAGTCAAGTCATCAAATTTACGATATTAATTATTCAAATGAAATATACAAGAAACAGGCAGAAATCTGTAATTCGTATCGATATGTGAATTTTCATTTTGTGTTTATATGCGTTTATATGCGTCTTAGTTTTTGTAGTTAAATACTTTGGTTAAAATCATCTGTTTGGTATTTGAAATGCAATCCGCGATCTACTGAAACATGAAGTCAAACTTTGTCATTGCTCTAAACTGAAGAATGCTTTCATCAAATAATACTTACCTTTCTCATAGATGGAAATAAAAGAAAGAGATTTGAAAGTGAAGGATGATTCTTATGACAGTATCAAAAATTTTTTTTAAATAAATTTATAAGTATTAATTACATCAGTCATCTTTTTCTTTGATGATGGAAGAATGATGCTTTTGATTGGTAATAAAATGTTCTATACATTTTTAATCTGTCATAAAAAATATTTGTAGCAAATAAAGTAACTCGTCAATGTTATTTCATTTGTCACTTAATGAATTCGGCGACATAATTTTTCCCTCTCTCTTTCTCTTCCTTTCTCTCTTCCTTTATATATATATTACAATACTAGAAGAGTAGTTCCTGTCAAAGATAAAATATAAATATATGAGTATTATTACTATAATAGTACCATGAATGAAAGAAGAAAAATGCTGCTCAGAAGTAGTATGAATAGAAAAATAATGTTGAAGTCATTTTCGATGATGGGATGACGACCATACTTGTATTACTCCCTGATTTAATTATATCCGCGAAATTGCTGTCTTCTAATATACGCTAGGGTCTTTAAGCCCACTTGCTCTTCCTTAAAGATCCTAGGCTTCAAACTGATAGACCAGGTTCGTTACACTAGCTTTTCTTTCACATCTTCATATCACATAGAACACGCTTCTTAGTCTAACTATGCTCTTTATAATCCTGAGAAAAAAAAGGTCATTTTATAGTAGACTGATGGAAATAATAATTGAGGAAAGTCTCTCCAGATATTTTCTTAAAATTTATCATTCTCCATTATGCGTAACTCTTAAAAGATAAAAATAAAATGAGTGAATTATAATAGTAATAATACAACAGTAAAACAAAAGTAACACTTTATTTGGTCGAAAAGATAAAAAAACAAAGCTCCTTCTGGCCAAATTAGCCCGAACCTTAATATGTCAGTAGAATCAATTGGTACAAAATCTCAAACTGATATCAACTGAACATAAATCAATCAATTTAACAGTCAATAGGGACTTTTCATTTTCTCTAGGCATTTCTATATAAACCTTGCCCCCTATCCAGCAAAAGATGCGTTCAGTTGAATAATCACTCATTTATCATAGATGTTTTAAGTAAGTAAAATAAAGCAGTTTTCTCCACTACTACTATTTACGAAATTCATGTGTACCTGCATGAAAAGTCGGTCTGAAAAGTATTTATTCAGAATGCAAAATGCAAAAAAAAATATTTTTACAATAATTTAGCACCATGTAAAAAAAGCTTGTAAATTTAAAAGGCGGCAATTAGCACAATAATGATCAATTTACCGATTAGTTAATGAAATATTAAGAACATAACATAAAAACGATGTCGAATGATTAAGCAAACACTGATTACGCGCAAAAAAGACATGCATAGAACCATAAGTTATTGAGCAACTAATGAAAGTAATGCATTTAAAATTATTAAAGTATTTTAAACATATAATCAATCTGTTTGCTACCAAATTTTATTACTTCACCGGTTGATAACATTGACGTTAGAGAAGGAGGAGGAGGAGGAGCTGGTGGTGGAATTGCTAAGGTTTTTTTGGACGAAGCAGGTTTACAGGAAGTACTATGTTTTGATGAATTAGTCTGAGTAATTTGGTCCTGCAAATATAAGATTTTCATAAGAATAATATATATAACTCTAAAAATCTATAATAATTAAGTTAACCATAAAAACAATAATTTTACAGTTACTAAGACTGCAATTTTTGAGACTGATTTGTTGCTCAATAAATTACAACTATCTATATCAATCTAAAAATGATCTAGTTCTAAATACCAAGATTAACTACACATTTAAAAATGACTTTTGAGCTTCCCAGGTTTTATCTTACGCGCTCACAACAACAGACTAGCTGCTATGTAGAAAAGCTATCAAAAATGGGTAGAACTTATATAAATAAAGCTGACAAAAACTTCCCTGAAAAAGGACAAAAATTCCCTGAAGAAGGATAAAAAATTGTATTCAGAAAAAAGCTCACATACATTACAAGATCCATTAAACGCTAACAATAAAGATCTTCCCAAATCGAATCTTTCAAATAACGCAGCATTAGCACCAGCATTAAACACTGGTCCACAAGTTGAATAACCACATTTTGCATAAAATCTCTGTTTATTCTTACTAGATAGATAAGCCTAAAAGGAATTAAGCATTAGGATATGATTTTGTGCAAATTTAAAGACATCAGTAATGTTTTCTTGTATAATCATTCCATGGCACTATTACTGCCAGTGCTTTGTTTGGAATACAGTTCTTAACATTTAAAAATCACCAAAAGTGTTGCTTACCTTCCTGAAACCAAACTTTCTAGCTTCATCTTCCAGTTGTGCCATTAGCCAACAACCCAAACCTTTACCTCTCAGACTGCTATTAATGATAACGGATTCGATCCAACAACTTTGCAATACAGCCGGAAGTGGACATAACCTTGCATGACCTATCAACTTATCCGTCTTTTTGTCGACCACAATGAACGACATAGGAGGCGTTAAATTAAGTGATTTACGTAGCGTATTCTCACGTGCACCTACGCTTCGTGGCCATTCCTGCATTATATTTCAATTTAAATTTTGACAATAACAAAGTATAGTATAGAAATTCGACAAAAATCTAAAACAAGCTAACCTGATTCAGTAATCCGATACATTCCGAACATAGATCTTTTCGCTCCGCTAATGGGACAAGAACATACAGTTCGTTAAACATTTACATTACCAAAATAGTCCGAAACATTGGCAATGAAGTTTGAGTTTCAAACTTTACCCTCGTTTCTGTATTCGTGATGACTTGTTTCCGGCTAGAGACAGCGGCGTAACAATCGACGATGGCCACAGCACAAATAACCGGAAATTGTCCAGTCTATTTACTCACAATTCATGACGCTAATTAACCGCGAAATACCAATTGGCCCCTCGGAGTTCCATCGAAACCTGTGGTTAATAATTCCGAGCTTTGATTGCTGTTCCATTGGTTTACCGGAAAGGAGCATTTTCGATTCCCAGTGTTTGCTTCAAATATGGATAGCTCAGAAATGGAAAGGTTTATATTGGAAGTTATGATATCAACTAATGCAAATATATGTATATGCATTTTATGACATAGAAATTTATAAACCGATACTTTATGAATTTAGATTGATATTTGTTGTCTTTGTCTCATGTAAAATTCTTTTACAAAATTTAAATTTTTTTACATAAGACGAAGAAATCAATTTAAATACCGCTTATTAATTTACTATATCGTATATTTCCTTTTCACATGCTATTGTTATTAAATTATAAATATTTTGCTTTCAGCATTATTCAGCTCATATTAATGTTAAGTATTACAATTTTAATTTTCTTTATTTTTAATTTTCAAATGTTTTTTGTTTGTAATTCAGTGTACATTCACTTAACACATAGAAAACTTTGTAAGTAATATTTCAGCCATTTCAGAATGTCTGTAAATTAAAAAGAAAAACATTTCGTCTATAAATTACTTAAAAGAGAAATCTGAATGATTGTTATGATTTCTTTTTACTTTTTATGCCATATCAGTTCCTTGTCGAATGCTGTTTTATTGTTTATTTAATAACAAAGAGCAATGGACCTAATTACTTACTATCATCTGATTGGGAAACTGTTAATTTGAGCTGTTACTTCGATTTTGCCAGCTGTACTGTAGTTTCACTTATACAAGTTGTTTTGGAGCTAATTGTTCCAGGAATTCTGACGCAAATAATAATAAAATTTTGTTTATCTTATCCAAAACTCATTCTGCAAAACATTTCTATGAATATCGGAATGATTTTTCATTGAAGTTTCATTTCTCTTCAAATTTCCATTCTTCTTTTTTAATAGAAATTTCTTTTAAATAAGATTAACAATATCCAAGATTCCATATGCGAGAAATTTTTTTAGCTATACTACATTTTATAAAATAAAACTGTATTTTAATGAATGCTGTAGACTCTTTTAAATTACTTGTAATAGTAAATTCTGACTTATTGAAGTTTCAATTTTATAGCGTGAATGTTATAAAATAATTTTGTATCTGAATATTATAAAAATATTATATGTATGTTTGAAAGTAAAATTTTTGGAACCTCCTGCTAAACTGACTTTTCTGATATCCTAAATTTTTGTTATATCAAGGAGAATGCACACAGCATTGAAAGTGACAGTTTGAACTTCAAAATTGTTATCGATATTTAACCGAACATTACAGATATCATGATGGTTATGATCCATTTTGAATGATTAAATTTCTGTTATTAGTCTTTTAAAAGTATGAACTGAAAATTCAATAAGGTTTGGAGTAAAGGTCAAGTCACAAATGATATGAGTGATGGTGTATATCAACAATTCAACAGTTTGTGGAAATGTAAAACTGGTTTTTCAAATCGACATGTCATACATATTGTGTATTATATGAAAGAATGTAAACATGATAAGCAGTATCATTTTTGATAGCGGTAACGATCAGCAAAACGAGTTGAATTTGCGCTTTTTTTTGGTTTTCGAAGTAAATTAAATTTGCTAACTTTTTTTTGAGATTCTTGCTCGTTCACTTTCTGCATATGAATGAAGTAGTAATAAATGAAAAGATAGCATCAGATATTTCAGTTTAAATTAATTATACATAAAAGATTATTATTCTAAGATCGGGCATTCGCCCATTCTATGCTGGCCTTTTTTTTTGCCAGATATTAAGAGTTAAAGTTAAAGGTTAAAATTCACAGTTAAAACTTTGCAACATTTATTCGGGACCTTCGAAATAACTTTATTGAATTGATATTAAAATCAAAATTGGCAATGACTGAAAATGCACGCACTGATATTCAGTGATTTTTAAATAATGCCGCTTTCTTATTTTTAACAATACTAAATGATACTATGATACATACTATTGCATGTTATTATGTCTTTAATCCTATAATTTTATCTCATTATAGGACAATAAGAAGTGATCAGTATCGATCAAATATCGATAAAACAGATTTTAAGATTTCCGATCACATGCATTTTAATTAGGTATAGCATCAATTTTAACATAGAGCATGATGCTATTGCCAAAATGACGCAGGATGAATTAAAATTTCCACTCTGGAAGAGTTTCAAAGTTAAAATACCGTATCCGCATGTTTAGCCAAGTAGAAGTAACTCTCTCCTTACAAATCTTTTCCAGGCCTTCTTCTTGTTATGTTCGGTTGAAACAATAAAATGCACTGATGGCAAGCTGTTGTTAATTTAACATTTCAAATTTTTATAAAAACTTTATGATTGCAGATGTTCATTTTATCCTTACTAGCAGTATTGTTCTATACGGCAAATGGATTCCGAACACAAAGTGCTGGTGTACGGGGAGTTCTGATGTGTGGTGATTTTCCTTTAGCACATACAAAAGTAAAACTATGGGATGAAGATGGTTGGTTTGTTACTGAAATTCTAGTCTTTCAAGTTCATCCAATTTAACGATATTCTGCAAAGAAAAAGTTATTTTGAAAATGAGTAAGAATTTTTCCATTTCAACTGCGTTCTGGAAATCGGTCAATAATAATAAATTTCGTCCCAAGTTTCTTTATTATCTACAAAGTAACTGTATTTTGATTATTACCGGATTGTGGATTATGAATTCAATTATCAATTTTAACTTATTAGATTTGACTAATTATCCATTCACAAATGATTCGCATCGGTCTGAAAGGGTGAAATGCCAAAAAAAGTATTTTACTTACTTTTGTATTTCCAACTAATAAATCAAAATTGATTTTCAGCAACAGATATTGATGATTTATTACAAGAAGGGACAACAGACGCTAATGGCTATTTTGAATTAAGTGGCTATACCAGTGAAATTACCACTATCGATCCCATTCTGAAAATATATCACGATTGCGATGATGGATTAATGGAAGGCTAAATATTTTAATTCAAATTAATTTAAATGATCAAATCTTGAGAAAAACTCCCAAATTTTGAAATAAATCTTTCAAATCAGCATAACTATATAACTATTCTTCCAATCTTAAACTCTTTAATTTGTTCAGCGAAATCCATATGATAAGCTGTCATTTCAGCCCTGCCAACGTAAAATAGCATTTGAGATACCAAGTTCATATGTGAACAGTGGTGAACATGTGAAAAAATTCTTTAATATCGGTACTGTCAATATGGAAATCAAATTTGAAAAAGAATCTCGGGATTGCATACATCGCTGATAATGATAAATTCATCCATTTTACTTTCCAAAAATAACTTTGCTTTGCATATGTTTTAATTCGAAGTAAAAATGATTAAATTGTATTGGTGAACTAATATTACTTTTAGAAGCCTAAATGATCATATACTTTTATTTGTGAATTGAAATAACAAACGCAAAATGTATCACATAAGACCTGAATAAAATATATATGCAATTATTAAGTAATTATTCCTAATAACTGTAATTACTAATTTTACCAATTAACGAAGCGTATGCAAAAAATCATTCACTCCTATTTCGATCATTTCCCTTCAACAGGTAAAACTTTTATCCTCCATGTTATGAGAAAAAGTCAATCCTAAATGAGAAAGTTAATCATTTCAAATTAAATTTTAATGAAATTCAATTAACTTCAAATTATGCAAGAATAATAGACACAAATGCGAATGAAAGACACAGAAGTCATAGTAATTAGTTATAGTATTATTAACAGTGATAATAGGAATAACAAAAGATTTTGAATATTTTTAAAACGTTAAAATCTAAAGTTTTAATCCATTCCATTCAACAGAACAGTTATATTCCTGGAGGAAGATGACTTATTTAAATGATATTTGATATTATTCAGAATAACTGTTGTAATTCCCACACTAAAAGTTATCAGTTAATAATTAAAAGTAAAAACTATGCGTTGAAAAAATTAAAAAGAAATGATATTTAATCAAATGGAGTATTTTTCTTGCGACTGTGTAGTTTTTGATTTCCAAATAACTTTTTGATCTTTGTACTTTTCGAATTCAAACAAAGAAAGAAAAATATCAAAACGATTTGATGTAAACAATAACTAAGCAAAAGACAGTAATGAAATGAAGAGTTTTTGTAGGAATTGTTATCGATTGTCCTCGTTTTGATTGTTGACAGCTTGGCTTGTAATTTGAAAGAGATCGATGAAATCCTTCTCCACCACAAAAATTCTTCTTTAATAACATTGAATCCTGCAAAATATTCCGATTTCAATTTTATAATTAAATCTTTTTGAATTGAATTGAATTTAGCAGAGAGTTGATTAAAGTTCTCAAAGTTCAAAAATTAATTTATGATACGAAAGTTTTGCTTTCATTAAATTTTATTGATGAGATCTGCTAGTAAGACAAAAATATTAGGAATGGACTACGATCAAAATTTTTTTAGCCTTAATATTTTTACATATATCAATGATTTCAATGAAGATTGGATATTATTAAAATGAATAAGCATACTACCCATTTCTTTTCTGATTATTTCAAAACTTCTTTTAAGAAGAGTAAAAGCTAAATTTAAAAAGATTATTTAGCTAAATTGAGAAGTTACTATTTTCAACAATAAATACTCTCACTCTAACACTTTTAGTACATAGAAAAATATAAGACCTAAGAAAAAAGCTTCATACGATACTTGAATGTAGAATAAAAGCGAAAAATAATCTTTACATTGATATGTTTTAGCCAATTAATAATACAACTACAATACAGTATATTATCCCGAAATCTGGTTCGCCATGCTTCACTTATCAGAGCTTCCGTTTCCAGATGTCGTATATTGTTACGCTCAATAATAATCTCTCCAATATTGACGATAGATGAAAATGCATGACCCGAAATGTTCCCAATTTTATTATCACTTACAGTTAAGCATCCAATTGTATAAAGACCGATAAATGCTCCCGTATTTATAGTATCAATATCATTTGAGGTGATATAAATCTGTAACATACGATAAATCACTAATGGATATTTTAGATTTTCAAAAAATTCAAAAATGTTTGGAAGATTTGAAAATCAAAATATGATCAATTTTATTTTAGCTAATTAATTCCTTTCTCATTTTTTTCTCAAATAGCAAAAATGAATTTAACCATTGCTTACTTCTCGTACATGTGATAGAGCGGTAAATACACCAGGTGAGATAGAAAAATTTGAACGACTAATTTCAAACCTGAAAAACCCAATGAATTAAATGGAATGATCTGAGATGTGACATTGTCCACTTCTTTCTCATTTGTTGCGTTTATCTCATTTGCGCTCTTACATTGATGGATATGTTGTATTAAGCAACTTTCAAACAAATGGTATTATAATACCGTAAGATAAGAAAGAATGAATGATACAACATTTCTGTTCTGCTAAAGAATGAACATTTAGCCAATTTCTTAGATATCCAAGGAGTGGATACAATCAAAGATCGAAAAGAGAAGAGGAATAAAATGAAGAGAGGATGGCTATAATTGATATTTAATTAGTTATAAAGTGAAATTTTATTACCTATGTACTCTGGAAACATTTTCGAATGGTCGTAATCCGAATGAAATCACACCGAATAAATTGAAAAAGTCGACTTGCGTAAGGCCGGCGAAGGCATTCACTTCAATTTTCAAGTTTTGACCTTCTAACGTGAACTCTCTCAAGCGACTCAATTGTCTGTAATGCTAGAGGAACCATTGAAATGAACTAATCTTCGTAATGATTATTACTGATTGGTCTCGTCTAATAAAATAAAAAATTCAATTCATCAATTACATTCACAAAAATTAAAATGGCAATATAATAGTACAATACACATATTATACTACCTGAAGAAACCTTGTCGTACTCGAGTAAAACTATTATTAACTAATTGAATTCGTAAGCCATGATTATTAGAAATCTGCGAAAATGCGTTCTTCGCTATATCAGTTAGCGATGGATTGTTAGCTAAGCGAAGTAATCTGAAACAAACAAACAAACAAACATTTCATGAGATACTTCGAAACATTCATAAATTATCAATATATTCTTTATTAAACTGATAACTTCGATAATTTCTATTTGAATGAAATAAAATTAATGTAAAATAAATAAATAAATGAGTATGGGAAGAATATTGAAATTAAATAATAAGAAAATCGAATTAATTATAATTCAGGTTATCAAATTCATGATAACATTGTATTCTTATCAATTATTTCATTATTATAATTAAAAGATTGTGTATTATATGTAAATTTTTCAATTCTCACCATAATATTACTATATATTGCCATCTTTTCATTTATTTAGAAAGATTAAATAATTTTAAACTCTTATCAGAAATGCTTCATTTATTCAGAAATTCCGAATGATTGAGATTTATCTTAAATTTACTTATCCATTTCATTTTTATATGACAAATTTAATAATTTGAAGTAAAAGCATTTCAGGAGATGATATTATTCAAAAAATTGTTCTAACAGAAAATTCGAATTGAAATTAAGATGAGCTTATTAATTATTCAAAAATTTCATTTAAAACTTACAAGTTATTCAATGAGATCAAAAATATCGTTGTTTGACGAGGATATATGCCCTTCTCAAATACTCAAAGAACTATAGATCTCTATTCCATCATTTTGCTAATCAATTCTACGATTTATTAAAAAAATATAATTTTAATATATTAACCTGAAAAAAGTTGACAAATTTGTTGAAAAAAACTGAGTTCCTAAAATGTATGATGAAATAACGGCATATTTGAAAAGCGGTGAAAAGTCTTACTTCAAACGATTTAAGCCTTTGAATGCAAATTTTTCAATTGCACGTAAACGATCGCAATTCTCGATTACTAGTTCTTTCAGATCTGGGTACCTCAACCAATTCATCATTTATTTTATGTAATTACTTTCATAATGCAATAATCATGATACAATTGTTATGGTACTTATTATTATTATCAGAATTAACTGATAAACAACTTTATAAATTACAGTTTTTCAATTTCTATAACGTTGTAAATTGTCGTAATGAGTTGGCTCGTCAAATTATATCATCAATATTTTTAACAAGCTATTGCATATATATAAATATACAAAGGAATTATTAATAGGCACTTTTTTCTTCTCTCTTTTTCAGTAGCATAAAATGTATGAATGCTATTATTAGAAGTTTGAGCAAAGTCAATAAAAATTGTCACCAAATTGAATTATTAGCATTTGAATTTAACTTCTCTTGCAGCTAACTGTCGTAAATTGCATTATTAAATATTATGTGAAAATTTAGCATTTGTTGGATATATCTCATCTCATTTCATCTCTGATACAAAAGTATTGAAAAAGATTGTTACATTTGCTGGCACACTAAGGAAGACAATACTTTAAACATATAATTTATGAGGCGCTCTTATCTAAACATAAATACTTCTCTTGTTTTCTTTTTTCCATTTTTTTAACAAATTTTCATTCATTCAACGATGTTGAAGGAAAAGTACATTTTAAGTACAGAAAGTGTATACTCTTATTTTATTCATTTCAAAAATTAAATTTAAATCATTATTGATGAAGCCTTCTTAAATGATATTGTGATATGATGTAATATATGTCCGATAAGATTCTGTAGATTCTTTCCCATTAAAAAATATTGACAAATCATCGAAGCTAATTATTTTCAATCAAATAATTAGGAGAATGTTAAACTTCTGATTGTGTGAACTGTTTGGCTTGAACAGGTCAGGTATGTACTTTTAGAATTTGTGGAAGGAAATGGAATGTTAAAACAACACTTCATTTGAAATACCTCTTAAAAGCATTTTTTTGAATGGCTAGAAGGGACGAATTTTTAATGTGTAAAGCTCGAATCGTTTTTTGCCATAAAATTGGTATCTGTTCGAAATCAGCTCCTTCACAATCCACCTGAAAGATTAACTTTATACCTGGGAATTAGACAAATTTAAAATATCGATTTATAATTTCAAAATATCGATTTATAATTTCAAAATATCGATTTATAGTGAAAAAATTTGAATTTCGTTTAAAAATATAAGAAGTAGGCTTCATATATTTTAAATCATTTTATCAAAAGAGCAAGTTTGTTAGCACCAGCTTTAATGCTTCAATCAATGTCTTTTGAAGGAGTGGAAAAAATCTGATAGATGAAAATCTAATAAAAAAAGATTTTAGAAATCAGTGATGCAATGTGTAATTTTGATTTTGAAAGTTTTATAACAACTTTTAAATTTCAATTGCCTAATTCAACTGCCTTATCATTTCGTATATTTACAACTTTTTGAATGGAAATATTATAAATTAAAAAGCATTTTAGGGTTCACCTGCCTGAAATTGAAATTTTTTCGATTAGTCTATGAAGAAAGTTTAGCCTAATTCGAAAAATGGCAAATGACAATATAGAAATTTAATTTAATTTGAAAAACAACAGAAATGTCTTCTATTTTCTTAAATATTCTTAGTTTTATTCTCTCTTTCTCTTTCTCTTTTACAATTCTTACTATTTCATTTCTACATTATTTATTCATTGATCGATAAAATTTCGAATTTGATTATAAAACTGACCATATCGAAATTATCACAGTTGCATTTGTTTGTACAGGACAGTGATTTAGATGCACTAATTTGAGAACACGAAATAATCAGTAAAAATAATATGTTAAAGAATAGGGCCAACATTTCATTTCACATCATCAGATTTCTTTTCAGCTTTCCGTATTCCTATCCATTTGCGCATTGTAACCATTTTAGTAGCCAAAAAACAAATACACTAAAATAATTGAAGCTTTAGAGTATTTCGACAAATATACATTATTGATCAATTCTGTACATGTTAAGATATCACTATTGATCAATGTAAACATATCAGTTTGAATGAAAAAATATTTTATTTGAAAGCTGGCAACAAAAGAAATAAATGGTAGAGAAGACGTATTAGTCTGTAATAAATTTTATTTACTTTTTATTTTGTTTTAGTCTTTTTATACCATCCTAATATTCTTAATTATTAATGAAGCATTTT
This sequence comes from Cercopithifilaria johnstoni, assembly GCA_916381525.1. Classification (NCBI taxonomy): domain Eukaryota; kingdom Metazoa; phylum Nematoda; class Chromadorea; order Rhabditida; family Onchocercidae; genus Cercopithifilaria; species Cercopithifilaria johnstoni. Next base: position 121,660 of record CAKAEH010001315.1, read on the forward strand.
TCAAATTTTTCAACTTTAACAAATCATTTTATTGCACTTTCTATAGTTCAGAAAAAAATTATTTTATAAAAAAGATCTAATTTAATTTCAATGTATAATTTAAACGATTTATTGTAATGTGTAGAAATCCATAGCTGTCATTTACTGCAAGCGATAGATTTGACTTAAGACATTCAATTAAGTCTGACCATAATGACCTGAATAATGTATTCGATAAACAAGTTAGCTTTGTAATTTCAAATGTCAAATGTCACTTGTTTATGCTGTAGTCTAACATTTCAGATATCAAAAGAAAGTAAAGAAAAACTTTAGAGAGACAGGTAATAAATGAAAGATTTCATGTATCGATCATTTTTCAACTAATCCAAAATTATTGGAAGAAATCATAAAAGCATGTAATTGCTTGAATTTATTTACGAAAATTTTATCATTTAATGTATCATACATAGAACTAATCATTAAAATAATGCGTTTTCGTTTAAGACAACTCAAATGTTTTGATAACTTTAAGAGAATAAATAAATTTGATAACGATTCATTCCGTTAAGGATCATCTTTTACTTTTGATAATTTATTTAATGTGTATGTGTGTGCATGTGTATGTGTGTGTATGCAATGTGTATGTGATGTATGTGTGTATGTGTATGCATGTATGTATGTATGTGTGATATAAATTTGTGGAAATAGATATAAATATAATAATAGGCATTAATTTTCCTTCTTGGCATTTGTTCCATTTTCAAAAAGTGATGAAATGAATGGAAATTTTACGAAATTTAAAATTAGCAAATCAAAATTTTTCTTCGTCAAAAGCATATTTATAGAATATTCAAAAATTTTTTAAATAATAATTTAACTTCTAAAATTACTATAAAACAAATATCAATGAATGGATATATAGCAAATTTCAACTGAACACATTTCTCCAACCTAATGGTACTTCGTTTAAGTTGAAATATTAAGGCGCATCTGTAATGTATTCCATAATATCATACTTACCAATCTTAAATTTTATAAATTAATTAAAAATTAGCATTACAACGCTACCTGTTATCAGTAAGTTATCATAGTGATATATATAAAGTAATTAGACATTGCAAAAAAGATGTAAAGAAGGATGAAATAGTCAAAAAAAAGCATTATTGACAAATTGATTCCAAAGTGAAGCTGTACCGCGCTCTTCTGCATAAGCAATAGAAGGAATTAATGAAATTATATTGTTGCTACTACAACTTTTCTAATTCATTTTGTTGTTAATGTGAAGAGAGAAGAGAAAAGTGCTAATATTGCTATTATCATTTCATACCTATATCATATCATTAATTCTTCTTTATTAATTTATTTCTGATTAAACAAACGAAAAATTTTGTTTCATTAAGTTTAAAATAGACTTTCATTATTACTATAATATAAATGATTAACTTTTGAAATTTTCTAGAAAAAATAGAAAATTGTGATCATATTTATTGTATTAATTAAAAATTTATTTACTTATTTATTATATTCATATTGTAATTCTGAGCAATATTAATTATATTTAAAGAAATTATGAAATGAATTAAACTAAATTGAATTAAATTGAAATGATTTAAATTGAAGTGAAAGAATTTTAAATAGCTGAAATAGCTAAGATAATATCATTTGATCAAGAGATCAGTAATTAATTAAAGCAACAAAATAAACAACTTTTATTTTCATACACATACAATTGAATTATTCACAGATCTTTTAATCGTCCATTTAATTCTTTTAAAATTAAAATTCATACGATTTCACGATGTTTCTCCTCCATACTTTAATTATTGTCAACAACATTTCATTATTCATGCAAGGCAAATTTTAGTAAATAGAAAGGCCTAAGAAAATGTCTATTAGCTTAAATAAACAATAATATGAAATTGTTCGTTCGTTACTAGAACAATGATCAAAAATTCATTACTTGTGAAAATGAAAGAGTACAAGATTTGTTTAAATGTATTAGATGAACATGACACATACACACACATACACACACATACACGTTTACTAATAAATAAACTATTAGCCTCACAGAATTGAATTAAATTTCTTAACAAAGGTTCTGATTAAGACTTTTATAAAACTATGGAGGATTAAAAAAAAATGTGATATGTGAGAAATTAGAAATGCCTGAATTGAAGAGAAGTGTTGATTTTAGCTCGTCGAAAAGATGTCAGGAATGATTCTTCAGGAAACGGATGATGATTTGATATCGGAATTGTACGAATATAATGGATAGGATTATTTTTATTTCTGGTGAATAAGTAGTGCTGCAAAAATGCAAAGCAAAGCAGAAAATCTATGTTCGTTTTTTCCGGTTGTACTGAGTAATTGATGATCTTTCTTTGCCGCATTTCATTTTTGATTTCAATCTGCTAGCCTCTCTCTCTCTCTTCTTCCCTCCCTTCTTCTTCCTCTCTCTCTCTTCCTGATCACAATGTCGAAAGCTGTAATTCCGATTCAGTTCTCAAATGGATTTGTGCCGAATAAATTACAACAGCTACTTATTGCAAACAAATTGAATAACTAAAATATGAATGTAAATGCTCATTTCAACATTTCTTTCTTCTTAATTGAATCTTCCGGAAATATGTTTCACTTAAAATTAGTGCTCTGTAAAATATTTCCTGTTAAGAATTAAATTAACGAGGAACAATCAAAGGAAACATCAAGGAAGAGATGTAGAACCTTTATATATTTTGCCAATTCAAATTGGGAATGATAGATATACTGTGTAGTGTAGTTCAGATAATAATAAACAGAAAATATAAATAATAAACAAAAAGAAAATGAATCAAAATATGGATAGTAATAAACGATAGGATGAGAATCTGCCAAAGCGTAATGCAATTTAGACAGAAAAGATAATTTCCTAATTTAAAACCAATAATAATTTGAATTTATCAATAATTTCTAACAATGTTAAATGATACCTGATGGATTGATATCTACCAGGTGATAGCAAGGGATAATTTGACAGATTACAAATGTATTTGACTAGAAATAGGATGATTCTCGTGTTGAAATAGTGGACAATGACAGCTGTCCAACGACGCACATTGTGATTTCGCTGTTTCTCATAATGTTTTAGGTATACCTTACCAATAGAAATAGAAACAGAAAAGTTGGTAAGAATTGAGAATATTATTCATTTCTAATAAAATTTATAAAAAGGTAGTAGAAAGAAATTAAAATCTGATGAATATTATTTGTTTCATTTGAGCCATTAATTTCTTTCATATAATTAAGAAAGGTTATTTTTAATCAAAAATTTAGGAATACTTTTAAAATATTATCATCAAACTAATCTTCTGCATCAGAATAATTCAGGTAAATAATTTACACACATTGAAGCAATAAAACTTTTGTGATTAATCATGGTGAAAGAGAAAGATTTAAAAAGGATGATGTAATTGTATAAGATGTGCAGACAGCTGACCCGCATTGAAGCACATCGCTCTTTCCTCTTTATTTAATGATATTGCAGCTGTAGGAAATTTGTCGGAATAAGAAATGTTGTAGTAAGGTTTGAGATGACTTTAACCGAACTGATCCCACTACACAAACTATTCTAATTTATTTTAACTCAATAAAAACAGCGATTGAAATTCTCTTCACAGCCCTTGTAAAACATCCCCAATTATATCTTTTTGATTTTTGCAATTGTTGAAAATTGATTAAATCAGTCCAAAGATGAAATTCCACAAAAATATTCATCTTATTTGTCCGAATATTCCTCATAATGCGTCATTGGTTACAGCTGAATTACATGCCAAGGAGTGGCTTAATATCGGTCAGCCTCTTGGAAGCGCAGCTTCTGTGAATCCATCCATTAAATTTTCAAAAACTTTTTTAAAAAATTTACAACAATGAAATGAAAGTTTACCCATTTCATTCAATTTTATTTTCCGGAAGAAAAACATAAATGATTCTTAAGATTTGGACAATACGACGATGAATGAAAGCACAGAGAGAATTTATCACTGATGACAATCTAAGCATCATTAAATATCAATTAAAGTTTATGGAAAACTCTCATTGCATTGCTGCTTTGTAGCAATGCCCATTTTTGAACTTAGCGAAACAAAAATCTAAATTTGGGAATCGTTTTTTTCCAAATTTTAACGAAGAAATAAAAAATAATAAAATTGTTAAATTAGAAAAGAAATGTATAACCGAAACATTAGCAGTGTTAAAGCTAACTTCTGCCTTGAAACTTTTACTTCTTCCAATTTTAAATTACAATTCTAACTTTGGTTGAAATCCCGATTCGATAGTCTCAACAGATACCTCATTCACTGAGACGAAAAATTTCACAGCGGCGATGGTTATTTCAGCGATCTTTTTGATTTCGAACCGGGCGTTTTTACGTGGGGGGTCCGTTGTTTGGTTTGCTTAGGTTGGGGATTGTGAGGGTTCACTATTAGGCTTTGTGGTACTTGTTGTTTATAGACTTAATTTACTCTTTGCTTAGACAAAATATTAGTTTTAATGAAAAGTAGTGAATTCCGTTAGATCTATCGCTTGCGTGGCTCTGAAAATTAACGTGCAGCCTATATTTATTACAAGTAACACTATAAACTTACAGTTTTCACAATCTTCTTATTTTCAACTTTTTCAATATATTACGAGAAAGTTAAAATTGAAAAGTTTCCAGCTGATATAATTAGTATCTCTTGATATAATCAATATCTTTGGAGTGATTGGATAAGATGGTGTGGCAGCGGATGTATGGTGCAGATTATTAGGATATATAATTGCAACAATGTGTTTCTCTCGTTTATGCCAAATTGAATTATGCATTATTGGTCAATTAAAGTTTGTATGATGACTTTCTGCTTGAACGGTGGAATGGATAATCAGTAAATGTTTTAGGTTTGATTCGAAATGGTTGAAGGAAAGCCAACCGAAAGAGAAAACAAGAAGGAAGTGAAGAGGCGACGTGACTCGAGCAGCAGTTCTTCGTCAGATAGTTCGTCTGAATCTTCCGAAAGTTCATCGTTTAGCGATTCTTCTTCGACTTCACGCTCTGGCACAACGACGAGTTCGGAATCTTCCAGATCACCTACTCCTAGAAAAGCTAAAGGTATTCATCTCATTCTAACTCTGATAGTAGTTACCTTAATGGCGAAGGACTTTGCTTCAAGCATCTTTATGGCTACCTTGTTATCTCTTAATGTAACCAAACATGACATCATCTGTTCTCACTTCAACTAACATAGACTAATTCTATGACTGCATGATGCAAAAATTCTCAGACAACTATTTTACGTGATTTTGAGCTTCATTCTTTACACACATCCTTTTTACAATTGTGCCTAAGTAAAAAATAGTGTCAAGGAGAGAAGAAATTGATGGGTTTTTATTTTCACTTTGCTCGCTAGAAATGAATAAAAATCTTACTTTCTCTTCTCCTTACAACTCAGCTCTCTCTTGCGTATTGTTCAGTGAAGGAGAAATAAATTTAGACCGAGCACGAAGTCCAGTCCGCCGTTCGCGTTCGCCTCGAATTGGTGCGCGAGCAGAGCGTAGTGAAAAAGCGGTTATCGCATCCTCTCGTCGATCGCCGACTCCTGAACGACGCCGACGACGTTCATCACCATCTCCAAAACGCCGACCATCACCGTCTCCTAAGAGACGAGACCGAAGCGGTAGCCGAGATAGACGTAATCGTTCGCGTTCGCGAGAGCGTAAGGTAGTTTGTATACTTTTTTTAGAAGCTACTTGTGCAGTTGCATCGTTAATCGCACCCGTTAGCTATATTATAAGCTTTAAAGTATTACTTTTCTTTGGTAGCAGACAGCCTGATGAACATTGCAAGGGCGAATAGTTTGATAGCTGCGTTGTAACCTCTTCCAGTGTGTCTCAGTTGATGGTTCTATTTTTTTTGTCATCAGTTTTAAGAGACTATTTCTAGGCAAGTCCAATCCGCAAAGCAACGCCACCACCCCGTCGTCTGTGTGTGCGTAATTTGAGTCGCAATGTTACAAAGGAACATTTGTCGGAAATTTTTAGTGTCTACGGAAGTTTAAAAACCTGTGAGCTGCCTATGGATCGACAACATACACATCTTGGCAGAGGTTTTCGCCTTTTTTCAGTTTTACGTCATAACTTAGCTAAATCAGTTCGGACTTAGCTTCCTTGTTTGTAAGGTATTGAAGTTGAAGGCTATGCACAGTGCAGTATAATATTGCTTTCTGAGTTCTGTTTTTGGTCTTAGTGTACTGTTTGGAAAGAGAAAAATTTCACTCAGAAAGTTTTTTATCTGCTGTTATTAACATTATCGGTGATTAATGTAGCAAAGACTTCTGCTTCTTCAAATATGTGTTATTATGGCATATTTTAAGGATATGGATACGTAGAGTTCGAACAACCGGAAGATGCGGAGAAAGCGTTGAAACACATGGACGGTGGACAGATTGATGGTCAGGAAGTCACTTGCGAACTTACACATCCACCTCGTTCCGCGCTTAATGGAAGTGGAAGACGTCCGCTCTCGCCACTCCGGTAAATCTCTTCTTTGTCATCATTCACTAAGAGAGATTTCAGAAAGTTGGGAATGCTAGCAATGATATTTTTCAAGACTTAACTGAAAATGTTTCCGGAAGTCACAAAAGTCAAAAAGATGCTGCTCCATGTCGATTAGCTAAGGACAAATGGTCCAAATGATGCTTGGTCTACTTGACAAATTAATCCTTCTAAATATTTTCCCAGCCTACTTGCTATCGTTCCAATAATGATCAGATAGACATATTATGAGTTGGAATCTACTGATAGATTTGATCATTTGCTAAGTTGAACATTTTTTATATTTTACTGTGCTCTGATGTAAATTCAGATTTCGTGGCCTTTCACCACGTAGATATCGTAGTCCACCTCGTTCGCACGGAACCGGCGGAAACATGGTGCCACTGGGGCCAAGTCGCTTCAATCGATCTCGAAGCCGCAGTCCACGACGACGACGCAGCCGCTCTTAAATGGCTTATTTTTTTGTTGTTTCGTTTTCTTTTTTACCATTCATTAACAAAAAAATAAGAAACATTTGAGATTTTATGCAGCTCCGTAGTAAAAGGCTGACCCGAACTCTAGCCTGATGTTGCGTAGGGATAGAAAAGAATTTATCGCGCAAAGCATTCTTGCACACTATCATAATATAATACAAGCATTATCATAATATATATAGGAGATAGTATCATAATATATATAGGAGATAGAAGTATCCAGATGGATATGAGTACGAAAAGTAGCCTGAAAACTGTGTGGTTTACATTTCTAACTTGGTAATTTGGTATCGGTTCTGCAAGCTTCTGTTGTTAATAAAGCTCTCTAAAACGACTTGCAGTCTCTACACATTTTCACATTTCCTTTTTGTTTTTAGAAAATTCTAATACTGTTCAGAAAGCAAATTAAGCTAAAGTACATAATTTTGAAAGAATTTTTCTCCAAAAATATGAGCATGCGTTGCATAGCCATCAGCAGATGCAAATGACTGCTTCATTATAATATGAGAATGCAGATGATCGTTTCATTATGATATACGAACTTCAACAGAGAGAAAGTCATTCCCATGACATGGCAAAAGCAAAATTGCTTACGTACTCCTTTATTCAAATACAAAATTTGCAGTATATGGTTGAAAAGTGACAAGGGACTAGTGGAAATAACTTTAAAACCACCAGATTCAAACAATTGCTTACTTATCAGCAAGAACTAGGATATTGCATAAGGATAAAAAAAGAATTTGTCGCGAAAAATAATCTTGCACACCGTTTTATCACGATATATACAGGAGACAGCAATAACATAGATGGGTATGAGTATGAATTCGCGTACGGCTGTTTATACTTACTAACATATAAGAGATATATGTTAATAGACATATATAAACATGGCATCTAATCGTAATCATAGACTTTAACTGATGCTTCGCACTTCATTCCTTTTTGCGATTCGGTAACTCCCAAGATTTAAAAACTGAGATAGCTCAATATCTGTCGAAATAGATCTTAACAATATAGACGTAGTTGCTATACAAATGTTCTTACTTAATCGGATCGCATGTCGATGCTTTGTACAAGGAAGGTTCTTTGGGTATAAGTATCAGGGCATCTTCCGCTATCCCACTCAAATCAAGATGTGTTTCTTAAACGAACAGAAAAGTCCTATAAGATACATGACTGCAAGTGTTTAAATACAACATACAACATTTGCAATACTTACTAATTCACTTGCAATTTTTTGTCCTAACATACTTGATTGCAATCGTGCAACTTATATTTGTGTGAATACAAATCAATAACAAAAAACAAAATCCAAATGCTTCTTGGACATCCACGTTGAAGCGCCGTACTTATTGTAACTGAGAAAGCAATTACCAGTTGTTTGAAGAAATTAAGTTTCCAATAACCAGCAATAAAGTGACACTTCATGAGGCTATCACTTCTCGCGCATGCTCCGCAGATCGTGATTCTAAGGCAATCAATTTATTGCTACATTCAATTAATTCTGCTCTCGATACTCGACCACGTTGGTTGATAAATTTTGCCACTGGAAATAACATTTTGGTAGGACGCTTTATACAATTAAATTTCTCAACGTCATCGTATGGCTATAAAAATGTACCAATTTTGGATTAAATTGCAAAAACCAGTTAATAAATTTCTCCAGATAAGGAAGCAACACTACGATAGGAACTTATTTGTTTTGTTTTTTAACATTTTCTAACTTGAAACGTAAATAATAATATGTTGGAATGCAAAACAAGACTGAAAACCTTTCAACGCAGCAATCTTCGATATTAGTAATGAACGGTAAAATTAAACTAAAATATTTGCTAACCAGCTTTAAGTTCATCTGAAGTAACATAAATAAATTTCCCGCGGTCATCCATGACTCCTGTTAAAGTGCCATTGTTAACCAAGAAATTAAGCCGATCCACAGCATCTTCTGCACGCAGATTGAAATGAGCACCCAATTCATCTATATTAACAACCTATAAATGCAACAATATTTTCCATTCTCGAACATCGACTATTTATAATGAAATAGTAATATGAAGTATTAGGTAAAGAACAATACCACTGTAAATTTTTTTTCAGATATTTTTCCCATGCCATTTTGTTATCGTGCATCCAAATGGCAATTCTCTCACACATTACATTGCTAAATCCACATTATTAATATACACCTAACCTAAACCCATATACCTATAATATCGATGAATGAACCCTTCTCCATCCCAATACTTAGCACTGACAAACAGGTTGCCATTCTCAAACCTAGTCTAGCGTTATACTTCATTAAGGTTTAGAAGTTGATAATACTAGGAGAAGGAATAATAATGTGATTTCAGATTCAACTAACTCTATTTGGCATGCCCCATGGCCAATATAGCAGTCGCATCGTACTGAATTAATATACAGTTGCTTCAAAAGTTAAAGAAATTTTAAAAGATAACCTTAGTCTTGCGAACATACTGTTCAAAATCGCGCAAAAGATTCTGTGATTCCTCTCCGTCAACTTGATCGAATCCTTCTTCATCAATCGCGAAAGTTTCTCGAAGCTAGAATTTTTTTCTCCTAAATGGAAAGATTGCCCGACCTACCTAACAGTACAAGCTGTAGTCAATGCACAAATTCGTTGTTTACTGAAGTTGGAATCATCAACATTAAAATTGTGTAGTTTAAATGAACCTTCCGATACTCTTCTTCTTCTCGTTTCTCACGCTCTTCTCTTTCCTGACGTTTCCTTTTGCGCTCCTCTTCTTCTTCCTCCATCTGTTTTTCGCGTTCTCTCTGTAGGTGTTCTTCTCTTTCTTGCTCCAACTTTTTTCGTTCTTCTCGTTCTAACAATTCCTACGCAAGAAATAAAAATTAGGAAATGTTTAGAAACCAAAAAAAAAAATGCACTGTCGCTGTTTTATAATTGAAACTGCACAAACTTACAGCTTCTCTTTGTTTCCGCCGTTCTTCTTTGGCTTGAAGTTTTGCCAACTTCTTCTTGCCAAAATGCTCATCTTTAGCTAGCTCAGCTAACGGCGACTCGTCCTCTTCTGCAATTATTATATGAATTTTATCATTTTTTCAACTCCACAATTTAAAAATTACCGGACCACTAAGAACAGCTAGTTACTGTTTTTTTCTCAGGTACTGTTTTTGACATTAACAGACAGAAAATCCATTCGTCAATTAATTCAATGATGGAATTACCTAGTCCAGAAGCGCCGTCAGCTTGAACGCTAGCACTTGTTGTGAAATCTATACCATCATCATTGTCACCACCCACATCGTGACGTACTCTTCGACGTGCTGTTTGTATCCGTCGTCCACCAACCACTGCAATTTTCCATAAACTGATTATTCAACAATTAAAATATTCAATAAAATTCGATCAACTGTAAATTCGTTGTAAATTCGATCGAAAGGCCTGGCAACAAATATTCCAGAACTGTAGGAGAAACTGCTCGAACCAGTTTATACCTAATATCAAGTTTGTTAAAAAAGTAATACAAATATGATGCCATAATTTTCGGGATATCTTAGATCAACCTTATTGGCTTATAATAATCCAAATTTTACCAACAACGTCACGCTCATTTCTCACGACATTTTCATCAACTGCCATTGCGGATAACGCTTTATTACGCTGTCGAGCCCGCTTCTCATCAAAATATAATTTAATAACACATAAGATAATAAGCATTAGCGCTATCATCAAGAAACCAACAGATCCCAGAAACAAATAATCCAATTCTGCCATTACTTCTTGATATAGCCTGAAATTAAAAGTGATCTGGATTAGTATTATTGAAAAACTTCCTAATAGCTCCAAATAACTAAGATGTTAGCGAATTTTATTAACGAATATACTGGAAGTTATCTCTGACCACAGTCCGCAAGAATCCGTAATACCACAATGGATCGAAAGATTACAATTACAGGTTGCTAATATGCAAGGAGCATCTATCACCAAAGATACCACTATATTAAATTACGAAAGGCCCTGGTGACATCGCACTCGCCATCACTACAAATCAATTCCCCCACTTCACCCATCGTTCAAGGAATCCGATGATAAATAAAAAACGGCAAAGTGTTCTTCAGTTGGTTATAAGTTGGCACGGCCACTGTTTTGCTATTCAACATCTTTAACTTTCAGTTGATGGCATTCATTTGGTAGGTTACTGATAAACAAATCAGAAGTGATCAGTAACAATTTGCAGGTTGTGTGGGACAAATCATGTTGGTGTACAACGTATGTCACCGACTTATGTTAGCAAGCCCCAGTAAGTATCACATTTCCTTATTTTTAAGATAAGTTACTAGCACATGTGTACTTTTTTTAATGGAAGTAACGGAATAGTATTAGGAAGTATTCTTTGTTCCTCTTTTTGCTTCTCTTTCACGCGTTTTTTATTTTTACTGGGAACAAAAAAAGGATTCGAATTTGTTGTGATTCTTGAAGTATTGTCTATGAAATAATTGAAAGCAACAAGACGATAGAATGACGGTGTTAAATTTTTGTAACCATATGTGTTTTCATTTTTGTTTCTGATAATAGATCTAATTGTCATGTTGCAGAGGTAATGGGGGCTGCAGGAGGTTTTCGTGAGAATTTTTTGACGAAATTGGCCCAACTACAACATGCTCGGTGCTTTGCTGTTCCGGGCGCGAAGCAAGTGTACAAGAGAACAAAGCCTCATCTTAATGTTGGTACTATCGGACATGTGGATCACGGCAAAACTACGCTCTCTTCGGCTATCACCAAAGGTTTGAGCCGGTGTTTGCATTTAAACTTTACTTCTTGAAGCTTTCTGTTGATTTTTCTTATCACGTTTAAATTTACTCGAAATTTTTCAGTTCTGGCATCAAAAAAGAGCGCGAAATTTAGAAAGTACGAGGAAATTGACAATGCACCTGAGGAAAAAGCTCGCGGTTTGTTGTGTTCATATTATGCTTTTCCTTGATGGCTGTAAATTCTTTCATTCGGTCAAACTGGGATCTCTTCTTTGATTTCTGTTTTGCACTATTTCTTGCTAGTAATCGTGTAAACGCTCCACCAAAAGTGCATATTGACTTCTGAATTCTATAATTTGTGATTTCGTGGATATCGGACCGTTAATTACTTTTAGGGCATTACCACTTGTACATATTTCCTTTTCAAATTATATCCTCTGATTACAAGTATGATTTCAAAGGAATCGAAATAAATTATGTCTTCTAACTGAAATTCAAGATTATAAGAAATGTTACAATATATTCATTTGGATAATAATTTTGATTTTAGGAATAACTATCAATGCATTTCACTTGGAATACGAGACGGAGAAACGGCACTATGCTCATATCGATTGTCCAGGTCATGCAGATTATATCAAAAATATGATTACTGGTACAGCGCAGATGGAGGGCGCTATTTTAGTGGTGGCTGCTACTGAAGGAGCTATGCCACAGGTTAGCTTTTAGTTTATTGCAAGAAGTTTCTGGGAAGTAATTTTTTGCACTTTACAAAACGATCAGTATTGCACATAATGCAAGGAAGAAATGAGTCTTCTTCAAATTAAATGATTTGTTATAGACTCGGGAGCATTTACTGCTGGCTCGACAAGTTGGTATTCCTCTGAAAAATGTTGTTGTATATCTGAATAAAATCGACGAAGTACCCGACAAAGAAACACATGAATTAGTTGAAATGGAGATGCGTGAACTCCTGTCAGAGCTTAACTATCCAGCTGAATCACCGGTTATTTTATGCATTTCTTTTAGAACAATCCTTAAGTTTTACTGTGAGATTTCATTGCAATGCCGTATGATTACGTGCAGGAATAGTGTTTAATATTTTTTTATTAATGCTGGAATAAATTCAAGGATATTTTAGCAACGGTAGTGACTCATGAAAATGTGATGATGAGAAATGTGACGCACGGTTTTTGAAAGTGGATGGCTGACTAGACGACTATAATGATTTTTTGTCAGCTCAGCTTAGTATGAAATATAATTCTAGGTTGTTTTCGGTTCGGCGCTTTGTGCTTTGGAAGGAAAGAATCCAGAAATAGGGGAAGAGTCAATCTGGAAACTTCTACATGTTCTTGATAACTCATTTGTTATTCCAGAGCGTCATCAGAATACAGAAGTTATGTTCCCAGCCGAACATGTTTACGCGATCAAAGGTAGCTTTTTTTAGATGGTAGTGAACCTCATCAAATGATAGAATATGTCTGCTGCTAATTTCTTTATATTAACATCATTGCAAAAGCGCGATTGGTACATGTTTTTCTCAATTCAGTTTGTTTATTTTTGTTGAATATCTTGTTTGGATTAAATTCATATGTGGCTTTCAGTTACCACATTACGTTGCTCATTTTAAATAGAAGTTTAGGCCGTGGTACGGTTATAACCGGCAAATTGGAAAGAGGTTCTTTAAAAAGGGGAGATAAGGTGGAAATAGTTGGTGCAGGAAAAGAACCTGTCAAATCGGTAGTTTCTAGTAAGTCATTTTGGTTTGTCATTATAACTTTGTCCTTTACCATTGTTTTTATAATTCATCAGTCTCTTATTATTTTGAAAAAAATTATTTTGAATTTGTTCTGGATTTTCAGGTATTGAAACATTCAAGAAATCGCTTGACGTGGCGGAACCTGGTGATCAGCTTGGAATTTTATTAAGAGGTGTAGAAAGTAAAGCGGTACGACGTGGCAGTGTACTTTTACCCCAAGAGCACAAACATATTCCTACTGACAAAGTGGAAGCTCAGGTAATGGATTTTGAAATTTTAATACTTTTTAATCGAAATAATATGCATTGTATCAAAATGTCTTACAACTAAAAAACTCTTTCTAAAATTTCAACATTACTGCTGTATGAATCATTTATCCTTCGCTGAAAAATTACCAGCCAAAACTGGTATAAAGCAATGTACACAGAAAGAACTATTTTTCAAAGCTGGTATAAAGCAATGTACACAGAAGGAACTATTTTTCTTTAATTTTTGTCTCAACTTCTGCAAAAGCTTGTTCTCAAAACTTGATTGGTCACTGATACCATGCAACATTCATTACATCTCATTTGTGTATTTCTGTCATTTCAGTTGTACATACTGAAACCAGAAGAAGGAGGCGCAAAGACACCAATTGCAAACTATTTCACAGAGCACCTGTTTTCGTTAACTTGGGACTGCGGAGTAATGATCAAAATCAAAGGCAAAGACTTCATTATGCCTGGAGAAGTCGGAGAGTATGTTCTCTAAACTCCATACCAAGTTTAATATCTCCCATTTGCTGGATGTTACTATTGCTTTTGAAAAAAAATTGCTCTTGATAATTTTAAAAAAGAAATTAGGAATATTATCATTTCCGCACGTTTCAGAGTTGAGCTGCATATGAATACAGTGCAGTTTATCGAACCGCAGCAAAGGTTCACAATTCGTAAGGATCCAGTTACAATTGGGACTGGTGTTTTTACCAAACTTCATCCACCACGAACAGAAGCTGAAAAAGATAAGAAAGCTATGAAAGCAGCGATGAAGGTTTGCACTATTTTCTTTCCTCAAACATTGTCAATTACCTTTTCTTGATGTTCTAAAGTAATAACGTATCCCAAGCAAAGCTGCAAAAGTGCATTCACTATCAAAACGAAGCCATCTACCCGATTTTTGTTGCAAATATTTCTCTTCTCGTAGAAATGTATTACACTAATTGTAGGCTGAAATGGAACGGCTTGGATTTAATCCGTATGATGACCAAATGGAGAGAAGGTTGAAACCTGATTATTCGAGCAGTCCCAAACAAGCTGAAATATCGAAACTTTTCGAAGAAAGTGCAGGAAAATGAAGGAGTTCTTAAAGTTCTTTCAAACTGAAGTTTCCTCTTTCCAAGTATATCAGGAATTCAAAAGGTTTGTTGTACTTGGCGAGATCTCGTCTGTTTTAACCCTTGATCAAATTTAAAAACGGCAGACCCCATCATTCTCATGTCTTTAACGTTCTAACTTTTGAATTTTGTTGACCACCTTTTATACTTTGTTTTTCAGTATCTTTGTTTTGATATTAGGTAATTGATGTTATCGCATTGGTTATATTATTTGGATGTGCTGTGCTATGATAAAGTAACTAAATGACAAATTTATGGAGCTCATAGTCTTTGTGATAATGGGATTAATGATTATTTGGCTCTGATATAAATATGAATAAATTCTACAAAAAACACAAGAACAATATGAGCAAGTTTTACAAAAGTCACAATAAAAAGCATCGAGAAAAGTGAAAGATAACTTTAAAAAAGTTCAAAAAATGACAAATTTTCCAGTGTTCCTTTAATCTCTTGGTGAGCTTTGGGTATTAACAATTTCAGGATCTATTAAAACGCATTTATAACTGTATCTGAATAACAAAGAACTAAGAATTTCAAACATTCCTCATAAAATTTATATTCAGAATAGACTCCATGGAAATATTTCGGGATTTGTCCCCAACCTAACAAAATTTCTAATGTTCCTTTAATCTATGGTGAGCTTTGGGTATTAACAATTTCGGGATCCGTTGAAATGCATTTGTAACTTGGCTGAAAATTCTGAATAATATCGATTAGAAGTACAAAATAATAACAGTGTTGCGTTAAAAAATTAATACGAGGAAGAAATTAAATTTGTTGCCAAAGACTTCAGGCTATCATTGTCGACGTAGAGTATAAGATAATAAACGGAATGAACTAATAAAAGGGAGCATTATAACGATATGATACACAAGATATGATATATCATAGAGATACAGTTAATAGCTAAAGTAATCCACGTGAAAAGTTTAAAAACTATTCAATAGATTAGTTATAATCTAAGGAGAGATGAAGAAATGTATAAATATCAAATATAAAAATGCAACAATGATAATGCCAGTTTTCTTAAGCGATATAAATTCCAAAAGAAAATGAAGGATTGAGCAAAATAATTGCTTAACTTTCGACTATTTCTTCTTTACTAATAATAGCATTCCTCCTTCACAGTTATTCTCATCATTTGTTCTTAAATTTCTTTTAGATAAACTATTTCATTCAAAATAAATTTACCTTCATCAAAAAAATTCTTATTTATATTTTGTATTAAAGTGCTCCCTCCACAAATAGAGTATAATCGAAACATTTGTAATTATGATAATATAATTTAAAATATTCAAAAAAAAATGTGATCAAAGGATGATGCCGCTTTTTTGCTTTCTAAATTATAATATAAATTTAGTGAGAATTAAAATATATTCAATGTTTTGTTAGCTATATTTCAATTTCAGAATTATATTTTTCGTTATTGAAATCAAACTTACTTAAACAAAACATGTGCTTTCTGGGTAAACAAAATTAAGGCCATCTTGGTTGCTGAGGATCCAAATCCTGAGCACTGGTACCTGATAAATCTTGATACTGAGGATTTAAATATTCAGTGCTAGGACCTGAGCAAATTTGAAACTCAGCATTCAAATCTTCAATACTAGGATCTGGTAAAACTTGAAACTGAGCATCCAAATCCTGAAGGCTGGAATCTGGAGAAATTGGAAAATGAGGGCCCAAATCTTCAGTGCTAGGATTTGTGATAATCTGAAAATGATTTATATCGAACATTTTTTAAACAATTTTATAAATTTTATACTTTATAAAAAATTCTCGTAAATTCACAAGAAAAAATTAAAGACCTCTTCATATGAATATTGAGGCCCACTGATCACACTCTGTAAAGTGATATTGTTATGCAAACTGCGAAGTTCCTCATTACGTTTCCGCAATTCGTCACCCATTGACATTGCATTCTTATACTCCTGTTCAAGTTGATTCACTCGTAAAAAGATCTAAAATCGAAGAAATCATTAAAAATCTTCTCTACACTTTTGTAGCAAAATAAATTTGCGAAAGCTCATGTAACAAGCAAAATGTCACGAGAAGTGAAGAAAATGCAAATGATTACTATCTAAAAAGATTGCTCGCTGAATCATTATGATGAGCGTAAAATGAACAATTCCGCCTAATTTACAATCAGTTAAAAAATTCATAGGTTAAATGTGTTAATTTTAACGATCAGAATGAATCGATTTTTCTTTTTGCCTAAAGCATTTATAATAATTTTGTTTTGGTTAGGTAAATCCTTGATCGAATTTAGTGAAAAAGCAAAAGCCAATTGAATAAAACACTTACAATCTTTTTAAGTTTGTAATACCAGGTGGGATCGGTGTAATCGATAGAATTGAATAATCCACAAAGCGGTAATAGCTTAAAATAAATAGATAAGTAATTGAGGGGGAAAACATCAATTTCTATGATCAAATCAATTCTAAAATTTCGATGTTTTGAAGTTGCAACTAATTTGAATTCTTTCCTTTAGTGAGGCAAATAAAGATACAATGGGGAGAACATACCTCGTTGATGATAGCTTTCTCTTCGTCAGTAGCTTCACCACTTTCCGGAATAGAACTCGTATATCCACGCGATGTACTCGGGATATCATCTGGCTTCACAGCAATAGCTTCATCCACCTCAAAATTTAGAAAATTTAAAATCCGCTTAATAAAAAAGCTTCCATGCCTTAAAAGTTATCTTCGCAAAATTTAATGCAGAAGGTATAATTCCTTTTTCGACGCCATCTATAGACTAGCATGGCGCTTAAGCAAAGTCATCATCTGCAACTGCTTAGACAGTGTTGATTTAAATTTTATCGCTAATACTGGACGTGCGACAATGAGATGGACCACGTGTTTGACTTAGTGTGTATGAAGGATAATTCATAATATTACATTTTAGATATTGAAGAATTCTTCATTGACTTACCGCTTTTCTCATTTGCATACGAACAGAGGGATCATATATGGAAGCTTCTTGGACACCGGACCATTTCTTCTTAATCCGGATAATGGTGGGAGTTCGGAAAACTATGACAGGTGATCTGCAAATTACTCGCTAAAAAACCTTCCAAAATTTTAAAGGTGGAAATGAAAATAATGAAGTTTAAATTGGATGACAAAACAAAAATAGTAAATTGATCGTTTGTCTTCTGCCAAGGTTAATATCTGATATATTAGCTTGCCTATCACCTGAAGCTAACTCCTCCTCTCCTGATGCCTCTTCGGGCAACGTAAGCTGAAAAAGATAAAAGTGAAAAATTCGAAAATGAAAGGAGGAAGAGATAAAAATAAAATTAATCATTAGAATTATTTGATTAAACACAACAATGCGTAATACATTGGAAATAGCCATTCCTAAATATCAGATTTAGATTTGCGAAATTAGCCATGAACTTCTTATATCAAATCCTTCTACTAATCAAGCTTAAAAATGATGCGTTGCAACTAAAGGCTCTTTTGAATTTATTCTGTTTGAGGAAAGAACCTCGTCATACATTTTATCTAATAACTGATTTTACATCAAAAATGATATGAACTCACTTGAAAGCGTGATTCATGTCGTGAAACGATTCTCAAAGCTCTTAAGGCTTGTTCAGCAAGAGGGATACCAATCGTATGAATACGATTTTCTTCAGCTTCCTCAACAACTTCTTGACCACCGGCGACTGGAACATCTTCAATAGCAGGTAATAGACCGTTTTCTCGAAGTAATTCCTCAAGTGCTAAAAATTAGGTCCCTTACAAGAGAACTTAAGAAATTTTCCTAATTCCTTCCACAGCAATATCAGTTATCAATGGAAGGGTGATAAAATTTGAAGCTCCAAACTTTTATTTAAATTTAATACGTTATGATTCACAATAAATTATTTGGGTATTGAGGAATAATTTTTACAAGGCATGTAATAAGGAATATTTCATGCAAATATAAACTAAATACAAAAAATGAAGCTCAAATTTACAATTATTATCAAATTTATCTTCAGCGCTGGGGGTCCCTTCCATTTTATTACTTCCAGATTCTGCCATTTTTGTTGAACACGGTTTGGGATCCAAAATCTGTAAGAAATTTTACTATTTTTCCCAATTCTATCAAGCTTAGTAATTTTCGAATTATTAAACTGATCAGCTTAATAATTTTCGAATTTTTTTAACTAATAATATATCTGAATTTGGAAAATACCGCGGATTCACTACTAATCGGAGTACTCGGGGACTTTTTCCAAGCAAATGGTCGAGTCAATATATTCGGCCACCAAACAAGTCGTCTTGGAACCTTATTATCATCAGTATCATAGGACTTTTTCCAAGCAAATGGTCGGGGCAATATACTCGGCCACCGAAGAAGTCGTCTCGGTAACTCATCATCATCATTATCATACCGATTTTCATTATCTTTGTACATGTCAAGTAATCCTTAAAATATTTCCATATGGATAATTGATGATGACAATTGGATATCGGGATTAATACTTTTATTAGATAAGTAGTGATTTCTTTACTTAAACATTATTTATTTCCTCTAAAAAAAGACAGCGCTAACCATAACTAAACAAACATACTGCAAAAATAATACCTTTAATAATACTCCTAAATAATTTCTGGAAGAAAGAAATATCGAGAACACTACGATCAAGAGAGCACAATGAAGCCAAAAGAACACCGCCGAAATGTAAAAATACCAAAAATCAGGAGAACACTTGGAGATCGAAAACAATATGATATTATTTCAATGTATATTAGTGATGCGAACGATCAAATATAAGAAAGTAAAGTAAATCAACAGAAAAAAAGCACTGCATAAGTAAACGTAATTTGCGTGATATGAGATACACAACGTCAAATTACGTAAGCTGGAAGTATTTCAATTTAAGTACAAAAATGCTCCTCAAACCTCGTAGTTGATTATCAATAGAATTAGCTATGAAATTTTTCAAATGAAATTTGAGTGAAAAGATGAAATTGAGCTGAGCAATTTAAATTCACTCCCCCAGGAAGCGAAAAATGAATTTAAATTATGATATGAAAAGTATTCAAATTTCTGTCTTATTCCTTAAATATAAAGATGAGTTATTCAAAGTGAATGCAAATATTGTTAAAATTTATTTTAAGCTAAGAGATTAAAAGAAGGGGAAGAATGTGTATGCGAGAAAAGAACGGTACTTTTCATTCGATCCTTTGCCAAATTACTAGAAATATTTTCTAAATAAAGATCATATTATGTTACCGCTATCAAGCTACTGCTCGATATAACCTCTCAATGTTGCAATCCCGCACTTCCGTGGTTAATCTAACAGAAATTGACTTAGACATTAGCAATGCTCGTTACAGAAAAAATATTTTTATCTGCAAGTCAATTCGAGCACAAAGGTCCATTGAAAATTGAAGATGAAAAAGTAGATCTCGAACAGGTAAGCATTTGCGTCTGTTTTTTACCATAATTCTTTTATTAATTTCGCCTTCCTTTCAATCAAATTATTCTCCCGAGAAAAGCAACCGATTATATGAAATCTATCGATTCCTTCCTTTTTAAAACTTTCCGCCACTTTCATGACATTCATTGCTCTCAGCGGTTTTATTACAGGTTAATGACGAGGATGAAACACGACTGGCCGAAAAACATTTTACATTTGCTGAACAACATGAGGTTAATTACTAATACTTGATATCATTGAGATATCGAATTGTTTAGATGCTTAAAACTTACATTACTTCTCAGTGTAATTCCATTTTTAGGTGTTCGATATCGGACCAGAAGTTGAAGTTGTCCATTAAAGCAAACTTCCGATGAAAAAAAGCCGCCTCATTCATTCATCCATTGAAGACATATCGAATATTGCGTTGTGTGACATTTGTAATTTAAAATATCATTATGAATAATTACGGTGTTTATGGATAAATTAACATTTTTGATTTATATCAGGTGAATTCTATTCGGTTTGCAAATCTTATATCCTTTTTAATAATGAAGTATTTTCTCATATTCATATCCTGAAATGAATTTCAGGTTTCTTACAGCTTATTAAATTATTCGAATTTATAAAATCCATTACAATCATTAATTCCAATAATACCCTATTTCACTTTTTTTTTAAAAAAACGAGTAGCGAAACTGAAAGCATAATATGAATTTTTAAAAAGTTCAAGACTTTTCAATATCATTTCTCTTAACTATATCAAATATTGAAATAAAGTTGGTTACCTGTTTATTACCTGAATACTAACTGACAGAAAAGAGTAGAAATGATAGAAGTAAATATCGCTAAATATATCATCGGTTCGATTTGCATTAAATAAAGTTTACAAACTGTAAAGTGGGACAGAGAAAATGACAAATATTTCTTTATCTAGCAATTTCTAAGATGAGTATTTGACACCATTTTCAGTCTCTGTTATTTACATGGCCAAGAAAAATATTATCGACCTGGATTTCAGGCATTTATTCTGAATTCTATTCACGTAATCAAAAAAGATGTCACCTAAATAAAATATATTCAGACATTCAAATTTTTTAAAAATTCAAAATAAAAAGAGTAAATTGTAGCGTGGCAGTCATATTTTCACACAGAACTTGCACCAATCGGTAGTTCCAAAGTTTCTTCTTTAACAACTTTATCCATTGTATAACTGCATGTACTGCAAGTTTGCATGACTGCGTGTACCCTCCGTATAATTTATTTTACTTTCAATAGACAAAATGTGTATGTATGTGTCTGTACTTTATATTTTAATATGTTGGCATCTTTGAAGATATGGTGGACACAATTCAAACGAAGGAAGGTGCCGTAGCAATAAACGCTGATACGCGCATTTCGATGCGTTCAATGCGTCGAGGAAAAACAAAAATGATACTTACGCCTGCATCACTCGCATCTCACGTACCATCATTCATTTTACTTACTATTTCATTTCACATCTCATAATTTGGGATATGAAACTTACAGGGATGAGAACACCGATCCTACTACAACACTTTCAATATCATTTCATGCAATCTTCATGCTACTTTAGTTTCCTAGCCGATAACTCACAACAGGATTATACCTGAATTTGCATGGACCGGAAATAATGATATCTCTCTCTTTTCTCCTTTTCCATTACTCTCTATGTATTCAATTCTCTTTTGAGAGAAAATTAAATATATAAGTAATTATTTCTTTTTTAATCTTTTGGCTTGATTTTATTAAAATTCATTTTATCGCAATCCAACGTTCTGTTTTATTGAATGATTTCATTTCATATACTAAAATTCGATATAACATTTCGTTTTACAATAAGTCTCACGTACTGGCTCAGTACTTAACAATGTTAATGATATTCCCATACAGTGTTCCACACGTTTAGGCTAGCTCAAACTTGAGAAATTTGAAATTGCAATTGAATTTAAAGGAAAGATTAGAATTGGTCAATGATTTCAGTTAAAAGCTAATGGTCGAAAACTTGGAGAAGGAATTGCGGTTCTATACGAACAATTTGAAAAAGAATCACCCACATTTTTCGCATTTTTCAGCGCTGAAAATAAAGCAAAGAATAAATTTCCAGACGGCAAGTAATATTAAGAAAATGTATAAATTATTCATTAATTAGTAAGGCTAAGCGAAATTGCGCTAAATTTCCTTAATTAATTACATTGAAATTTTGTATTTCATTAATTTTTATTGAAATATTAAAATATGTTGTTAAAATACTTCAAAATGTATTTTATTTGTCGTACACTTTGTTGTGTGAAGAATTTTGATTGCAAACATGAAATTACCTTTAATTAGTAAAATGATCTGAAGATAGAAGTTGCATTCCATTTATGAAACTTACAATTAGTATCCTCAATTTCTTCTCATTTCGTCTTCCGATTCAGCCTTTTCTTCCGTTTACGAAAATCGATAATTACTATGAATTTTTCTCCCTTTTTTTGAAAATTCTATTATGAAATATTGAATAAGTGACGAGGTAAAAAGAGAATTAAATAAAATTTAGAACAAATAATTTTTTGAATCAATAAAACAAAGAAAACGACAACTGAACAAAAGTAATATTATAGGAGTAAATGTTTCAGAGATATTTCTTTTGGATAGAACCCGAGTTATCCTGAATGAAAAACCTGATTACTATCATGCATCATATGTTGATGGCTGCGAACAGGCAAGCAAAATTTTATTTCAATTTATATTTTATTCGATCGATGAAATGACAAATCCATTCATTTATGATTTAAAATAAGACATTTTTTATTATCTTCGTTAGGTTCATTTTTTAATGCAGGCAAAACAGTATGTATTGGCTCAGGCACCATTTGATGAAGCAACCGCGGGTGATTTCTTCAGATTAGTAACGCAATGCAAACCGGAAGTAATTGTTGTACTTATGGATTTGAATGCAGACGATGATGAACAGTAAGTTATTACTGAAAGTTAAAAGTAAGCAACGATTCAGCAATGATTCAATGATTTTTTCGTTCTTCTCCATAATTACAGCATCAATAATTGTTTTTGATGAAAAAGGATATAGTTTGCGAACTATACAATGCATACATACGAGAGAGAGAGAGAGAGAGGGAGAGATGAAGAGATATGATAATAAATGATAACAATTAACAGATATATTATATCATCGAAATCGAAAAAATATGGTACAATAAATATTCGAAATGAAAAAGAAGAAAAGCGTGAGGAAAAATACAGCCACTATGAACTGATTATAACGAAGGAAATGGAGAAAGAGGAGAAAATTGAACAAAAATATCATTTGTTAACATTTAACACATGGACCAATGATATGGTTATCCCACAAGATGATTTAATTATGTTTCATAAAGTGGTATGTTAATTCTGATTAAATGATTATTTTAATGAATGGACGAACGAATGATATATACTTGGATGTAAATGAACAGCAATTACAACTTAATGTTGCATAATTTAAATCCATTAGTTTCAATATAATTAAAGATAATTTTAAATTAAATCAGGAATTAAAGTTTCTTCATTGATTCATAAATTATAATCGAATTGTTAGCATTTCGATTATATTCAGTGAGTTGAGATAAAGTCGAAATAATTTGTTGAAAGTTTTCTTTTGAAATTGTTTTTAAAAGTTGAAAATTTTATGAGATATTTTTTCTATAAGTAAATGAATTTATTAAAAAAGTAATTGACGGCGTTATTCTTAAAGGCTCTTTGCTGTCACTAAGGTGGTAGGAAGAAGAACGGAGAGGGAACAGAAGGTGTAGTGAAGTAATTCAAATTTTTTCTTTATTTTAGCTCAGTTAAAATGTTTTTCTGGAAGATAAATTATCATCCAATATATATATAATCACAAGTATGATGAGTTCGGTTATTAATTTAAAAAATACGAAAAAGTGTAATTATGAATTAATCATATTAACTGATATTAATTACTTAGCTATATTCATACTAATTACAGGCTTATTGGTAATATTATTTAGTTTATAGTTTAAAATTAGTAGATCAATACATTACAAAAGAAATCAATTTCAGGTTCATAAGCTATTGGATGACAAAGCCCGTGAATGCTCACAGCTTGTTGTTTGTCCATCCGGTGCTCATCGTGCCGGTATATGGGCAGTATTCGATACGGAAGCAGAACGCTTGAAAATTAAAAAACGAATTCGATTCACTGATACAGTTAATTTAGCATTTTTGTTAATTTGGAAGCAAAATTCCGGTTACTGAAACGGATAACGCTTATATTTCAAATAAACCTCGATTAAAAAAGGTATCGTTAGCTACCTGGTAGAGAAATAATAAAAACTCCATTTTGTTGCAGATTAAAAGTGTACGAAATCAGCGGTGCAATACGATCGAACACTTCGAACTATTCAATGGTCTCTTGAATCTTCTCGCTACCTATGCTAAAACTCAAATATAAGCATTAGTTATGCAATTATCATTTGTCTTATCATTTATCAATGTGTTATACCTATCTATATGTGCAAAAGAAACAATTTTGCGTTGGTATAATGATGAAAATATATAAAATGACATTAACTGTTAATGAAATACTTCCTAAACTGACCTTTGATCACTCTTGTCTTTTCATTCTGCAAAGCATACACTTTGGTGAACTGCAAGCATACACTTTGGTGAATTCAAATTAGGGTCAGTTTGATTTCAAATAAAAAATGAATAATATCTTTTTTAAAAAAAGAGCCTGAAAAGTGAAGATGAATCTCACTCATACTCAGAAAAGACTGTGATGAATAAAGTTAGTTAAGATTTATAAATTGTTTTGTGGGAAATGTTCAGAGTGGAAAATATTTTCAATTGCTTTGCAAGTGGTCAGTAGTTATTCAGTTATTTTCAACAGATATGATATGTAGTTAGTTCCCTTGGCAACAGAGTTGCTATTTCATTCACTTCTATTCCTTGGCTTCAACCAACATGTCCTACAGAGAATTGAGAAGTTTGTTGCTTTTAATATTCTATATTAAACGAGAACATTTCGGCTGTTTAATATGAAGCAAAATATCATTTCATACAATCTTTATGCTGACCTTTAGGTCATGATACAATCATTAGATCCATTTTCTGGCTAATTTGAAATATTTTTTAGCACTATTTGCACTACTTATTCTGTTGATGTGAAATCTTCTTAAACAAAAATCAATTCGAATTCTAAAGTTTTTTAATTCAAATTTACATCCAAAATTGTTGCGGGAAAGTTTTTCAAGTAAAAATATTTGATTTAATATTAATATTTGCATAAATGAACAGGTTGAGACAACTTGTAGATATGGTGGAACATTTGCGAGTCCTCGGTTATCCACGACTTGTTTCCACGGAAAATTTTCGAACTCCAAATTTTAAATTGATTGCTGAATTGTTAGAATGGATAGTACATAGGTATAATCCTTTTGAAATTTCAATCGCTTCCGGATCTTGGATATAAGTCATTAACTTTCTTTGAGAATAATCGTAAATGAAATTCATATTTTTATTTATAAAATTTCAGAGTATTCCATACTTGTCGGTGCTCAAAAAGGTGAAAAATCTTTTATGAAATATAAGCAATATGAGGACTTAATTAATAGTAATGTAATTTAAATTTAATTATATGTATTCAAGTTTTTACATATCGTTCAAATATCGTACATTACCATATACTTATCACATGCTCTTTCAGATACGATGCCCAAATTTCTATACCCCTTGTGATTGAAACAGAATTAGAACGAGCATTTTTTATAAAATCAGCAACGTTCTATATTTTCCAGAAGGCTCGAATAAAACTCAATCCCAAGAAATTATACATGGTAAAGTTTTCGTATATTCAGGTTTTGATTCCAGATGATAGCTATATTTTGCCAGTTTCTCTGGACTAATCTATATCGGAGCTACTACATCTTATCAGTTTCTTTGGCCTAATCCTTTTATGTTGGCCGTGTATTTATCTAAATATTGCATCTTCATGTTATCTTTGTCCTTCTTTGACAAATAAAATTAAATAATAAAAACAGCATTTTTGTCCGCTTCTTTGTTGAATGAAGTTTTTCAAGTACATTTTTAAGTCTAATTGTTAATTAAAGATAATAACGATTAATTTTATTAAATTATTGTTAAGGCAGATGGATATGCAGTTCAAGAGCTCGCTGTTGTTGTACGAAATTTATATGAAATAACACGTCGTCCAATTAACTTAGATCAAAATGCTACAATTAGTTCAATGAGAAATATTATACAGAGCAAGATAAGTTTACTTCGTGATTCTCTTGTAATGTAATGGAAAGAGTCACGTGCGTGTTTAAGAAGCCGCGAACATGATAAGTCTTGAAATTTGTAATGCAATGTGTCGGAAAGTTAGTAAGTCAAGTTTCAGGGAGAAGAATTACAGAAATGTCGCCAGTTAGCGTTACAAATTCCAAACCATGGTGCAACACTGTATGACCTACTAGCAAAAGAGGTCATTGCAAGGGTAAAACTTAACTTATCAATAAAAAAGCTTATATTCTAGAAGTAAATCAACAAAAGCTTAAATTAGTAGTGGTAATTAACAAAATAATGAATTAACCTGACCATTATAATAAATATTTTAAAAAGGAATTTTAGACTGAGCGAAACAAAGCATTATCATTCTCATTAAGTTTATCAGATGGTGAAAAAGCTGTTTTGCAAGCTGTCCAAGCTATACAGGTATCTTATCAATTATCATTAGCAATGTTGAATGGAAGTCCTTATCTAATACATCTTTAAAATTCTCAAGACATTGATTAAGTGTCAGAAGTGGAAATAAAAATAATCTTCATAACAATCGCATCTTTTATCTTCACTGTTATTCTTATTCATCCTCTTTCTTCTAGAATACAAACTTGTCATGCTATTTGAAACAATGAAACATCTAATTAGAATGTTTACGAAGAACTTAATTAACGCTTCCATAGAACTTAATCATTTTTGATTTAAGAGAAAACAAAAATACATTGAAAATATTCCCTTTTTTTTCCAATAATTTGAATTGAAAGTTTATTTAATTTCGTATTATTTTAAAGGAAGAATTAGCTGTAATAAATAAGAATTTGCAAAATGTTAATTCTGATAAAGCAGCATTGGATGCCAAAATTGAACGACGAAAAAAGGAATATGATCAACAACTGAAACGTTTAGATAAATTACAGGTAATTTCGATTTTTCTTTAATACTTTAACTAAGACAACAAATAGGCGCTATATTGATTTGACATTATTCCTTAACAATGTAAAATCATTTTATGAAAGTTAGAAAGATATTGATAGTTGTGCACCAGCCAAACTAATATAGCAATATAGTTGATGTGTTTATTAACTTAATTAAATCATCCGAGATGATACTTCGATCATTTATTCAAGTTATCAATTCTCATTTTTTTCTTTTATAATAAATACTAAATTTAAAATTGTAGAAAGGTAAGTAAAATTTCAGTCATTTCGTCCTCAATGTATGAATGAATACGAGAAATATGAAATGAAATTGAAACAGTTATATGCCATTTATGTGTTGAAATTTAGAAACGTAGCATTTCTGCAAGAATTACAGGTATGAAAAAATTTTTTCTTTTTCAACATTTTTTAGTTCCAAAAATAATTATGTGTGTGTGTGTGTGTGTGTGTGTGTGTGTGTGTGTGTACGACATTGTTAATTAGAAATTTCTCGTTTTTTTAATACCAAAGTGAAGAATTTTTTCAGAATGAATTTGAACACGCAGAGCAAGAACGTAACGCAAATGCTGAACAGAATATGCGCAATATGGTTGAGCGCATGCGTGCACAAGAATTGGTGCTTCGTGAAGCGCAGTAAAATAATTATTATTCATTACATTTATCAAAAATTTATTATATAATTTTATGGGAAAAATTGAACGAAGAAAATATTTCAATGATATTTATAATTTTTACTGATAAAATAAACTATCGGATGAAATAAAATTTCCACGGAAAGTTAACCATATCGATTAATGAACTTACTTGCAGGATGGCTGAGTTAGATGAAGAAGCAAATTCAATAAAATCAAAAGTTAAAGGTCACAAAACATATAATCTTCAACTTAATTTTAAATTCCTCACTTATTCATCGATGTTTTTGATTTTTTCGGAGATATTTAAAATAATGTGTATCATTTTTATTGCTTCCCTTATTTGCTTTCATTCAAGGATCAAAAGTATTTGGTAATATGATCGGAGCAGGAATTAGTGATGATGAAGACGATGATGATAATAATGATGATGATGAAGAGAAGGACGATGAAGAAAATGATATTTTTTATGCAGATGAAGATGCTGCTGATGACGGCGATAATATCCCATATCGCAATAAAAGTGTTAGTTGGTTTTCTTTCCTTCCAAAATTATCTTTCATTCATTCAACTCCATATCACTCATAATCTTTTGCTATTACTTACAAGAAAAATTTTCTTAGGAGAAATCAGCATCTGAGCGAAGCAATGAGAATGATAAGAAGTTGGACATTAGCAGCGAGGATGATTTCTGATAAAGCAGTATGAATGATCGATTCCATTTGGTATCAATCTCATCCAATTCTTGAAAATATCAATGATAATTTATTGATAATATTTTTAATGGTTAAAAAATCAAAATTGTCTAAATGATACGGTAATTTCATTCGTTTTTTTTCTTTGTTCTCAAAATAAGTTAATAATAGTTCGATTCTTATTGGATGAGATAGGACAAATGATGATAATATTGAATGGAAAATAAAAAGTAGAAAATCAATTATCAATTTCGTTGTTCGGACGATAGCAGAAATTGTTGTAACGAGTCAAATATAAAGTTCATCCTAATAAATAATCTTATGTTTAGAAGAAAAAATTTCTTTTCTAAACACAAAATTCTGAATAGATAATTTAAACAATTTTATATCTATTCATTTTAGGCAGCATATGCTTGCATATGATGATATGCATTTGATTAGCAAGAAATCACACTCTGATGATATATTTGTGATAATTACTAAGTCATTTTTATCAATGTAATAATTCGTTATTAAGTTCCTTGTAATTAGATTAAAAAGTGTTGAGACAGAAAGATGTCACGATACAGATGTTCAACGTATTGCAAGCTATCGGGAATGAATGCTGACATCGCCCGTTTTCTACTCTATTTAAATAATCAATTCTCTAAAACAGAATATGTCCCATTCAGAAATGATAATTTAATGGCACTATTTGGCAAGATTATTTCAAATTTCTAGTAATTGTTGCGATCAATACAATCATACTCAACTGATTGTTTTGAGAACAAATCCAAAGATATCCTGAATAATTTCCCGCATATAATTCTTACAGAAAACTTTTCGTTTTCCAGGCGAAGAATAACATTTGGTAATGGATAGAGTTTCTCGTGCATATTCTTTTAGCATCAAGTTTTTAATAGTGACACATTCTCAAAAGCTTAATTAAACTGCACGCACTATATTCATTCTTTGTTTATTCGAAAATACCAGTTGTTTTTGCATGATAATAATGAAAGGACACAAATGATAGATGATGGAATTAATTTTTAAAGCGTTAAATTGTAAGATTAAATTTAAAGATTAGAAGAAGTGACTTAAATATACCATCGCTAATATCACTGGTTTATATAAAAGTGTTTAAGGTATCTTTTGATTAAGATGCATGGCTTTAATTATCTATGAACACTCACTCATATTGCTATTTGATTCTTTATATCGTAATAAATTAGCATCACAATGATCTTTCTTTTATTTCACATCGTCTTCTTTTCTTTCTTTCCTCCTTTCAACGATTATCGTTTTTTTTCATCGGACACCCGACACTTTTCCTTCTATTCCAGCCAGTTCAATTCAACATCAATTTCGTATTTTTTCCTTTTAAATTCCAAACTTTATAAAATGTATATTCCCTGGAATTCAACATTCTCAAAACTCTTCTCCAACAGTTAGATGACGGGAGATGACAGATAGAAAATTTGACGTAAGTAGCATCGGTAAATAAAAGCTCGAACTGTCAGACGAAATTTAAACTTTAATTTGAATTGGGACGAAATTATGAATACTAATCCCAATCGATTCATTCATTATTCACTCCTGAGGCCGTGCCAGAAGTGTGCCAAGTGTTGTAGTGAAATGTGGCCCGCATATATGAGATCGTCTATCGGAAGTTTGGTTGCTAAGAGGAGGGGATTTTGAGTATTGATTTGAGTATATGAGTATTGATAGAAAAGTAAGGGTCAGATAGCAAGTGGAGCTAATGTGACCTATAAGGAAAGAAGGGGGAAAAAAAAGTAACTATTGATAGGTCCATTTGTTTAACATAATTGGAATATGTGCAGGAAGGAATTATTGTTGTAATGGGTACCAATGATTACGGTAACACTGGGGCGGCCACTTCGGAAAGGAACGATTATTTGGATTATTTGAACAGAACCATCAATAATATCCGTTGCGCCAACGATTTTAATCGCGTTGCTCGTAAGGTTAACTTTTTTGCTGATAAAGGCTCAATCTAATATCAATTTGATAAAAGAATCACAAGCACCTTTCTTTTTTTTGTCGTTTCGGATAAAAAAATAATGAATTAGGCATCGGTATGATATAAGCTCGAAAGAACTGAAAAAACCTAGCAGCAGATATCATCCATTATTCTTAGCTAATGAATTTGATCAGTAAGCATTTACCGTCCTAATTCATCAACTCATAGTAGTTACCAAAAGTAAGTAGATGGATGATACGTAATTGCAAAGTAAGATGGTAGCTAATTGCAGATACAAGCAGTATCGGCTTCGGCTGACCGAATTATAGTGGAGATGATGGTGGAGGAGGAGCACCTCAATAGTAAGAAGACCTTACATGGAGGTCAAACTGCTGCACTTGTGGATATGATAACCGCACGGGCAGTTGGAATGACCGTACGAGATAAAGTTATGGTCTCTGTCGAACTTGCTGTCAGGTAGCTATACTTTTATTGAACATTTCAAATTTCCACTCATATATCTAAGTTCAAACAATATACTTCTAACGTTGTGTTAAAACAATTATTGATAGAAACGTTCGCATATATGTTTGTGAATTTGTATAAATGTGTGTTATACATATGTATATATTTATTTATCTATATTTATGGTTTATTTAAGTATGTATGTACGTATGCGTGAAAATGATTTCCAGGGATATCAGTATCAAATCAAGAAATATCAAGACATAACATGCCTGTGGACAGTTACCGAGTTTTGTTGTTCAGCAATGTCTCGTCGGACCCTGTTATGCAAGCGAAAGCCTCATCAGTCTTATTTCAAGATCTATAGAGTCGGTGACAAAAACATTTTGAAACGTCATGAACTCATATCATCAGTGATGCATGTTTTCTTTTTCAGTTATTTGCTACCAGTGAAACTTGGTGAAACGATCGAAATTGAGGCAAAAGTGTTGAAAATTGGCCGGAACATTGCGTTTGCGGAAGCCGAATTCCGAAGAAAAGGCGATAGTCGAATAGTTGCGAAAGGAAAACATACTATAGCTTTCGTCCCAAAGCCACCAGCCACAAATGGTGATTCGTTCGAGCAATTTTAAATATCTTCCTATTTCCAATGTAAGCAATTTCTGCTCTCTACCATCTCAAAATTTATTATAACATTTATTCATCACTATTCTTACGAAGTTCATCTGCTACTTGGGAGGCACACTTTTTGCTTTGTGGACATTTTATGTGAGATATACCTGGCAATTAAAAGCCGAGCACTTCGCACTTGAGTATTGCGACTAATAGGATAAAATAAGTTGCTAATTCAAAAAAATCAATTTTGGGTGGTTTGCCACATTTTCCAAACTTAGTAGTTTATTGTTCAGTGGAAATGATCTTTGCATCTATGTATAAAACACTTGTGTTCGTGTACAGTATTTGTTCTATTTACTGTGATTATATATAGTGGTCGTGTGCTTATAACACTTTCTGGGTGAAGATGTTTGAAAAAACATTTGCTCCGTCCCTCCAGGAATTCATTTCGCATAAACCATATAGTATCGAGATTTCTACTGACTGTGGCTATGAAATGATGCTGTACTTGAAAGTGTTTTTTTGAAGACACTGAAATCAAACCACAGATATCCAACATCTATAACTTAATTTCAGTTTGAATCCCTCCCCTAAACTTTCTTTTCTTCACTGCATTTTATAATACAGATCCTTCAACAAACGAAACAGTGATGTCATGTCTTCACTCAAACTCATTAAAGGTGTACTTGTCAAATCGCATGCTGATGATATATTGTATCTTTAGATTTGATAATCTGTTCAAATGGTGTAGTCGTGTTTGAGAAGAGTTTTAAAAATTGCGATGTCAATCTTAACAATTATAAGACTATGTTAGCGGTTAAATTTTTATTCGGAAATGAATTCAACAAAACAACTGTAATAAAGTAATATAGAGCTACATAGACATGGACTACAATGAACATAGATCATCCGGGCAGGTCATTGGATCCTATCTCTCCAAAGATTCCCTACTAGATAGATATCCTGCATCTCTAAAAAGCATTCAGAAGAGTGTTTAAAATCTTTATCCAGAAATTCCCTGCTTAGTATTGTACTTACTGTTAAAATGATTTCATTTTATGCATGAAGTACGACGACTCTTAAAAATATAAAAAATAACATTAATCGCACATTTATAACTCATGCCGATGCTTACTGGTGGAATTTTCCGAGAATATCTGCCTCTCGAAATATGTGGTACTCCTTTTCATCAACAACAACTTTTGTACCGCCATATTCAGGAAGTAAAACATGGTCTCCTGCCTATAACGGAGCTGCATTTTGCATCATAAAATTCTAAATAGGATAATAATGCGCACTAAACTTTTTTCACTATACAAGCTGCACACAGTTGTTGGATGATGACTACTCTATTTCGATCAAATCTTCCAGTGAGAATGAATTTACCCGACTATCTCAATTACGCTATCTGTTGCGTTTTAAAATATCAGAAACCAAATTTAATAATTCTGGAATACCGACTACAGGAAATCACCCGACGTAATTTGTGTGACGAATCTACTTTAAGCTTAATTTTCGGTAGTTAAGTAATCGAAAACTTGTTACCTGAACAGTCATCGGGATTAAATTTCCCTTGTTGTCACGTCCACCGGGCCCAGTAGAAATTACCGTTGCTTCCAAAACTTTTCCCTGCGCTTTGTCAGGGATCATTATTCCACTTTTCGTCTTTGTTTCTGCTGCAAACCGTTCCACCAATACTCTATCCGCTAATGGCTTGAATGCCTTGACCAAGTCACCGAGCTGAAATTATATCTTTCAAAAACAAAAGAAAAAACTGAGAGCGAAGAGTTTGCAAAAAATTTGAAGACTCTTGGATAATAGGTCACACAGTGGCTACCGCTTCTCCAACCTCCTTTTTCTTTTCTCATCCTGTTCCCAGCAATTACTCTAATGAAACATGCTATCTGAGCCGCATGACGTGATAACATCTTTCGACAAAGTGAGAGCTGATATTTGATTTGAAAAATGATATCCGCTTCGTATCGTATACAGTGTTATGAAAGATGATTAAAAAAATATCATTTAAACTACACCTACGACTTAAAAACTTACTGATCAATTTTATACTATGGAAAAAAGAAACTTACAGCTTTCCTTGCTATTGAAACGGACGCCATTATTAAGTTCTCTTCCCTGCAATCGATAACAAAATCTTGTAGCTAACATTGAAAAGAATTATCATGTACAAGTAAAGGATTTAATCAAAATCGATTTTTCGTTTAAAAAATAAGAGTCATTAAAACAGAAAACCTTTGTCAGACGTCTAAGCGTGGCTGCTTCAGAGAAAACTAAACAATGATGAAATAATATGCAGTCATTGGGTTAACTCAGAAAATTTATCACCTACCGACAACAGTAAGCATAAAAAACGAAACATAGGAGTGATATCTAAGTTTTAGCGTGTTAAACCGCGTGACCGCATTTCCCAATCAAACAGTACAAGGCCTTAACATCCCCCTAAATTCTTAATTCAACATTTCCCCCAATAAGTCCCGAACTGAAAACTGAAAGATGGACAAACAAATAGACAGAGAAACAGACTATCAGAATCAGAGACGGTGTACCGATGGAAAGTTCCAGAAGACTTCTGAATAAATGAAGCATATGAAGGATGATCCCAAGCATAGGTTATTCTGAGACGGGCAGAGATAATGAGGAAGAACGAAGAAGAGAGAAAGAGAAAGGAATAAATGAGAGAGAAAGTTCAATGTGTAGAGGGAAGGCGGACGCCCTTCCATACCTTCCAGAACATTCTACGCTGCGCATCGGTCTCTTTCTTCACTGTACTATTGTGTGCATCTGTTTAGGGATTATCGTAAGTTTTTCAGGGCTGCTTGGTCTTGTAGATATCTTTGCTGGTCTCACAGGTACCATACAGATAAGTACCACTTCTACTTGTACAATCCTACCTAAAAGACACGTGTAAGACAGTGCTACACATCTTTTACCTCATTTTATCTATTACTTTATCTATTACTGTGGCAAGATATGATAGTGTATTTTAGATTTTATAGGTGGTACCGAGGGTTTTTATCGTGTACGTCTGAGGTGCACATCTGAATGACGTCATTTTTTACGTGATTTGTTAAACAATTTTTTTGAGAAATGGAAAAGATTAAGATTAATTCACATGTGCCCAACAAATGTGACACGGTGTTGCATATCGTATGATGATCAGGAATTTGTGTGTCTCATAGGGAGCTCTTTGAACGAGTGATTGTTCGCTGAGTGTAACCTTTCTGGATGAACACGAGGTACCAAATAATGGACTTATGGAGCAGGGTCGATGAGTTCACGAGATGGTGGACTTTCCAGTGGGGGGGAATGCTGATCTGATTTCCAGGGATGAGGTCATCAACGATTCTGATACCATTGGCTGACTTCGCTGAAATAAGCCCCAGATAACTATCTCCTATCATTGTGATGGATAGCTATCTGGACATATTTTGTTTGTACGCAAACTTCATTTCATCCAATATGCCAACATTTTCGATTAATTTATAGGCTTAGAATTGAAGCGAAAATGTTCCTTATCGGCGGACAATCGACGGCACGACTTGTTTCACGTACAATACGGTCAAGTCTAAGGCACTACGCAAAAGATGTAAAATTTGGCGCTGATGGACGCGCTTCAATGCTCTATGGTGTAGATACTCTAGCTGATGCAGTCGCAGTCACTATGGGGCCGAAGGTTGTATTTGACACGTTTTCCGATTCTTGGAATTAATGATAAGATGATTATGGTTGTTAGAAAATTAAAATTTGACGTCCAGTTTGATAAGAAAGAAAAGAAATTTTTGTATTAATCACAGCTGTCTCATAGCTTATTCGTTTCAGGGAAGAAATGTTGTAATTGAGCAGTCATGGGGAAGTCCAAAGATCACAAAAGATGGTGTTACTGTGGCGAAAGCAATCGATTTCAAAGACAAATACAAGAACCTGGGAGCAAAATTGGTCCAGGCAAGCAGAAGCGAATTTATAAAATTGATATCATCAAACTCTGGGATATAATAGGCTTGATCTCGGTGCTTCTATGATGTCGTGTATTTTCAGGATGTAGCAAACAAAACCAATGAAGAGGCTGGCGATGGTACCACATGCGCTACAGTTTTAGCTCGAGCAATTGCAAAAGAAGGGTTCGAGAATATCAGCAAAGGAGCCAATCCAGTGGAAGTGCGAAGAGGTATATTTCTTGGGGGACATCAAAGCTTAATACCTGTTTTATTCATAATAATATTATATCTAGCTTTGCATTATCAAATATCTTTAGCTCTTTCCGTTCAACATTCTTTCACAAATCATTTTTGAGTTAATTTGACTTGTAAAGTTTAACAGTAGTTAATTTAAGTTGAGTGTGGTGTAGCAATAATTTATAAATGAATGTTTTTGAGATGCCTTCCGTGAAAAAGGAATTGCTTGCGTTTCCTTCTTAGACACTGAGTCATTATATTAATCAGTGTTGTAATTAGGTCTTTTCTGGATAGTTATCTTTCTGTTATGTAGGAGTAATGAATGCCGTAGAGTTACTGGTTGCTGAACTGAAGAAAATGAGCAAAGATGTGACAACTCCAGAAGAAATTGCGCAGGTAGCAACAATCTCAGCAAATGGTGATTCCACTGTAGGGAAATTGATATCCGAGGCGATGAAAAAAGTATGGTTTTGTGTTTCGCTTAATTGCATACTTTTCCAAGTCCTTTTCATGCAAAGAAACATCTATTTAAGAATGTGCAGCACATTCCGTGGCATGGCAACATGCCCAAGCCCGTCATCAGTTAATAAAAAGTCAGAGATTTTTTCCTTTATCTTGTCTGAGAAATGCCCCTGGGTGTCAGTTTTATTTGGTTGATTTAAGATTGCATTTCAGCAAATCACTGTTATTATTGCTTCATCGCTTTGTTTTTCTTATATATCAGAAGTAGGAAAAAATCCGTAGTCGGTTATGAAAATTTTAGGTTGGAAATAGGGGTGTAATCACAGTAAAGGATGGTAAAACGCTGTATGATGAGTTGGAGACGATCGAAGGGATGAAATTTGATCGGGGATACATTTCTCCGTATTTTATCAACACCACAAAAGGAGCGAAAGTGGAGTTCGAGAAATGTCTTCTTTTGTTTTCGGAAAAAAAAATCAGTCAAGTGCAGGTAAGTGATAATCTTTCTGTAATATGAATTTGTAAACGACTGTCATAAATGAATGTTTGTGGAGTCTGGAATAGAAGAGGAGACAGTGTATTGATCTTCGCTAACAAGTTCTTGCAAAAAATTATTGTTGCGTAGTCAAGATCACTGTGTACTAGAACCTATCTGTATAGCTATATCGCAACTGCTTCCTATTTAGTTATTGAATTCTCAAACGGCAAGT
Source organism: Cercopithifilaria johnstoni (assembly GCA_916381525.1). Classification (NCBI taxonomy): domain Eukaryota; kingdom Metazoa; phylum Nematoda; class Chromadorea; order Rhabditida; family Onchocercidae; genus Cercopithifilaria; species Cercopithifilaria johnstoni. The sequence goes on from CAKAEH010001315.1 coordinate 158,927, forward strand.
GACGATTTTTATGCCTTCAAACAATTTCTATATTTGGTGCGTTTGTTTTAGGATATTGTACCAGCCCTTGAATTGGCGAACAAATACAGAAAGCCAATTGTAATTATCGCGGAGGATGTAGATGGCGAAGCACTTACTACTCTTGTGCTGAATAGGTTAAAGGTAACATTTCCAACGCATATTTGCTGAATTGAAAGGGAGATAGGAATTTAACGCTCCTATTTTTGTCCCTGAATATAAAATGTAACGATACGATTGAATCGAATGTTTACGGTCCTTACGAGGCTGTTTTGATAGTTCATTTTTAATACGGACAAATAATTAAAAGTCTAACTAAGTATTAGTCGTCAAGACCTAATGAAATCTTCAGGAGAAAAAAAACCTATATGAAATAGCCCTCGCTTATATATGAGAACAATATTGGTTTAATTTATGTATTCCAGGTTGGTCTCCAAGTGGCAGCTGTGAAGGCACCCGGTTTTGGAGATAACAGGAAAAATACACTGAAGGATATGGCAATAGCTACCGGTGGAACAGTCTTCGGAGATGATGCTAATTTGCTGAAAATTGAAGATGTTCAGATCAGTGATCTCGGCGAAGCAGAAGAAGTTTCAATTACAAAAGATGATACACTTATATTGCGTGGCAAGGTATAATTAGATAATGAAGGATTATATATATCACGAGTTTGTTAAAATGTTTAAAAAATTTCTCCTAAAATAAAATTTTTTACTTGTTGTATGAATCATAATTTACAGCGTAATATGAGGTGTAATTTTGGAAGTTATTTGCAGGGAAAATCTGAAGACGTGGAGAAGCGAATTGCTATGATTGAAGATGAGTTGGAGCAAAGCACATCTGAATATGAAAAGGTGAGTTTAATTACTTTTAAAAAAGTTCTTTTTGTCTTGTTTTTCAGAGATGGTTCTTTCCCGTTGTAAAAAAAAATTTTACAATGACAATTTTATTGTAGGAGAAATTGAACGAACGGTTGGCGAAGCTTTCAAAGGGTGTTGCAGTCCTGAAAGTAGGAGGCGCTAGTGAAGTAGAGGTCAACGAAAAAAAGGATCGCGTTACGGATGCTTTGAATGCTACTAGAGCAGCTGTTGAAGAAGGTATTGTACCAGGTGGAGGTGTTGCACTCCTTCGCGCTGTGAGAGCTATCGAAAATATTAAAGGAGAGAATATTGATCAAGATAAAGGTCATTTTTTTGCATTATGTTTAATCTATAATTGTATAATTGAATCTATAATTGCATTATGTGCATTATGTCATTAATCTATAATTGCATTATGTTTAATCTATAGTTTTCATAAAAAGATTCACTGTGGTTAGTTCAGGTATCCGAATAGTGCAAAAAGCAGTACGTGAACCAATCATGACAATTGTGAGGAACGCTGGTGTTGATCCATCTTCTGTTGTGGAAAAAGTACTTTCTAACAGCGAATTGGCGTTCGGATATGATGCCATGAATGATGTTTTTGTGGATATGTTCAAATCCGGGATCATTGATCCTACGAAGGTTATTCGAACTGCTCTGCAGGTAGTTTTTCTCTCCGTGATATATTTCACTTTTCATTCTGAAGGCAGAATAATGTGTAGGTTTTCCGTCGTCTCAGTCTTTTCCGAAGAATTCTTGTTACAGTAATCTCAGTAACAACGGTTAGACAGTGTCAGGACAGGACTAGACTTCTAAAAACTTCAGCTTATTTTGAAAGATATTTTGTCAGTTTGCTAGAATGGTTAGGAAATCACTTTCTGACTGGATGGATTTATATTTAGCTCTGAAATGGTCATTCAGCTATTTGATAGTTGTGTGTGGGGATGTGTATGTAAGAAGTTTTTCTGGACATACTTCGTTGCTGGATACTGTTGAAATCATTATAAAAATGTTTTAACTCTCTTATTGAATAGATATTTTAAAAAGCAAAGTTGATTTTTAGGACGCAGCCGGCGTTGCATCGTTGTTGGCTACAACGGAATGTGTGGTGACGGAAATGCCAAAAGAGGAGCCTCAAATGGCAGCTGGAATGGGTGGTGGTATGGGTGGCGGTATGGGAGGAATGTACTGATCCGAAGATCGGACGGGTGTTGTTTTCCGATTATGCCTCTCAGTTCGATGTTTAATTATTACATTATGATGTGTTGTTTATTTTTAGTGGAGCGTGAGTACCACAGTGCTGAATGATTTTGACTTATGTATTTTCTCAGGAGCATTCAGAGTGCTGAAGTTGCAAGTCTGGAAGTGAGAATTAGTGTCCAATTTCGTTATTTTGTTAAATTTGGATGAATGCATATGATGTTTTTGATGCATACTGATTATGTTTTTTAGTTAATTGCACCATCTTTTGTGTACTTTTATTTGCTAATCAATTTCCAGTAAATCATAACACGTTGTGCTCGCATTTTTACCCGTAACGTATCTCGAAACAATTCCTCACTTGCCTCGAATAATCACGCCATCAATTTTGTTTTTATATCAACCGAATTTTTAAGAATTCCACGCTCTTATAGGGAATTTCATCTTTGAAATATTCACTTCTGATTCTTGTTAAACAAGATGTTTACTTCTGTGAAGTTTGCTAAGATAAAGATGAAAATATCTATTGAAGTGATCTGGAAAACTGTGTGAAAGTGAAGAAATTAGTGAGACTTCCATTCTCCAACCGTATATGAAACTGATTAACCATAGCACTGTGGGAATAGGGCAAGGTTGGCTGATTTTTCGTATGTGCACTTTCTAAATAAATTGGTATATAATGGAGCGGGACCTTGTTAAAACAAACAGACTGATGAGACAGTTGAGATAGTAGAATGAGGAACAAGTAATAGGTAATGGTCAGGAATCGTGCCATGAAATTGTTGAGTTTTTATTAGACGTAGATAATAATAGTTGGATGTGTAGTGCGGTATGTTCATTAAAACTCATAGCGAAATATTGCCAACTTCAGTTAACTGTTTTCTCCTTTCCGTATTGTTCATTTGCATCATTTTTTTACATCTGCAAATTTCGGGTTTGAAGTTTTGAATGAACTGGGAAGTTTCCTGTTTAAATTGGAAAACTTAGGCCAGGAAGGTTTTCATTGGTGTTAGGTAATTGTAGCTAACGATCAGTCTATCACATAAGTAACAAAATTTTTTGAATAAGTAAATATGATCATTATGAAAATGAATTGTAGTGCCAAAGAGTTCATGTGTGGTCTTTATTTAAAGTTTGTTCCAGAAATGATTCCAAAAATATATGTGATCTTTGCAATCGTATCTATTTTCTTCTACATACTACTCAAAATATTAAAACGTGGTCATGATGCGGGTAATTGTTTTCTGAAAATGATTTGTACCGGTAAATCTATTGATCCACCACTATCCACTGACCAAATTCACAAAATCCTAAGGAATAGGTATGTTTTTGATATTTTTTTTTGTATTCGAAGTTCCACATGCCGTGATAGATCGTTTCCATTCCGATTGAAACTTTTAAATTAGAACAACATTTCATTATGACGCTCCCACATACTACAAAATTTTGTGTGCACTTTCACTGCAGTTACGTTTAAAAAAAAAGTATTTTCAGATTTAATCCATTGATTGTTGATGAAAAGTGGGATGTGATTGTGATTGGATCAGGTTTATCAGGACTAACAGTAGCAAAAGTACTGGCAGCTGCGGGTCGTAAAGTGCTTGTGCTGGAGCAGCATGATCGAGCTGGTGGCTCATGTCATACATTTAAACTTAACAATTATGAATTTGATGTTGGTTAGTTTTTCTACCCTTTAAAATTTTATTGCATCCGAAGAACAGCTGAAGAAATATTGATATTAATAGGCTTCTTATAGATGTATGAAGGCGTCTGCCAAAAGCACTTAGTTTTTAACAGACGTTCATCCTGATTGTGAGTCTTTACCTCAGCCTTTAAAAATTTCCTCTTCTTTTGCTTTTAAGAGTTTGTCTCAGAGCACAAGCCAACTTAAGCACTTTCGGAATATCGATATCGGGCTTGTGATAAAGTAAATTAGAAATTATTGTTATAATCATACTTTTGATTTCAATTTTTCATTTTCTTGATGAGAATTTCAGGTTTGCATTATGTGCAGGATATGTATTCTGGAAAAGAGCTATATCAAATTTGTTCAGCCATTACAGATTCACAAGTAAAGTGGCAAGAAATGGATGAACCATTCGACACTGTACATTTATCTTTTCAAAGTTGTTATTTAATCAACGCCTTTAATTAAAATCAATTAAAAATGGAATCAAAAAGATAATTTAAATTTATTATTTTAAAGGTAATAATTGGAAAACGATATTATGGTCGAACAGCTGGGGATAGTATGCATTTTCGTGATCAGTTAAAATTGTGGTTTTCAAAAGAAGCGGATAGTATCGAAAGCTATTTTGATTATGTTTCAGTGAGTTTGAAGTTTGTAATCTAATGATTGTGGAAAAGGAGAAAACGAACGGAGAAGAGGAAGATTTTGCTCAAGATATGGAGTGGAATGGATAATCTTCTAACTTTGATTCTGTTCTGGAGGTTAATTGAATAAGTTTAAATGCTGAGGATAATCCCTTTTTGCAAAAAGGATGTCTTCTTTTTGTAAATAAAAATCAAATTAAGTGAATTTCAAAAGTTGATTTTAACTTCAGAAATGTTTCAATACCAATTTTTGGTGGTTGATTGGTGTAAAATTCATACCGCTGTTCTTCATCCACTTACTCTCCAAATTCAATTTTATCAATTCCTTTACCAAATTATTCCAATATTTCGAATTGAACCTATTGGATGTTATGAAGAACTATGGACTTAGTGCTGAAGTGAGAGCTGTCATCAGTTATTATTTTGTTAATTACGGTAAGTTTTTAAATGGAACAAATCCATTATTTCGTTGTATTATATTTGCTACTTTTCGAAGTGATTGAAGAAATCTAATGCTCTAACTTCTCTTATTTTCTTAATTTTACTTTACATTTACGTCAGTTAAGTAACTTATTTCACTTATCCTTTTATTTTCTTATATCTAAACAGCCCAAATTTTTTTTAGTTTTTTCGAATTCATTTCGTTGTTGTCTGTTTCAAAATTTCTTCACCTAACATTTATTTGATATGCTTTTGAGTGACTAACTAGCATTTCATCATTTCTCTGTTTATTTAAAGCTTGTTAAAATAAATCTATTGTGCTATAGGAATTGTATAGAGATTACGCAATCCTTTTCAAAACCAAAAAAAGTGTCAAGGATGGATCTCTAACTGCTTAATGATTCCATAAAGGAATTAGAGTCGAATATATTTGACTCAATCCTTGAAGCCACGTTTAGCTTCAACATTAGTTTTCAGGTGTTCCACCCAATCGTGCATCATTCTTTCAACATCATCTATTTCTTATGGAAAATGGATATTATCCAATAGGTGGTGCAGCATTACTTATAGCTAGCATCGTTCGTTCGATTGAAAAATTTGGCGGAAAAGTAATTGTGCAAGCAGATGTGGAACAAATTGTGTTTGATAGTGGGAGGGTCAATGGTTATTAACTTTGAAATTATTCTGCAACTCTTTTTTTTCTTTCAGGAGATTATGTTTGTGTTTGTAGATGATCTCAGCAATAGGATTCCATTTTTTATTTCTTTCTAACTGCCTTAAGGTTGCTGTGAATACAAAAACAAAATTTACAATTTGATAAGGCTGTATTGCTGAACATCCAAATATAAAATCAGCACTTCAATTTATATTATTCTATATTCGACGATAATTGGCAATGGTTGTAATTGTTTCATAAAATCCTGAAGTTTCGAATTTTAGGAGTGAAGGTAAAACATGGCTGTTGTGAATATTTCATTCAAACAGCATTGGTTGTTTCAACAGCTCCAATTATTAAAACATTCAATGAGCTAATACCTCAAAGTATCACTCAAAATTCGGGTAACTTTTTGGATGACTAAATATTGATCGAATACAGGTTGATTATTTTGATAATCCGAAAGCCTTTCTTATATGTAAACGAAATTTCTCATATTTTTGCAGTTATGTTTAAAATGGTTAATCAACTTAATTCACTGGACATCGTGCCAGTTGGTGGATTTCAAGCATATATTGGTTTATCTGGAACCCAAAGCAATTTCCAGTTACCATCGAATAATTTTTTTTGGTACAAAAATAATAATCCTTATGAGTTCGATCATTATTTAAGGTTGGTTATTTTGATAATCTGAAATTATCACTCCTTACAAACTTACATAACAATGTCAACCATCGAATAATAAAGAAGAAAGACATTGTTAACATGTTGTTAGATATATTCACGCCACAGTTCAGTTCGTTGTGGGATACGATAGCAATAGAATTTTTTCTTTAAACACATTCATAACTTTTGGAGAGATATGCTTATTTCAGAATGATTTTGTAACAAAATTTTCTACTAGCTAATGTATAAAACAGAATTTTCTCTATATTCAACTGTTGAACTTTTATTTGTGACATTTTAGAAATATGACTGAAATTTCAGTTTGTCATTCTCAGAAGCAATAGAGTATGGTTGTCCACCGCAAATTTTTATCTCCTTCCCATCAGCCAAAGATCCAACATGGGATGAACGAAATCCTGGTATAACTATCCAAATTAATCAATTTTTAAACAGTTTTTGAGTGGGATTATTATTGGAAACCATCAATTTGTACATTTGGACACTGTGTGCATAATTTGTGATAACGATTATTGACTATTGGAATCGTATGTTGACAATTAAAGGTATGGGCAGATTTATTTTCCGAACATATTTTTTTAAAATTAGCGGCATTTCCAGGCACTTCGACATGTCAATTAATTTCGCTAGCAAATCCTGCTTGGTTCGAAGAATTTAAAGATACATCTAGAAAGAAATTCATAAAACGATTGAATGGATCAAAGTATACGGAATTGAAACATTTAATTGGTGAATTGATAGTAAGTCAATTCTTGACCCTGTTTCCAAATCTTAAATCACATGTAAGTTCAAAATTTTCTTTAAAAAAAAAAAGCTTGACAAAATTTAAGAAATCAAATTGAAGAATTGTGGCTTTTTTTCAAGGTGTGGAGATGACAGAGAAAAACTTTCTAATCTAATAATAATTCAAATTTTTTGTGATTGGAACCAGAAGTTATGCATGATTTCTTCATAGATAGAAAGAGATTTGAGTTGAACATTATTAAATGCTGGAATTTCGTCTTGCAGATAACGTATGTTAATTTTTCAACTCCATTAACTCAACAATATTATATGCAAAATGTGCATGGCGAATACTACTCATTAACACAACAACTTGATCGGTTTAAATTGAAATTTTGGAGCGAATTAAGGTGCAAAACAGATTTACCTGGTCTCTACCTTTCAGGTAGGTTTATATAATTTTTTCCTTAGTGCTCTTTAATTTTTGTAAATGGTTGAAATTTTAATTGTGAGGTGTTTTTAGATGAATAGGTGTTTTTAAATTCCTTAATCGATAATTTTTATCACGTTTTAAGTGTATTTATTGATTCTGCTTGCATCCTCTTCATCTTTTTGAATTTTCGACTGAGCATATTCATTAAAGCATATTTTACCTGTAATCAATCTCATTCTTGTGGTTTCATCAGTTAATTGATTTATGTATCATCCTGAAAATTATCTTCCTTCCTAATTTTGAAAATTCTCTTTATGGTTCATCGATTGTTATGACTAAAGTGGAAGTTATTTTAGAAAAGTTGGATTCGTAATAAAATATTTTAGAAAAATTGAGAAAAAACTTTTAGGACAAGATGTTCTCTTTTGTGGTATTGCAAGTGTATTATACAGTGCTTTGCTGACAGCTGGAAATATATTGGGACGTAATCTATTGCAAGATCTAAAGGAAGCTTACAACAAACAAACAGTTTGTGATCGAAAATAATGAATGGATTCTAAATTATCATTATGTTCACTCACTTAGATTTTTCTTACCAAAATAAGAAATCACGAAAAAAAACAGGTCGTCATTTTCTCATTACATTATATCGATGTGTCATACAAATGAAATCATTTACTTTATTAGTTAATTTGATAAGTGAATGGAACGGATATTCATATCTATTTGCATTCGCCGCTGTTCTTTTTAATCAAATTCAAAGCTTTAGTCAGTTTTTATGAGAGCTAAAGGCATTATAAATTTTTATATAAAGCTGAAAGCACTATTCAATTTTTATGAGAGCTAAAAGCACTCATCAATTTTAATGAGAGCTAAAAGCATTGATCAGTTTTTATGATAGTTAAAAGCAAAGTGATGCGAAACAGCATCCATTAGATTTTCATGCATAAGATATAGAGGTAATAAGTTATTTAACAAATTTTTTACTAAATCAAAGAAGCGAGTAAACAATATTATACATTTCTTCAAATTGAATATTATCTTATGAATGTGTAGCTCAAGTAGTACCATTTTCATTCATGTCTGAATATTAAATAGGAAAGAAAAAAATCAGTTGAAATGAAACATATCAATTGATTTATCATTCCATTAGATTTCCTAATAGGTATATATCAGGAGATATCAAATGATTACGGAATTATTGCGAATAAAAAAAAGGAAATTCGTCGTACAACATCAAAACATTACTAACAGAATTGTGTTCCAACCATTAATGTAATGTTTGCAAAAGGAATGCTTGAATGAAGCGATGTACTACGAGTAAGAAGAGTAGCGTAAAGTTAGATGTATTAAATCTGGAAGTGAATTTGTATTTACTTCATTGTAATTTCAAATGATGTCGGCTGTTTTGAAAGTCTTAGTGAGTGCTACTTCAGCAAATCTTTTGCGTTTCCCAACAAATAGAATTAGCAAAGTAGCAATCTTTAAAAAAATTTTTAAACAATGTTTTTCATTTTTAATTATTTTCTCTTTTAAATTATATAGACTAATGTTAATGTTTCCATTACAATTTCAATCTTTTCCAAGCAATCAGAGTTAAATAATAGTTAGCAAAGTATGATACCTGAAATAGAAATGAAAATGAATTTCGATGAAATATTAAATTTTAAAAAGGCGCCCACGTTTTTAGCATTCTATATCTATGAAGAAAATGGTTGATCAATGATATAATGATGACCACTGATAGATTAGGTCTAACATTTGATGCTTTGTGAGTATTCTCTATGAAACGTAGAATCCGATTAGCATTTAATTGATTTTATACAATAGTTTTAAATGGATGTGCCTTCAAAAGGAGCCAAATAAGGAGAAAAATAACTTAAGGTTAGTTCAAACCATCAAACGTTTGAGCCATCTAATGAGCATTCAAAAGAAACGCAAAAATTAATTAATCAATCAATGAGTGATCACTTTTCAACTACTTTTCTACTATCGTCAACAAATTCATCTGAAAATAAACAAGACAAAACAATAAATTATTTTGCATCGAGATGGCCTGCCCCAACATTGGTATGTGTAAAGTGATCGGGATGGTGTGTGTGCACTTGGCCTTCCCTGTAACGATCCTCTTTCTCTCTCTCCCTCTCTCAATTACCTTCTTCAAATATTGTTTCATTTCACTTCACTTTAAATGTTCCTTATTTCTTCAATATTAGCATTTACACCTTTTTTTCTCTAATGATCCCTATTAGAGATGATCGAAGTCCCTGCAGGAAATGATATCATTTAGTTCATCGATCCAGTCTTATAATTATTTTTCGGTAATTAATTTCAGATATTGAAGGATTAATTATGCTTCGTTCTCAGCTTTTATTACTATTAACCATTTCACCCTTTGCTTACGGTCTCATTGGGAGAATGAAGAATGTAACGGTAACGGGTGAACTAAATTGTGGTCGAAATTATTATTCCAATGTGAAAGTTGAACTTTGGGAGGCGGATACTGGTTGGTTCTTGATTTCATCAAAGATTAAAATTTTATTTTTTTAACAATAATATTTGAAAATTTCTGCTTTGCAGTAGGTCCGGATGATAAATTGAATACAACATATACGAACGACTTGGGTCAATTCAAGGTATTTGGCCAGGCAAGGGAATTACGAAATATCGAGCCTTATTTAAAACTACATCATTACTGTCAGAATGGAGGAGTTCATGATGTGGTAAAATTTAAGTATATCATTCATTCATTCAAAACCCTAACCATAACTTATTTGACCTTTAACTTACTAAATATCACTTCCTATCACTAATTCAATGCATGAAATCCCAAATTTAGTACAGTTTGTAATTTTTAAATTCCCTGTTTCATTCTAAATTTAATTTTAATTTCAGAGATGCGAGGTAGTTGATCGTTTCGACGTACCGAAACAGTACCAAGGCAAAGTGTACAATCTTGGCCTAGTCGATTTATCCATTGCTACCAAGAAGCGAAAAACGAAGTGCCACTGAAAAAAATTTGAGACAATCATTCTTTCAAATTAATGAAAAATAAAATGAAAATTCCAAATATCAGATTCCATTGTTAACAAAGGTCAAGTTAATGCTATGCTATTTTATCCCTATGCGTTTCTTATACCAATATTTTTTCCAAAATTTTGACCCTGTTCTGTTTAACTTCTTTGTAGTTGCAAAATTGATATGAGAGAAAGATATAATGAATAATCGAAGTTGAATATAAAGTATTTGTTTATAAATTAATTCAATTTGAATATATAAAGCATTTGCTTATAAATTAATTCACTTCATGACTAGACTTGCAGTTTCTTTGTCTTGGAAATGAATTTGATCAAAATTTTTAGTCTTAAATTTTAACTTTATGATTAGATCTCCTTAAATATAAAACCGCAGAGTATTTTCTGTACCATTCAAAAGTTTCATTTTATTCTGAAATATTGAAGTTGAAATTTTTTTCGAAAATGATTCTATATGATATTGAAATTTTAAAAAGAATAATTATATATACCTTAGCTATTTGCTATCAAAAATAAAAATATGGAAGTTCTGTAAAGCAGATAATTAATAAATTATACTTCTATTCATTCATTTTTATTTAGAAAAAAAAATTTATGAATTTATTAATTATGCTAATTGCGCTATAAAATCATTATAATACTTGCTATTATGAAAAGATAAAAGAGATAAACTTCATAGAAAATTGATTATATAATATTCCATTATGTTTTAATTATAACCAAAATCACACAACTTTTTCTATTACTATTCCATTTCCATATATCATTGGTAATAAGTTCTGATCACTGGTCATTAAATGTTAACTTTTTGCTATACGAATTCATTGTTTCTATCAAAATTAAGTTATGAATATATATTTCGGCTAAATCAATACACAGGCATTCATCTATCACATATATTTACTCTTTTTCATTGTATGTATGCGAGGTAAAAGTAAATAAATGTATTTATTGTTTTGGCAAGATCGACAAATTGCAACTCCGGTTTCTATCATAAATTATGATTTAGCGAAGACTGATAACACCTGACATCCTCAATGCACTTAAAGCATTTGTATGTTTTGGCAAGCAATATGTTACGTTAAAATAATCTTTTTGAATTTTAGCAAACAATTTAAAACATTACTAATTTCAAGCTTTAAAGAAAAAAAATTCAGTATTTATTGAGATATATATTGCTGCTGCGGCGGTGGTTGTTGATACTGCTACTACTGCTGTTATTACTTAAAATAATAATGTTTGGCAAGTATGCTTACTAATTTTACAACTTTCATGTTTATATGAATGTGCATTCTGCAGAGTATCTTTTTTGAATGGATAGATGATGGAAGATGGGGTGGAGGGAAGAGGGCGGACGAGAAAAGACAAATTGAAAATACTTCGTTTAGAATAAAATTTAACGCTCGTGTTTGAAATGAATTTTCATACTCTTTTCTTACTGATACTTCATGTTGAAGAGATGTGTTTGGAAATTTTCTTCTTTATAAATTTTTGTTAATATTAAAAAAATTGTCGAAAAATATTATTTCGCTTTTTTCAATCACATTTTTGTGGCAATTTTTAATATTTATTTCTGCTAGTCTTTTGGTATTTTAAAATTATTTAAAAGAATGCCGCAATTCTAACAATGATTTTTTCTTTTTAATTTTAATCAATTTCCAATGTGTTATATAAAATCATTTCATCAACTAATACTTAAATTAAGCAATTTTGAATTTAATTTTCAACCAAATTCTTAATCAAATTAATAATGTATTTTGTTAGTGTTCATTTACTGCACAATTGTATAATTAAATGTAATATTTTTATCACAAATTAATATAATCACAATGGTGATAATGATTATTGATTACAGTGATTATTACACTAACACCGATAAATGATGATAATGATAAGAATAATAACAATAGTGTTAATTGTAGTGACTAAGAGTAACAGCAAATAATCATCGATTATTATGATGACAAATCATTATAATCATCGATCATAACAATGATACGAAACGTTTTTTGCGCATACCAGTTTTACATCCCGAATAGGAAAGCGGTGAATTTCATTTTGTTATTGATAGAGAAAAATGATATGAATAAACAATAATAGATTTTTTTTTAGAAACATTTTCAAAGTCACTACAATAAATTATATTGAATTGTTTTTTGATGACAGCAAAGAATTCAAAAAAATTACCGATCGAACATATCGGAGCCCATTCGTGGAATTAAAATTTTAAATCAATTTCAGTACCATAACACTATGATAGAATAAGAAGATGAAAAAGCATTGCTTCCTTAAAATTTGAAAAATTGAAAATTGAAATTAGTCAACTTTTGAACTTTGTTCGATACAGGCACTTTTGCTTGCTGTTAGTCATTTGTAGATATGATCGTAGATGTGAATTAATCATAGATATGAAAACAAATATTTCAGTGCAAAATGAAAGGATAATTGGAATTACAATTTAAATCATCAAACATTTAACCGGTTATGATGAATTAAATCAAAATATCCCGAATTCATGAAGTGTGAAGAGTCAGTTGCTCTGAAGTTGCCGTAACTAAATTATATTCTTTAACTACAGAAGTTTGGATTTTTTTTTAAAACTAAAAATTTAAATCTGGCATGAATTTCTAACAATTATATATATAAGGTTGAAATTAAATTTTATCAGAATTTCATATCATTTCGCAGCTAACATCGATCAATGTTATCTTATTTATCTCTGTAAAAATTATTTCCATTCATTTCTATTGGAAAAATTTCTCACTTGCAGTAATGGTCTTTTGGGGGATATTTCTACTGCTCGGATGTGTTGCATTTTACGTAAATGCAGGCGTTATTGGTTCACTTCAGAGTGTCACCGTGGTAGGTCGGTTTGCGTGTGGTAACAGAGCAGCACGTAATGTTGAAGTTTCATTGTGGGAAAAAGACACCGATAAGTTTTTTTTTGTTTATATCACATATGTTTATTACTTCTAAAATTTTAATAATTACGCAAAAAAACTTTCAACTAATAAATGGGATTTTTGTTAATTAATTGTAGGAAAGTAAAATGGAATAAGTTTTTTTGTTGATCACATTCATTATTTCTTTACTGATTTCAAATATGATTCATTTGAATTATTTTAGGTGATCCTGATGACCAATTAAACACCACTATATCCGATGCCAAAGGAGCTTTTGAAATATATGGTCAAGACAAGGAAGTGGCAGCAATTGAACCCTACCTAATCATTAAGCATAGCTGTGATAAGGGCGTTATTAATCGGGCCAGTCTTCATATCTTTTCCTGACTTTTTCTTTTATATTTTTTAACCTTAAGCAAGTAACAAATATTTGACTTTTATCAATTCTATTACTTCTGAACTTTTTCTTCTTGCCACATTTTAAGAGACAATACCATTTTGATTATTTTCTTAAGTACAAAAATGTACAAAAAATTTCTCCTTCGTTCTCTCTTATGTAGTTTTAATATTTTCCTTTCTAATATTACTATTATCATGAAAACTTATTATCACCATTATTCAGAAATGCACAATCACTGATGAACATACAATTCCAAAGGAATATATTGGTAAAAAGTATAATATGTATACCGTAAGTCTGAATATTATCGACAAGAATCATGAGAAGAAATGTATCAACGAATGATCGATAATTTCAATGATCGTTAATTGAAATAATAAAAAATTTTTTTCTTTAAAATACAAAAGCATAATATTATTTATTATTGTACATTTGACTATTAATAAAATATTCGTCGTAAGCAATTTCTCGATTTAATTGTACTTTGCGGAAGAAACTATCCCCAATTATGCATTTAAAACTTTTACAACTTTTTTCTCTTTTTCTTTTTGTTTTTGCAATTTATTATTTCTTCGTGATTTGATTACTGATTTTAGCTAATAATTAGTTAATAGGTTGAATTTAATTAATGAATATTTAATCAATTGAATTTAGCTAATGATTATTTAATAAATTAAATTTAGCTAACTATTAATTGATGAGTTAATGATTAGTGAATGAGTTGAATTTAGCTAATAATTATGCATAATTTTTATTCATATAGCAAAATATTTAAGATATAAACAATGCATTTTTTATCTTTGTATAATAAAAGCCAAATTAATTACAAAATATTCTAATCATCTTTTTTACATAGTATAATAAGGATGCTATATGATATAATTATCATTTTTATGCAAGAAGAAAGGTTAGTAATATTTTAACCAATTATTTTGTTCTTTCTATATGCTATGAGGTGGAAAGTATTGTTATTTTTTTACTGATAAGTAGACAAGTTTTGAACTAAAAAGATAAGATAACATTGAGATTGTAGAAGTGAAATGAATTTCACTTATCTTTGCGCCTATGCGCTTCTTCACATTTTTTTTTGATTACATTCTCTAAAATATATTGCTTTATTAATTTCCTTAGAGCTCGTAAGAACCAGTTGGTTCAGTTAATATCACTAGTTATCAAAATCATATCAGTAGCTTATTTCGTATCATTTCTCTTTGATCATATTAGAAAGATTTATTCTCGCACTATAATTTTTGCACACCTCTAAAGCATTATTAATGATATCATCTCTTTCCTTTCTATTTCCACGTAGAATTAAGAAAATAGCAAGTAGGACCAAAGTTCAAAAAATCAATCAATCAATGCTTTATTTTTATTGATATTTACTAAGAGTAGCAAACAATAAAACAGCTTGTCATAACATGAAACAAAAAATTCTTAATTTTTTTCTCTCCAACTTAGAAAGGTTTCTTGAAGGGATACTGAAATGACAGCTTTTTTTTCAACAAATCCGAAATAATTGTTGAAATTTTTTAAATTATTAAGAGTTCTTCAACGGTTCAATCTCATTTAAGGGTATTTGATAAGCATTGCAAAAAATTATTTTAAGTCTTTTTTTTTTAAATTTATGTATGATAAAATAGTGGTGATAGCAATAGAAATTATCCCAAATATGTTTCCCCCCAGAGAAAATAGATAACCATAAATTTCAAAAATTAACTATCAATTTATATGAGTCAAACGAAAGATAACTATCTAAATAATATTTTTCAATCAGTAATTTTCAACTCTTGCTATGAAAAAAAAGTTCTTTAGGATCAGATTTTGATTGCTTCTTGATGATTAGGTTAAGTTTGAAAAGTAAGAATACTTTCAAACGAAAGTGCTGCAAACAAATTACTATTTGCAATGTTTTTGTTACATATTAATCTTCACAATTATTCACAACTCTCTTGAACTTAATAAGTTAAATCAATAAAGAATTTTTAGACAGTGTCGAATTTCTCCGACTTTTCCTTTTTTTCAATCGCAATTTTCAACTTTCTTTATGTTAGTTTGCATATATTAAGTCTATTTTATTACTGCTTAATTTCTTCAATTATTTAATAAAAATGACAACTCCGCCCATTCCAAATATTTGTGTAATTTCAGAAAAATTTTAATGTAACAAATAATAAAAATTCCAGTTATGTTTATCAATTGTGTGATATTGTTGAATATTGCGGTAGTTTCGACATTAGCGCTGGGAAGTATAAAAAATGTAACTGTCAGCGGACGAGTGGCATGTAACGATCGATCACAACAAGATGTTGAAATACAGCTATGGGAACGTGATACACGTTAGTATTTCATATTTTTTCATACTGAAGCGTAATTTATTTACTTGAAAGTTTCTTAGAGTGAGATCGTAATTGCTTTTTCGAAATCGGGTGAAATTTCAAGATAGAAAATTTAATCAAACATAAGCCTCTGACTTTCCTTTTTCTATGAATTGATATTTGCAACTAATAGCAACTGATGTAATTGATGAGATGAAATTTTAAATTTAATTTCTAGTGGATCCGGATGATTTGCTGAATAAAACAAGAACTGACAAAAATGGAAATTTTCGGGTATATGGAGAGGAAAATGAAGTGCAAAATATTGAACCGTACCTAATAATTGTACACAGTTGCGATAATGGTGTCATTAATCCGGTAAATTCAATTATTTGTTGGCAAAAATAATAATTCGTACAAGCGAATTCATAATCATAATCCTATGCTTTCTCCTTTAAGATCTGAACTTGCTTAACTGCAAACTTTTCTGATGATCGATAATATCATATTCTTCCTTATCATAATTTTTATGAAATGATATTATTACAAAATATCTAATAATACTATTAATTATCATATGTAATAATTTCAATTTCTGATAATAACATGACATCGTCATCTATGAGACATAATTGGTTGGCATTATTCAAAAAAAGAAATCATGAGAAGAAATATCTATTTTTTCAATATAAATTTTAATTCAAATTAAACTCATTTATATATACATATATTTTTTTTAACAGAAATGTTCAATAAGAGATCGATACGAAATTCCGTTGAAACATGTTGGCAGTTCATACAATATGGGCATTGTGAGTTTAAATATTGTGAGGAGCCGACAGAAGAATTGTGTTTGAAATCAACAAGGAAAGATGAAATTTTCTCATACGATATCTTCTTTTTTGCCACAATTTGTCATAATTTAGAAAGAGTAAAAAAGAAATGAAATGCTTTTGAATGAAATTTGATTTGATATTTAACGATTTCCCATTTGAATGAATAAATTCCCTTAATGACAGCCTATAAGAAATATCTTTCAATAAATTTCTACTAACTATCGCTTAGATATTTTTAGAGCTTTTATGTTTTCATAAATTTTTCGGTTAGCTTTCTCTTTCAAAAGAAAAAAAATATATTTCGAATTTTTTGAATGAATTGCTGATTCATTGCATTGCTTCGTTCATTCGCACCCAATTCAATCTTCCTGTCAGAAGTTTGTTTAATTCTGTTTTCCGGAATCGTTACGAATTCCAAAATATACAATAACTGAACAAACATTATCCATAGCCCTTTTCTCACCAGCAATTACTGATTAATTCATGAAAATTTTTATTACAAAGTACAAAAGTAAAGAGAATAAAATAAATATCTCACTTCATTTAATATTTAAAACAATGAAAAATAATTACATGAATTAGAAATGAAATCTATCGATTAGTTTCAATTGATTAAAGTAAATTAATTAAAAAAAATATTATTTCCAATCAGTCAAGAATAGTATAATAAAATAAATAAACGTAACCTTACAGCTATTTTTTTTATATGAAATAATTATTGTGTTATAAATTAATTAAGAATCAAATAATAATAATGACTGCTTGAAATAATTTTGAATGAAAGATGAACAAAACGAATCGCACTTAAAGAATTTCTTGCAATCATTTTTTTCCACCCTGTTGAAACAGGTTATTGAGGGTAACAAATATTGGCGTACATTTTCCCCATTTATTCACTTATTCATTTAACACTTAAAACGATCGCATTTACAAAACGATACGATGGGAAATTCACTTCTATGTTCCTTTTTCTCTTCTATTTTTTTCAAATGTTAACAAAATTTGTTTTATTTCACAATTATTTTTTTTATCAAAAAATTTTCTTATCAAAACTTTTTGTTTTTAACTATTAATTATAATTTTCTTCAGTTTAAGAAATATTTTGTAAAAGAAAAAAAAGAAATGAAGGCATTTGTTCTGAAATGATTAAAACAATCAAATCGAAGGAAATATTACAAAATGACATTCTTCGAAGTTTGATTGAATTTTGTTTTTAATCCTAAAACATAATTGATTCCAATTAAAAGCCAGCTTAGATAACAAAATCTCTCTTCATATTTCATTCATCATAAGTATTTTCGGAAATAAATAATCGATGAGTAAGCGTAAATAATGAAAACTTTCATCATTAAAAAATTTAATATTTTAATTAATTATTAACAGATAGATTCATTCACTGTTATTTTAAGTTCTTCATATTTAATTAATCATAGAAAATCATGTCGGTGCAATGATTTCATGCGTATTCTCTACTTACTTAATATTACTTAACGAATCATATTACTTATCTAATTATTATCCTTACCTTTTTATCACTCTTGTAATCCATTCAGCAATACAACTAACTTCTCGTTCACCGAGATCATCAAATATTTTTAAAGTTTAATAAAACCAATATTTTTATACTGTAAATTCAAAAATTTATGACTTTCATGTTGAATGCCTAAATGTTGTATGCCATGCTTTTCCTGTTGTTACTTGCCGGATGTCCATCAATCCTTATGGCCATCTGTACTGTAAATCATGTTACGGTAACTGGACAATTGGGTTGTGGCGATCGAGCATTAAAGAATGTGTTGGTTGAATTACGTGAACATGATCGTTGTAAGTTTGCATTACTTTTAACTAAAAATTTTATAGTAATTATTAATTGGCTGAATTTTTAAGTAATTTCTAAATTTCAAATTACACATTTTGTTATCATTTTATTAATTTATAATTATTGCATGAGAGTAATTACAGAAAATATCAAAAATTTCTCAAATTCATATTTTTTTGTAAATAACATATTTATTATAATTGTTCTGGAAAAAAAATCATTGAACTAAATTTCAGTTGATCCGGATGATTCACTAAATAAAACTGCAAGTAACAGCAAAGGTTACTTTTCAATCTACGGTGAGGAATGTGAAATTGGTAGTATCGAACCGTACCTAAGGATTACTCATAATTGCGAGGATGGTGTACTTTCTGAGGTAATATTTTAAGGACTGAATACCTGAAATAAGTATAAATCTTTTTAGTTAAAGTATAGATTGAAATAAATGTTCGTAATTTAAACATGAATTGAGTCATTTGTTTCAAGTCTGATGCAACGATTAATTGCGCTTATTTCCGAAGGAAAATAGAAATGATCAAAGAACAGAAGCAAAATATTCTATTTACAACGTTTCAACTATTTATTTGTTTATACTTTTATAGAATTGCGTTATAACGGACGATTTTCCAATTGCAAGTAATCACATTGGTAAAACTTATGAAATGGGAATTGTTAGTTTAAATATTGCTCGAATGAATCATAAGAGAAATTGTCATTAGATTATTTTCTTTTTCCCAAATTTAAGAGAGTGATCAATTGTTCATTATAAATTTTAATAGAGGTCAATCAATCACTTTAATTTTAAACATCATGAAAATATTGAAAAATAAAACTACATTAATGTGATTCGCAATAATGTACATCATATATGTGTCATTGTAGTTGTTTTGATTTGGAATTAAAGTTAAAAACTGATCCATCTAACAATTACATCACTTTGCCTGAAATGATTAACATTTTATGTATCACGCAAGATGTGATTTTACCCAAACAGATAGTACAACGACATTCAAAGTGATCACAACAGTCATTATTTGAAGAAAGTAAATTTTGATGTCTTTTAATAAGTTGACGACCTTCCTGGACATCAGTACTACTCAAGCATATTTCGAATAGCCGAAAATAATTTAAAGAGGAAAAGAAAAACTTTCTGATATAAATGATAATTGTATTAGTGATAATAATAGCTGAGATTGAAGTAATTAATCATGCAAAATAATTAATCAATTGATTGAGTTGTATGATATGTGTTGATAAACTTGCACATTCACACATAATCTTGACAAGATTTTTTAGTCAAAAAAAGTAATGAATTAAAATACTTTGAAAGAAATCGATCAATACAGTTAAAATAAATTTTTCGCATATGGTAAATAAAAGTATTTTGCTTGCTATTATCAATGTAAAATTACATTTGCAACTAAAACTTTTAGCTAATTTTAAGCTATCAAAAAAAATATATAATTCCCTAAATATTAATAGATGAAATCATTTTGTTGAAAGAATTAATAAATTATTATGAAAAAAATATAAGAAATTTTGAATGCCTAAAAGAAATATTTTGACGATGAATTGCTTCCGATTGATTATTCATACGTATCTGACAGACAACAACATAAAATATTCTTTTTAACCAAAATTTTATCAATTATTCTTTACAGCTCTTTACAGCTTCTTCGCATTCTATCATTCTATCATATATCTTTTTTTTTTTGAATATTTTAAGTGATAAATTATGAACAATAACAATTATAATTGCCACATCGTATGATAAATATCGGATCGGCGTATCTGTAATGTTGAAACGATCGTAGAATATTCTTGTAAGCTTTAAAAAATGAAGAATTTTTGAATTATAATCAAAATCGTCAAGTAATGTGTATTATTCAAATTAAGAATTGAGGATCAATCGATGGCTGTATATTTTTGAATTATCAAATAGCTATGAGAAGTTATCGCTAACTGTAAGCAATCTTTGAAGTTGAAAGAAAGCACCACATCAAATGAATTAAGTTATTTGAATAGATAGATAATACAATTTCTAATTTACATATTTTCAATGAAATTCTTTTTTAAAATTTTATAGCAATTTAAAATAGTGAAAAATAATTAAAAATATTAAACAACTAAAACTTTGGACAAATTTATATGAAAAACAATTGACTATTTATTAATTAGATTCGATAGCAATAGAACTATCTAATTATTCAGCATATTACATACGGCTTTTAATGACAGCGATCTTACACATCCATCGAAATTATATTTGCAATAACTTTGTTAGACAACGAAGTACTAGAGATCAAAAATTGATGGAACTATTGATGAAATTTATTCTACTACTATTGCCATTATTAACTAACGGCAAAAAACAACAAGTTACTGTACGCGGGGAAATTGGATGCGCAAATAATGCACATACTTTGGATGTTCATGTCGAACTATGGGAAAAAGATGTCGGTAAATTTCAAAATCAATTTCAAAATTAATTAAGAATCCACATAACTTCCAGATAACTTAAAACTTCAATGGAATCTGACACCATTCGATGATGATACGTTGAAAAAAAGCAAAGCATTAAAAATTTATGATCCATAAAAATTTTGATAAGATTTAGGTATATATCATCTTTATTTATTTCTTCCCAAAAAATATCAGTACTTTTGAAAGAAAGTAGTAACTTATTATTTAATAATATGTGTAACGCATATTTATTTTGTGATTTAATTTCATCCACTGATAATAAATTGAATTCAACACGGCCAAGGAATGATGGAAATTTTGAAATTAGTGGAACAGAAAGGGAATGGGCCAATAATATTGAATTATATCTGATTATCAGACATCATTGTTATCAAGGCAGTGTTAACATGGTTTGTCTTCTTTTTTTTTCTATTATATTTGAATTTAATTCTTGTGAACGTATAGACGTTCACGTATAACATTGACGTTACACGTGCTTTGACCAAAAATTGTTTACTGCTTTTTTTCCCTTAGCGCAATTGCTTATTTGACTCCATTAAATTGCAATTTTTCTAAATGTATAGAGAAAGTGATAATTCGATAAATATATACAATCGTGTATTTATTTTTATTTTGTCATTTATGAAATTTAAAATTTTATTCTTTTTAAATTCTTTCCCAATAATTAATTATTGTTTTTCGAATTAAATGTAATTAATAATTTTCAATGATGTGAATTTCTTCGATTTAATTGCGTCAATATTCAATTTTCTGATATATCCAAATCAGTCAATGTATTTCATGAATTCCGGTTGCAGCGATATAACGTTACCGATCGATTTCCGATACCGTCAACGTCAATTAACAAAATTTATGATATGGGTATCATCAGTTTAAATATTCATCAAAATAGCCGTAAAACGAAAAAGATTATCTAACAACAATGAAATGAATTTAAGCATTTCATCTTTGCGTACTAATTAAATTTCTAAGAATTAATTCAATATTGTTCTTCGTTTTAATTTCAAATGTTTTTTTGCTAATATAATTTTTTAATTAAATTTCTTCATTAAAAATAAAATTTTTTTTGAAATGAAATTACATTAACAAATAGAACTTTAACTTAAACAGAATTGTACAGTGAATTTTCAAGAAAAAAGTGAGAAAATTCTTAGTGTATAATGAAGAAGCAATTTTTATTCACACATAGGTTTACCATATGTGAGAAAACATTCATTAATAGAATTCTTGAAAAGGTCAACATATTTTAGATAGCTGTCAGTTATTTGAAAACAAAAATTAATTCTATAATAAATCTTCAAAAAATAAAAATGTAGAAGATGGAAGCGCGAGCAGTATCAGGCAGAAATAAATGTCAAATATATTTTAAAGAAATTTTTTTAGGAATCTTTTTTCTCATTTATTATTTACTTATGAGTTGGATTGATCGGCGCTGTGAATGCTTCGGCTGTCATCGGTCTATTCCTAAAAAAAGCGAATAACAAAGAAACAAAACAAAAAATTTGATTTGAACTATAATCAATTAATGGAAATTAAGAAAAAACAAAATTAAAACGTTGAAAAGATGAAAAAAAAATTTTTTTAAGAACATGAAAAAGAATAGGAAAATTGAAGAAATTGCAAAAATGAGCTGAAGAATGGGTTGAAATAATTTATTGTAATTAGTTGGGATTATATGGCCAGAAAAAAACAATAAACACCAAATGAAAAAATCGATATATCCTGGAAGAATCAGACATTTTTTAAAAGATTCTAGCTAACATATCTAGAAAGAAGACAGATAATATTTGTTAGATTTGTTAATTGTTTTTCGGAATTTGAAATGAAAGCATTAAGGTTAAAACAGTTGCTAGGCTGACCCCCATTTTCAGTTTATTTGTTGCCAAATCTCGAACCATCATCCATTGTCAAAGCACCAGCACCCAAACCAAATCCAACACCTTTTGGGCCAAACTTTCGACCATGGCACTGTTTGCAGTATAGCTCAGCTTCATGTGGTGCTACATTTGTCGAATCCAACAATTTGTTGCACAATTCTGTAAATCGATGATAACAAAGGAGAAGAAAGACGGAAAAGATAGTAATGTGATAATCCGTGCAAAAAACGATACTAACCTGAAATGATGATTTAAACTGGTTTAAATTTCATAATATCCAAACTAACCATTGAAGTATTGTCCAGCAAGGACTTCTATGAATACAAATTTGATGCTACATTTTCAATTCAAAAAATGAATAATAACACTTAAAGTTATGCAAATCTTACAGGAATGAAAAACATTCATAAATGCTGTGTTACTAATTTGTTAGATATACAACATGCAACTGTAAAATTAGTTAGATGAGATGATTTTAGTATACAATAAAAAAAGCAGAGGAAGATGTGGAAAAGTAAATTTTCAAGTTTTGACAAAAGCGTTAAATCTGCTTTACTTCATTTACTCTTGTTGATTTGTTTAATATTAAAACTTCTTCTTCATCCAGTAAATGATCCCTTTTTGTTGTATATTGTAAATTCCATATTATCCCTTACTTTTTCTTGCTCAGTCTTTAATTTGGTTAGTGTAATCGTTGAGTAAGGGAAAATATATATATTATAAAAGTTATCATATCTACGCAACAAAAGGTTTAAAGAAATTGAATTTCAAAGGAATTCAAACAACACATAATTACCACCAATTTATTGTAGTAAAAAAATGGACCAACAACGACTAACGTCATTTCCACTTCGGTGTTTCCGAAATGTTCCCCAGTATCCATAGTTAATGCACCGGCACCTATACCAAAGCCAACCCCTTTAGGACCATATTTTCGACTGTGGCATTGTTTACAATATAATTCAGCTTGATGTTCACAGCAATTTGTTGAGTCAAGTAATTTGTTACACATGGCTGCAAACAGTGGTTAAAGATGAGAATACTGTGATAATAACTGATAAACTGATAATGACAACTTGAACAAACTGCCTATAGAAAGGTTAGTTTAGATTTATTAGTATATCCATTGCCAATCAATACTTCATGGTTTCCATTTTCTTCCATCAACATTTTAAGTGGCACAAATCGAAACAAATAGATTGGTTAGTGTCCTTTGAGTTTCCGCATATCTGTTCTTGGCCGATTATGACGTGCCGAAAAAAATGTCAGGTATTTAAAAGGATACCGAATTGTCCTCATATTCACAGCTAAACAAAAGCAAGCTTTTCTAAAATGAAATTTAGGGTAAATAAGCCAGCATTATGTAAGCAAATTATTGACCCTCTCAAACTTCCAGGCTCATTAAAAAATTGAAGAAAATGAAATGTAAAAAGGTGAACCATTAATTTAAACATTACTAAAACTTCGAGATGAATTTGGAATAGAGGAAAATAGATAAAGATCATATTAGGAATTCAAAATTAGGCTGTCTTTTTCCTATCTTATTTCATCAACAAAATAAAACCCAAGCCAAGGCACAGGACAATTCGGAATGGCTTAGAATTTCCAATTTTTTCATGACAAAATGTCTTCTTCGTCTCTCCATGTATTTTTCGAAGAATTTTATTTCATGATCGTATGCAATAGTTTAATAGAAAATTTTAACACGGATATTTTTTTCAACTATCATGCGATGTCATTCACATCAGAATTTCAACTATCATGCGATGATGTCATTCACATAAGATCATAAATATTGTAGGGAATAAATTTTATTCTGGCATTTTGTTATTTGACAAAGACATAAAGTTAAATATAAATCAATTAAAAGAAACTAACCACATTTAAAGCAAAATTTGTGCCATTTGTAACCACCGGCGCTCATTTCCTCCGCAGCATACACTGATTTACCGCATTTCGGACATTTTGGATGCTCCACCGGTTTAAATGGCATTTTTAACTGTCTACTCTAAGCCTGTTAAAGAAGAATTTCAGGATAAAATTAATAGATAATGTTTGTGTCAATGAAAAACATTCTCGTACTTTTTTTCGACATCAATTTCACATAAAAGAAGATCGAAGGATGTCTGCTAAAAGAACTTGAAAAATTAAAACAAATCAATAAATATCTTTCTTTCATCTTATAAAACTCTTAGAGTGTTTTTCCTTTTCACTGGGGAATTTTATCTTCTCAGCTATTTCAAAATTCTCAATAAAAGTGAAACTGAGAGAAAAAAGGATGGGAAGATTTCAACTTGTCTCGTCAAGATAATGCTATTATTCTAAGTGGAATAATTTACGAAGAAATGAGTGTAGCATGGCGTTGTTCTTCCTAAATTGATTTGTTCGAAACACATTTATTTGTCTGCCATAATACACAACGCGGTGATATTAGCAGTTCAAGCATTTTAACATTAAATTAATCTATCAATCATCTCAACAGTTTCTAACTTTCTGCCTTTTATTCCGTTCTTTTCAACAACAAGCCATTTAGAAAGACTTTTAAATATAAATCAAACGATTACGAATAATCATTAAAATGTATTGGTGAATTAATAATTGGAAAAATAAAATAATTGAAGTGGTCATAGATGAAACTTCTATAATAATCTATTAGCGGGTAACACATCTTAATCTATATCCTAAATCAATTTAAAATTTTTAGTTCCAACTAATGAATAAATCAATAAAGTATTACGATGTTAAGTAATGAATTTGTTTGTGAAAGAAATCTAAATGATACTATGAAATAACAGATTGAACTCGTGAAAGTTTCCAAAAAAGTATGAGAATGATTTATAATCAAATATATTTTAGGAAGAATCAATCGTATATACGGGATCAGTAGCACAAAGATTTAATTTCCACAATTTAAAACGGCATGATACTTAAATACGTCACTTGTAATCAATATCCATTCATCGTTTTATTTTGCAAGGTTTTTGTCTTTCTCTATTCCTGCAGTTTTCTTACAAGAAAACTGAAACTGTTGGATCATTTTGCACTCTAATAATTTTGCCTAATAAATTAATTGTAAAGTTGGAGGAAAATTAACACAGCAAGATTTGCATGCAAAATTGTTGAAGAAAAATTGTTGCAATCAAATATAACGGGTGTTGTCATTTCACATCAGTAAAGATTGAATATCTAAATTATCCATCGTTAGAATAGTAGCTGTCAAGAGCTTATTCCCAATACAATAAAGAATATTTACAATCACAACAGATCTATTAAGTATTTTTTTATGAAGAAAAATTTGAAATAGTTTCCAAATCATATAGAATCTAGTCTGGTAGAAGAGCTAACTGTAAGTTGACAGAAGTAATGACTATGACAGTTAACAATAGTGGAAGTTATAGTTCATCGTTAAAGGTAAACATCACCGAAATAAAAGATACGATTGATGTGGTCTTGTAGGATTCAATTCATTCTTACCACTCCTCTTCCCTCACATACTTCTTCAATTAACATCGATCATAGCATAGCACTTTACAAATGAGCAATAAGTCGAAGGTTGTAAGAACAGAAGTGGTAATGAGAATATGCAAAGTATCAGGATGAGATGGCGATACAACGATCGAGATTGCATTGACGAGAGATAGAGAAGAATAAATCTATGCTCAATTTATGTCAAGATTGCTCGGGAAAAAGAAAACAACGAAAATAATGAAGAGAAGTGATGAAATAAAGAGGAAAAGATTAGTTAAAAAATTAAAATAAAATAATTTGATGGTTCGTGTTATCTCCCATGGAAAGGTGATGCTAAGTCTTGTCCACTTCTGGTCACTAATGAAATATTCGAGTATTACACAATATTTTTAGCGATGCATATCACAATGGGAACAGTGCATTTGAGCATAATAAAACATAATTAATCAATGATTTACCTGATTGCTGAAATTAAAAGGAGCAAAAATAATTAAAATAAGTAAAAGAATAGAGTACAGTCTTATTAGTTCAGTTAAAAAAATCATTAACTTGTTCTAATGGGATTATTTGGGCATGTCAAAGGTATCACACTGCTTCTTTACGCCTTCTTAATTTCGAGGGCGCTTTTTTTCATAATCAAGTTTTCTAGGATAGGTCTAATATAGTCAATAATGAAGTTTGTAACTTTTGAAATAGAAATAAAATCATTCGGCTGTAAAACAAAAAACTTCGATCATCCAATCATTTTTGATTAACATTTGAAGCGTTTATTGTCAACAACAACATAAATATTTTGTGAATTTCAGAGAAACATTTCAAATTTGAAAAATTTCTCAATTTGATTATTAAATTCAAATGGAAGTTAAACTATCGTAAAAAAAATGGATCAGATCACTCATCATCATCCACTAACCATTCGACATGGTGCCTGCTATAAGCTCTCAACGAGCTACAAAGCTATTTGCAGTAAAGCTAGCTGTAAAAGATTGAATTTCTTGCTCCTGCTGCTCATCTCTCATCATTTCAATCACATCTGGACTTTCTAGCCGCCACTTGATTCATCCAAATGAGCGTCATCGTTTCCTTCCGTTACAACCGTTGCCGGCTGATGCAGTACTACACAGTAATTAATGCAACATTTGCAAACGAAAATTAAGAAAACAAAGATGCCTGAATTATCGTTACATTTTATTTTCTCAATTAAATTCAGATAACATTTTAATCTGAATCTTTTCGTTCTAATCATAATTATTTGTCGCTCAGAATCCAACCAATCTTTTAATACTTTCCTTCACCGATTAATTTAGCAGTTATATCGTAATATTAGTTGAAAATGACATTCTTCTTTATCTCAAAACCGGTTCAATTTTTCGCTCATTTAATCGATGAAGCTGATAACTTCATTTTTCATCATCTTCAATTTTAAAAACTCATCATATTCTTTTCATTCAGACGGTTAACATTCCTAAATATCGAAAGTTTAAATATAAAGAAATGTCAGAGAAAAAAGAAATAGTCCATTTTTATCTTTATAGCTTGTATTATTCCTAAATAGTTCATATTTAATCAACAAAAAAAAATTAAAACAAAATCAAATAAGCTATCACAGGTAGAATAATATTATCCATGGCAGGTAATCCAGCTTCAAAAATAGCACATATAACTGAGCAAAATAAAATCCTAAGTAATCGATAAATCCCAATATCATATTCTAAATAACATAAACATATTAGAATGGAAAAGATAAATTGGCAAATAGCAAATGCAACACTTCCTTCTGCTGTTTTCGCTGATTTTGGCCAATATAAGCGTCCATATCGTGAACCAACAATTGCTGACATACTGTCACCAACACCAACTGTAGCAACACCCGCGAAGTGATACAAATGACGATATTCTGTAACGATGTTCATTTTTCTTTATTTACTTATTGATTAATTATTTGTCTTTTTTTTTGTATCCACGATAAAGCGAAGGAACATCTTTTCGTGCCCCTTTTCATTGATATGCTAGTATAAAACAGAACTATCATTTTTCCCTTATCTGCTTTAAAAGTTGAAAATTATTCTATATGCAAATTTCCACCCTATTATGCAAAATATAAGTTATTTGCAGGAAAAGCTGAAAAAAAGAACCTCAAATGTCGATAAATTGAATTGGATTTTCATGCATATAGAAAAATATTATTAAATAATGTTACAGAAAATCAGAATCATCTGAATAATGAATACAGCATGCATTTTAACTCTCTGAATGACTCCCATAATTATGAATAAACTAAATATTATAAAAATAGAATAATAAATTTGAAATAGTAGGTTATACCGTTATTATTGATTGGTGAAAGGAAAAGAGGCAAAAATATTCCAGCCAATAGATAAATAGGAGTTAAAATAAGTTCTGGTGAATCCTGTTTATCGACAAAAATCAATAACCAGTTATTCAGATAAGTTGACCACGGTGTTACACATTTGGAACGGAAAACCTGAAATGGAAATATGAATAATTATTGGATGAGCAGCTCCTTCAATATGAAAGCATTTTTATGATAAAAAATCTGTAAATTTTATAAAATGAGAAATTCGAAAGAATATCTTTTCAGTGAAATAATGTTTCCCAACTAAATGGCTAAGCAATTAACAAAAATTAATAATCCTTAAATTTATCCATGAAAAAAACTTTTTAATAAACCAAAGATTGGAACTTTGTGACAAAAAATTCAATAACTGAGCTTACCTCAATGATTACAAAAACGCAAAGCATCAACCAAGCAAAGAGCCAAATTAACTCAAAATCATATTGAATACCAGTTATGCAAATTAGCGATATTGTAAGATGAAAGAATTTACGATGCACTGTTGAGCTATGCGATGAATGATTGACAACAATGCAAAATAACAACGTTGCAATGATACATATCCAATAAAATAACAGCAAACAATACCTTAAAAATTTGAAATTTAGTACTAATTCTAATTACAATTTCTTGAAATACCAATTATCCGACCGCAGCTGCAATATTCTCTTCAGTTTTTGGAAGAAATGAATGGCAGAATATAATAGTACTCTTATCAAATTTAATTATATGCATTCTATCTTCTCTTTTTCACTGATAACTTTCGAATTCAGAAACACAAGCAAACAAAAATAAATCCTATGTTAATCATTGAAGCATATAATAATATGTAAGTTGTCAAACCTTTGATCAGTTCCGTCAAAAATTCGTTTGTAAAACAATAAAGGTAGATTGTAAAGGTGTACATTTAGTCGAAGTGAATAAAGATAAAGAGATGATGAGACTGTGATGACGAATAAAAAATTA
Organism: Cercopithifilaria johnstoni; assembly: GCA_916381525.1. Taxonomy (NCBI): domain Eukaryota; kingdom Metazoa; phylum Nematoda; class Chromadorea; order Rhabditida; family Onchocercidae; genus Cercopithifilaria; species Cercopithifilaria johnstoni. Next base: position 188,737 of record CAKAEH010001315.1, read on the forward strand.
ATGTACATCGAATTTCGTCTCATTTTTGTAGTCAAAAATGCAAATAAAATTGTCGCAGCAACAGCGATTTCCACAAGCATCCGATCGGCATCCTTTTGTTTCCACATGATCAAGATTTCTTAACAGATTGTAATTTTCCAATGCAAAATCAAGCCAAGCTCCTCGGACCGAACAAAGAAAATTTTCGCCGAACACATCACACAAGAATTGATCCCAAACAATCCATCGCCAAATGGCCTATCCAAATGGTCGAAAAATATATAAAAAAATCATCGAAAAATGAACACATAATTTCCTTCAATACTTATAAGGCAACGGTTTAGGCGATAAGAGTTACCCGATACTATATTTAAAAAAATTCCAGGTTTGCGTTTACCCAACATGGGATGTTTCCCTATCACTTCCAAACCCTGAGTTTCAAGTTCTTCCGAAATTTAAGCAATGCCGCTTGTTTAACTACCCAGATTCTTCGGTTTACATTACCTTAGTACTGAAAATCCAGAACACCTCTGATATCTTTTTCTTTGTTTATCAAACTCGCATTGCCTTGAAAACACTATGAAATCACAAATGTTATTCATGCGAAACATAAACACATATATGAATATTTAAAAATTTTATTTCAAAATAAAATTTGATCAAAAATTTTTCTCTTGCTAAAAATAGAGGGAACACATTTTTTTGTTTTTACTATACTGTACTGATCACTTCGAAATTTCGGATTGATCAAATGATGGTGTTTATGTATGAAAAAGGGATTCTGGACACACTCAGATAGATTCCACTGAATTATCATACAGCTCTGCTGATACCAAGAAGTTTTCGGCACTAATTTGAAAAAGTATATTTAAAGAATTGATATCCCATTTCCAAATCAATGGTAAGCACAAATAGAAGGCAATGAATAAGTGAATCACGGTAGCGTATAGGATTTTAAAAATAAAGTGAAGCAAAAGTAAGTGAGTAACTCATTACACAAGCAATAATACGGCAGTAATATCAGGACTAAAAGTCACAACAACACTGCTCGATTTAACACAGAATAACATATGTAAGTAAATACCACGGATCGGTAACGATTTATTTAAGTTTCAGCAGTATTATCAACAAATCAAACAAGAGCAAATTGTGAGCTTTATCACAAAAGCTATATGCAGTCATGTATGGAGGAAAATTATGTTTCAGGAAAAGGCAACTAAATAATGGAGAAAAATCTCAAAAACAGGCAGGAGTGTCATTTAAGATGAATTTATCCATAAAACGAAATTCTGACAAATTTTTGGACTCACAATGATTTCAAACTGCAAAGTCTGGAATCGTCATCAGTCTTATATTGCAGATGAATATCAACAACCTTTTAACAATAAGAGTTTTCGAACTGGATAACTCCTTGCAGCGAACATTTCAACAGAAGCTTTACAAACTGTAAGTTAAATAGGAATGGTAACAAAACCATCAAAGATAAATACGCAATTCTAAGGCACTCAAATGGTCATTTAAGTGGCTAAATTATCAATATTGCACATCAACTGGAAAAAAGTTAACTCATTGTACAAAATTTCGGAAATATCAAAAATGAGTTCTTCCCTCACTTCACCCACTTTACTGCCCACATACTGAGATAATGTATCATCAATAATTGTGCTCAGCTGACTGCGAAAAAGATCCGTTGGAGCAACATCTTCAGGAAAGCAGATCACAGACGCCTGTTGCAGCAATTCATCACGCAGCCGTTGTATAAAACCATCATCAGCAATCAACTCACTGTGTTGTCGAATCAATGGCAAGATCCCGTCGATAATCGTACAAATATCATTTTCTAATCCTGCAATAATCGAGATATATCATTAATTTCGTCTCATTCCGTTTAACTGTCTCATTTAGGAAGGCAAAGTTCCAAAAATTTTATAACAATACAATGTGCATTATCGACGGTTCTTTTCCTCACTGAAATTAGCTAGCTTACCAAAGCCATCTAAAAACAATACCTATATTTTTTTAAGAGTTTATAAACGCCAAAAAATGGAAGAAAATCTAACAAATGAATTTTCTAATTTTTTTTGGAACGGCGAAGTGATTTGAAAATGAACGGAATTAATGACGTTACCACTTGTTTTTCGACGTATTTATTATCTTCCTAGATGAAAATTAAGGTTCTATATAGTAGTAATAATTATTTAGCTTCTTCAATGTCATAACTCAAGTTTCGAGCAACCATCCATCTTTCGTTAATTACAATAATAGTAACATTAATAATAGATTATTGATAAGGGACAATACTGGTCTACATGATCTCATTATGAGACATCAAAACCCAGACTTGGAACATCTAGTGAACCGGCTTTGGAAGGATGTATTGGCAAATTTTTTTTTTGTTTAAGTTGCATAATTTCTTTCTTTTTCATTGATCTATCAAAGTATAGCCATTAAATCCTGCGTAAGATCCAAGCAATGAAGCTCCAGAAACAATGAGGCCCGCATAGTGCAAAAAAATTTATGGAATGTATAAAACAACATAAATTCAGGATAAGCAATTATGAAATGAATTACAGAATCGATTCTCACCATGTTCGATATTCACTTTTTTAAGTTGCTGTTGCTGTTGTTCATCAACCATCACTTCAGTCCTATTACGTACTTTTTCCAACGTTTGTTGCTTTCTCAACTTTGCTCTACCAGTAGATAATTGTCGCTTTGCTTGCTCGAATTTCTGTAATAAAAAAAGACTAAAGCAAATTGAATAATCTGAAAACTATTTTTTCTTACTCTTTGTCATTCTTTCTTCGAATTATATAGTGAAGTACTCAATAAAAATACGCTCAATGGCAAATAAATTAATCACAAATAAACAGTAACGTTCAGATAAATAATAATTCCACATTATTCTAGAATAGCAAATCATTTTCATTACCTTCGAGAAATGACTGATTGTAAATATCTGATATTCGAAAACTTATGAGAGGCAGGCATGCAGTATAACGAATCAGCATAACGAATCTGACGTTAAATTGTATAACAAAACGAATCATTACATGAAGTCACAACCATTCTTACTCATTCTAGCTGAATTTTCCAATTAATTCCTATATACTATTCATAGCGACTTCAAGGACCAAAAATCGAGGGCTTACCGGAACTTCATCTGGTGTTAATTCACGGCTCAATCCACGTTCAAAACGACTAACTGAATCGGCATGAATAAATCTGCTCAATTCCCTCGCTTCTTGTGATTCCGACTCAAGCGATGCTAATTCACGGCTGTCATCGCTTGTATCATTTTGACGCTGTAATCTAACTTCAATCTTGGTTTGAAACCATGCAAAATACACATTTAATTCTTTAGTGCCAAATTAAATATTTAAAATCCAGCTATTTATACTTAGTGTTTTATTACATTTCAGAGTACTCGAACTTCGAGTACATCATTCTTACTAATTAAATGTACATAATATTACATATTATTTGATGCTACTTGTGTCGTGCACATTTTTTCAACTTTCCTACTAAAATCGTGATGCTAGCATTCCACAAGATAAAGAAAAACTCAGCCAAAAAGAATTCTTCCTTATTTTTCAAAATTTCCTTCAGAGCTAATTATCCAGCAATCTTTATGGAACTTTTTGATAAATAAAAAAAACATAAATTGCATAACTCACTCAGCCTTCATTAACTTTTACTTCTAAAAATGGGTCAGGCAATTTGTTAAAAAGATACTGCGATAAAAACAGTAAGTCATTTAGTTTAGATTACTTTACAACTCACGCATGAAGAACACTAAAAAAATTTTTTTCTTTTGATTCTCTTCTTTGATTAAAAACAAACCACCACAACTGCACAGCCAAAGGGAAGAAAGATGATAACCACATGCATGTTGTAAGTTTCACTGCAGAAAATAATCCGACAAGTTTTAGAAACATTAGAAACATGCTTTTTAGCGAAATTAAACAAAAAACCAAGTGGAACCCACAAAGTAGAAAACGAGGTGGTGCATGTACCTGCAGGCATGGGTAAGGAAGTCTGCTCTGCGGTTGTAGCGTCCAGCTTAAGTGAACCTTAGCCCAGCTTAATCAATTTCTAAGACTGTGGCAAAGCATTCACTTAACTGGCCAGCTCACCTAGCATCACTTTTTTGAAAAAAATTTTAATATTTCAGTAATGAAGAATATGCAACAACAGCGACATGCTACTGCATTAAAAAACAACAGCAGCTACCACAATATAAAAACAATCACTACAAACAAGCAATCAGCAATTCCAACCAAAGAAGCAAGTTAATAAAACAAAATTGCTATAAAAAGTGGCCTTCCAGAACACTGAACTGAATGCGCATGTGTCACAAGCCGAAGTTTGCAATGCCTGCCCATCTCTCCATCTCTTCTCAGTCCTATTCCGAAAATCTCTTCAGTGACTTTTAATGCTTTGCATTTCTTTATCCATCTTTATAATCCGTTCAAAAAATAATCAAACTCAAAATTAAGTTCAATATTTATTCTGCACAATTTCTTAAGGCCACATCGAAATCGATGATACAAGATATCAAACTGGATGGATAAAGAAATTTCAGTAATTAATTCTTAATAGAACGTTTAATGATCTTTGGGACACCGGATAATCATGAGGCAGAAAGTGAGAGGGGGACTAATAGCACCATAGCAACCAAAATATAAATATGCCCACACAAATGCATTCAGGAACACTGCTGAAAGGCTGACATAGACAATCATATCAGATAAACAAACCTCATCAGTTTCATCAGCACTCTGAAGTAGATCTCGAAGAACAGAATCCAGATCATTTACCAATTGTCCTTTTGCTATATCGAACAAAATATTGCCAAGGCGTATGATCAACTGTGGTGTTGCAGTAAGAAAACATTTCCGGAGAGTAGCAATTTTCGTCTTACATGATTCCGTCGTGTTAGAAAGTGATAACTGATGCTGTAAAAGAGTCACGCGATTCCAGAAAATCAAGAAAAACTGGATGGGAAGATGAGATGAAGTGTGGTATCATACCGAACCATATTATGGATTTTAAGTGATTCCCTATTTCACGACAAAATGATTGGGTTTATTTTAATTTCGATCAAATTTTACTGAAATTTAGAAATCAGAAACTAAACATATCTGTTAAACACTCTGTAAATACTGTAAATTCAAAAAAATCAGTTATGTAACTGAAGTCTCGATATTCTTAGTCTTCCTTTTAAAGCCGAATTACATTTGAAACACTAAAACAAAATCTGAATTACAAGTTATCCCGAAATACGTAAAGGAATTAGTACTTGAAATTTCATAAAAATATTCCGCGCAAGTAATATATTTTGAAGACAGGAATCAAATTAAACTGCCGAAACAAGCTATTCTTAAGCAAAGGAAGTCTACATGATTCTTTAGTCAAGAAATTTCAAATGAAGAGAATCAAATATTAATATTGCGTAATTTAAAGTTTAATAAAGTTAAGATATAACTATAACAATTTATTAGTGAGAGAACATAGTAATTCGAGATAAGTAATGCAATAGGTTACGGTATGAATGATTGCGAATAAATTGCAGAATAGTATGCCAGTGAGAGGTAAGAACTTATTTGAATCATAAAAATATGTGTGAAGTTCAAATGAGGTACATCAGAAAGCTGGAAGATAACTTCCTGCTTCTAATATGTAACACAATATGATCTTGTATGTATATATGATAATAGGAAAAGGAAGGAGAGTGACATAAACTGACTCCCAACGATGGAAGAAATAAATCCATTGAAACATTGTCGGATAATTTGATGAAGTGAAATGAATAACTAAATTAGATTATAAATATTGAAGGTAGACGGGGAAGGAAAGGATAAATATATTTCTAAACCTAAATTGAATCATTCTGTGCTAATAAAGACGAAGAGTACCACTACCAGGAATATATATATACAAACATTCACATAAACAACGGTACATAACAACACAAATATCGTGGAAATAACTTTTTTCAATTAGTTGTTGATTGCAAACCCACCCATAATTAAGATTAAAACAAACTTGCAGATTGATATATGCAACCTATCAGAACAGATACAACTATTACAACTGCTTGTTACAGCATTATAGAGTGCTCACTGTAATATAGAAACCAGAAGCCTAGGATATATAAAAGCTTGCTGTATCCGTTGTAAAGTTTACAACAGTTGTCTCTTGGTACACGTTGCTACCATCCGCAGAAGATTTCATTCTACTACTGTCGGCACTACGTTACTATTAACATATCTAAAAATTCAGGAGATCAATTTAATCATTTAAAAAATAAAAATTAAAACCGACATCCTTTATCGCAATACTGCGCTATTTAAACAGCACATATCCTCACGAATACGGTAATCAACGATACCAGGGGAAGATTGGAGTGAAAACTGATATATTAGTAGCCCACAAGATGGACAAATATTCGAAAAACACGAAAAGGTGAAATATGGCATATTGGTGGAGTGAGATACCATACTAGTTTGCAAAGCACTAGTATAAAAATGAAAATCACAAATGCTTTCATATGTGCTATTTCACTGTTTCGACCACATCCTGTATCTTCAAAGCTATGCAGTCTGAAATTATCAAACGTGGCAACGACTCCTTAGCAATGAGATTTTTGCAACGCCACGAGACCGCTCTACACACTTCAAAAGCTGCATCTTGAAAATCGATCCATAACCTACGTCCAAACATTGTGCGCTTAGGGAAGATTTTTAAAATACTTAGTTGCATTAATACATGTGCCACAGTTCAACAAGTAGTATACATTATTATTTGTGAACACATCAGAAAATTCATTCGAAACTTGATTAAAGTTCTTCTTAAGAGTATAATGCACTAACAAGAACGTATGGAACTCAGAAAATGCAATATACTTCTACATCTAGAGATTACAAAGATAAGGTAAGCTTAAGGCCAAAATAAGCGGAAACATAACTATATGTACAAATGACATACAGAACAGCTATCTTCTTATCGTCCTTTTTACACTTCAATAATTTGTAATAAACTCTATATTTAAATAACCCGGAGCAAGGGAACAGCAATAAAGAATCAGCCCACACATATAGTGCTCAAAAACATGGACAAACACGCGAATGAAGAGGTAAACCAAGAAAATGCAATATACTTTTACATCTAGGGATTACAAAGATAAGGTAAACTTAAGGCCAAAATAAACCTATAAAAACTATAAAACCTATAAAAAAATAGGTTCTATGTATAAAGAAAATACCTATAAAAAATCTACACATTCCTACCTCTAAAAAAATCTACACATCCCAACTTAATAATAATTACTACAAAGCTAGTGGTCATGGTGAATAAGTTTTTTTTTCTCGTGAATGAGTCTTTAAAATTTAAGAAGCTATATAGACAGCAGAAGTAGCAATAACTGAAAGAAACAATAAATGTGAAACAAACTTTTATTGAAAACTATGAAAAAAAGGAGAAAAGACTGAGGTTTTTAGTAGCTTCAACATAAGTAGGAGCAGTAGCTCCTACTTAATGACTGAAAGAAATCTTTTAAGTTCCTCCTGCTATCCATCAATTTATTTTCTTTATACATAGAATATAAGTTCACAATGATTAATACGTGAAGCCAAATTCAGTTTCGGCAACTAAAATTTAAGCAAAATGATGGTGATGAATAGAAAATCATGTTATCATTAGTCCCCATCCATCACAATTATCAATTAATACCATCACTATGGGTGGTTACAATGATCGACAGTTGCCTAACTAAAGACTGAATTAGAAGGACTGCAGATTCGAGAGCTATGATATTTAAAGTCAGACTTGACATCCCTCAAGAGATGCATCGTCAAAAGAGAGATGTATACAGTTGTCTGTGAGATACAGTTGCGCAGCAGCAGTGGGTGCCATCCTATTCATTATTCGTTAAAACTAAAAAGATGAACAAAAGTTGAAATTAACAAACAAATGAACAGCCGCGTAAAATACTGAAGACATCAATGCTGACGGCTACTAGTTGATGAGAGAGATGATTTAAGCAGCCCCTAGACCATATTTTAATACAATGTGACGACAATACAGTCCCAAGAAATGGTTTTTTTGAGTATAATGAAATAATAAGAGTAATCTAACAAATGAACGGAATCAATAAATTTCACATTTCTCCCATTTGAACTTTTTTGATGAGTTTAAGACATCAGTATCAATCACAAATATCATTTTATAACTTGATTTTCTTTCAACATATTCGTCTAGCTACTTAGATTTGTTAAATTGTTACTCTTTTCATCTTTACCAAACCATTATTTATCCAATACTTTTACAAATTAAAATCAAAGTAATATAGTTACGAATTATTCACACTTTCACATCATTCTTTAAATTAACGTCCACGCACTCTATCTAAATGACAGCAACTTAATCCTAAACTAATATTTAACATTTTCAGTTGATTCTAAGGGATGGAAACAAGAGTATGCTAATACACTTTCTCAAATAACAATAATGAATCCTTCCTTTTTCAGTGTAACGGCACGTAAAACTAACACTTTTCTTGGAGAGAAAGTTCGTCAATACTAAAAAATCAAAACGAAGCAAACAATACAATAGGAGAGCAGTATAGTTTTTATTTTGTTAGATTCCATGAGAAAGGAATAGTCCTCCTCTTAATCCTAAAATAGATGTTCGACATAGCTAAAGAACGATGAATTTGAATAGATGTGATCTAAGAATACTTGAGATGCACAGTGATCATTGTTCCCGATATACGACGTGACCAAGAGTGAATAAGGAAGAAAATTCCAAGGTTAATGCGAATGAAAATAATAAAAGGATAATAAACCTTCACGAATACTTTTATATTGAAACCAATAATTTATTGCTTTAGAGTAACAATATTATTCTCATTACCATTAATGCAACTGATAATTTCATAACAACTATTATCAATAGTTATTCCATCATATTCATTATAACGATCATGCCATGCCTGCCGACATGTAATGGTATTTCTCATTATTCGCAATCAACAAGTATAACTCTCTACGATTGATTGAAATTGCAACATAAATTGATGTTAAACTAAACAACTAAAATAATTTACATAATACAGAAGATCTTCAAATCATACTCAGTTTGTTGCGCAGTTTCATTGTATACAATCCAGATATTGATAGGACAGACAGAAACTTATACCAAGATTTCTAAAGTGAGATCTATTTTGAATGTCTGCAAGATGTCTGGTAAATAGGACATTGCAAATTATTGCAAGGAAGATTATTGGAATGAAATTGTTAAGTAATTATTAAGTAGCTTCTCCCTACATCAACCTTTTTTACCAGTCACTCTTTTACTTCTTCTGCTTATTCCCCGTCTTTTCATTTTCTGATTTTCGCAACTGAAAGAAAAGCAAGCAGAAAAAATCGAAAGCTGAAGAAAACTTTAGGCATGGCTTCATCGAATTCAAGAAAAAAGAGAGATTTTTAAATATCACAATATATATTTGCCATTCGTGCTTTACAAATGCATGCGAGCTGCTGATCTACCCTTCCTCTCTTATACTCTCCTGAGATATTATAAACAACCAACTCAGGCTCAGGCCAGCAAGCAATCAATAATGAGGAGATAAAAAAAATTCTAAAATTCATACTGAGAAAGAGAGACAAAGAGAGGGAGTCGCCAAATGAAAGACATCAATTGCGCCGCCGAAGTAAAATTTCTCGACAAATACAAAAAGATAGCGTTCATTTTAAACATACTCTCTATAGCATCCTCCCTTCTTTTATTTTTGGCGTATCCGGAGCACAGTGGGTTAACGATATTTGAAGTGAAATAAAAAATATACCAATGATAAACCAAATATCGCATACTTTGGGAAAACTAACATCTCCATTACTGGTTCTGAGAAAACCCACAGAATTTGTTATGCTTTTGCAAGAAGATCAAGTATTTCGCTTATCCGCTCTTATAGAAATTTATTCTTCTGTGTTCTTCACTGATATAAAGAAGTTTCTAAATGAATCAGAATTCTCCAAAAAAAAAAAGAGGTATAACTAAGGTTTCCCATCACAAATTTTACAAACACATTGAATATGTTATAAAACCTCCCACTTCATAAGCCATTTCTTCACTATCTGTTCACTAAATGTAAAGGTGCAATACTTCAATTTTGAAAATGTTAAATTGGCAAATCAGTTAAAGTGAAGTACGAAATGCATAATTTTCAATTTCTAATTTTAGAAAATCAAGAAATCATTGAATAAGATAAGCTGAAAGATCAATACACTTTCCAAGATAGATATCACTGAAAATCAGGTGTTAAAAGATGAAAACAGTTGCAAACAGTATTTTATATTAGAAAAAACGGATGAAAATTTTTTTAGCTTAAACTAAACATGAATCAAAAAAATAAGCTAAATTTGGAGAAAATAACTGCGCAAGAAAAAAAGAGAAACACTAAGTAGTATTTCCACATGACCTGTGAAATATTAGATGGAGTTTTTGAAGTGAACGAGAATTCAGTTATCTAGTTTAATGCAATCAAACAGTCACTTAAACAACATATCTACCTCAAGTTGCTAAAAGATAGAGTGTTCACCAATCCCCAATTAAAAAATCCATAAATTTACTAGAAAAACTATATTATCTTGATTTCTTAATCACATTTACAATCAGATCATACACATGTCTACGAAATTTTAATATTCTAACCTGGAAACGATCACTAAAATTTCTTACCCTTACATTTGTGCAGCATTATATTCATACCCTTACATTTCTGAATTTATATACAACCACTGTGTACATACTTTGTTCAAATCAGGCAATCGGCAAACTGAATAAAACTCAGGGAATTTGTAGTTGTTTACGGGTAAAGTTCGATATCTACTAGACATGTCTCTGATTTTCTAAACTGCTTAGATGAGGATGTAAGAAGAGAAAGGGAGAATGAGGAAAACTAATCAAAGTACCTGATGACTTCGCGAAGCAATTGTTTCGAGCAACTGGCGTTGTTCTTGGAGCGCCTGTTCAATACTTTTCAATCGCTGGCTATCTCCCGTTGTAAGATGATAACCAACCGAAAGGTCATCGAGCACGGTATCCGGTGCTGACTTTTGTGTGATCACTTTCAAAAAACTATTACGAACTACCTCCATGGCCTGCAAATAAGAATACACTAACATTTTATGATAGACTTAAATACAAAGAAACCGTCATAAGCCTCAAGAAATTATGCTTCGCGTCAGCATGATGCAAATCAACATGGACACTGTGCAGGAATCTGAAAAATCAAAGATGACTGATTTTCCATCTTCCAAGTTTATTTTATAAAAGTACCAAAACGGCTTGTAGATCAGCAATAAAACCTTATGACTTTACGACTAAAAGATAAACAGAAATTCTTTCAAACTACAGATTGTAACAATTTCTTTCAACGAGAGAAATATGGATTGTCATTCAGAAAGACATTATATTAGATGGTAAAGATTCAAGAATAAAAGTGTTTAGGAGGCACTATTGAAAATTTGTTGTTTGGGAAAGGAACAGTTGCGGCTATACGACCACTGCTTCCTCCTTAAATCGGCTTGAAACGATCAATCATAAAGCAACAACAGCTGTTCAGCTCGTAACAAAAATGTAACGAAAATCACAGAAAAAGGGAAAATTTTTTGTTTGGATGATAAATAGCCATTCCACGGTGTATTTGTGTCATTTGTTTTTGAATTTCAAAACGATTGTATATTAAACATATATATGTAATATCATGCAATCAAAAATAAGGAAGCTAGCCGATGGAGCAAACAGAATAGTCTTATGCCTTGCATTTTTATCTACTTCCAGAAAGTCAAAAAGTCAAAAAGACATTTTTTCCAGAAAGACATTCGGTATGCACGAATCCGCGATATAAAAATGCGCACTGGGCCAAAGGAAAGCAGAGTCTATCAAAGATTGAAAAGAACTTAATTTGAACTTAAATTTCTCCAAGTCCAAACTTTAACCTGTGGCAATGTTCTTCAAATAATTGGCTCAAGAACCAAGCATAATCTCTAGATTTTGCGTAATCTTAAATTATTCTAACCAAAAGATGAAGATGATTCCAAAGGAGAGAAGGATAAAGCTTAATCTAACTGTTATTTTAACTACTTACATATAATTTTTTGTCAAACCTTACTTCAAATACTATTACAACAAGTCTCTAAAACGAACTTTCTCTTCTTTATTTTACTACTTCTCATGAGACTCTCATTATTTAGTTAAGTCTCTGTATTATATCTTCGAAAACATCAAGTGGAAGTCCTAAAAGACAATGTTTGCTCATTTAAAGCACGGATTCTTCGTAGATTTGAAAACAAAATAGCAATAGGAGGGCACTGTTTAAAGATCATATAAGAGTAAAAGACCATTAATTCACTGCCCAAGGACCATATACCGCAAACGACCCTTAAGATATTGCTGAAAAGTCATATACGTGTGAGATATTAAATAACGGTACACATTAAATCAGTTGGAAAGCTTGAAATTATCGTCAAAAAATACCTCAAAACTTTCCTCGATTGGCGTTTCAGAACCCTGGCTCATGCTTATTGTATTAAGCGTTTTTGTTTCATTTTGCTTATTTTCTTCAGCTTCGAGTTGACGTTCGAGTATTTCCGCCGTTTCTTCCGGCAATTTAGGACCTTTTTCACGCAATAACTCTAACTGTTTCCGCATTTCAGTTATGCTTCTAAAAAATACAAACATTGAAATTATACAAAACAATACGTATATTTTAAATGTTGAAGAATATTTTTCAGAAACAATTGCTTGCCATAAATGATCCCATTATTTTTAAAGATGTGCTATATGCCTTCATATCACCATCAGTACAAAATTTTCCATTGTTTTGTAATGTTATGTTACAATGGACTGATAGGAAATTTAGTATCTCCATGCTATTATTAATTTAATATAATCATCATTATTAACCGCAATGAATGCAAATCTATTTACAATCAATCTTTTAGAAATTTCATCCCTGAAAATTTGAAAATTTCCACAGATCTATTTTTTGAGATAATTTTTATCCAAAAATTCAACATGCTGAAATCCGAATCTATAGACATAACATGAAAAAAAGCCAAACTTCAGTTGCTGCAAAGCATTACGAAACGTTTCATCCATATCAGGAGAAGAGCCTACAACAGGTTGAACTAATTTTGCCCGTATTTCTCGCATACGTTCTTTACGCGCTGCAATTGCAGCTAGTTTTTCACTGTAAAAAATAGGAATTGTAAGCTTTATTGCATTTTCAAAAAGAATAATGAAATAAGAGCACTGATGCCTTCGATTTAAAATTTTAGTCTAGCGATTTTCCTGAAATACAGATGATAGCACCATCAAATCAAACATTGAAGAAATTTTTATTTACGTAAATCCTATTAAAAGTGATACCTAAAATCAACATGCGCGTATAGAAGAAAAAAGTGTCAAAAAATAGCAATGTAAAGTAAATTATAATTACAAATAATATTAAACGATAAAACCCGTACTGAATCTAATGTTCGATATCAAGCAATATAGCAGTACTATATTCCAAAGTATTTAAGAACACAGATTTTTACATTTTTTCAGATAATTTCTTTGCTTTTCTATATCCACTCTTTTTTAAACGTATGAGAATAACACCACAACCCTTTATTGCTTATTCTTGTGATTAAACAATAAAGGATTGCTAGTGTTAATCTCATAAAAATTCATACCGGACTAAGGATGAATGAAGCAAACCGTATGGATGAGTTGATTGTATCAGACTGCTTCTTCGGCAGTTGCTGCTGCTGTTGCTCATATCCTTTCTTGCTTTTTCTCTTTTTTTTTCCCACAACACCACTACCAGTTATTTCACAGGTTTTTTTTTCCACCTGTTGCTGCTGTTCAACTTCAGCTTGTTCGTTCTCCAAGACTGGTGGAATTCGCTCAGCCGGTGCCAAATCATCCGGTACTGGTGGTCCATTATCATTCTCCAATTCGGAATTTTGCTGCAGGCAAAACAAATCAACTGAGATTAAATTTAAGTTTTCCTGAAATTATAAAAACTGCACATTTTTCTCTAATTTGTTCATAGCTACATAAATCATAGTATTCAGAGTTCCCAATCCAATCTTAAAAGTTCTCGAATCACTCTGTCAGACTTATAACTTTGAAAGTGATGAAGTGGTTTGATCGTGATTTGATATACGTGTCCATTAATCTAATTCCGAAAGCAACATTTAAGACTTTTGACTTACAAAATTACATCATTATTCGAAGTTTTAAAAATCCAAAAGTGTAATTTACGGTAATAAGAGTGATCTTGAACTAATCACCTTTTTCTTCGCTTTTAATTTAGCTCTTAACTTTGCCTCAGTGATTGATTTGGGTTCCGGTTGCGGTTCAACAACAATATCCGGCTCTGATGCTGATCCAGGTCCCAATTTGATGCCACGACGTTGAGCTTTAAGTCGCAATCGCTCTAACGTTTTACGTTTCCTTTCCACTTGTTCTTGCTCTGATGCAACTTAAAAAGTAATTATCCCAGCAAATGCCAAGATTTACGATATATGCATCTAAATGACAACTGGCATAATACGTTGTACGCAAAACTGAATTTTTTTTAAAAAAGCGTAATATTAAACGAAGTAGAATAGACAAGTCGTTGTTGTGTGTCAGAACGTCAGTGGAGTAGATAGAAAAAAGCGAATGGCAGATGTTTCCGGTGGAAAAGTGAACTACATTTCTGGGAAATAAGATCAACTGTTCGACTAAATAAACCAAAACCACTTTAAACTTTCAAGCAATATTTTTTCTAAGGTTTGAGACACTCAACATAATCGGCTTATTATATATGTAGCTGATCTGATTGAAACTTACAAGTATAAAGACTCAAATTGATATCAGCTGCTAAGCTAACTTTCATTAACTGTAATATTGCAACGAGTTTCGACAAATGGCATTTTCAGTTGATGGCTCATTATTTGGTTCATGATCCAGTCAATTATAATTATTCAGTTAATTAATTTCTCATAATCCAGCTTTAAATATTGGATATTTTTAGCTGAAATATTTTAGTCTCCATATCTTTTCCTTTTTATGTCATTGTAATAAGCTCGGAGAAGAAAATACTCTAGGTGTCACAGAAGAACAATTATCAAAACTTCTGCAAAAACTTTTAGTTACAAGGGAGAGCTACAATAAATGTATTACGCTGCAAGTTCATTCCAGAAAACTGCTTTGCAAAATAAGCAGCTAAGTATCTCTTAAAAATTCAAGTCATCAAATTTTAACAATCGTAAACTACTACAAAGAATAACTAAATAACTTCAGGGATCGTGAGAGAAATACCACACACATACTGGTAAAAAAGTTAACAATTGTAAAAAATTTAATTCAAATCTCGACCAAGTGTCATCGCTTTCTCATTTTCATGGAATTCCTCAATTATAACATCTGCTCAATTCCTCAGCAATTGAAAGAAAATTAAAACTTTACGATATTGATTTCGAAACTCATATTGTTGAGAAAGATATCGAAAAATCAACTCCGATTAAGTTCAAAAATTAAAATCATCAGTGTTACTAAGATTATTCCAACATGCTGTACACAACTCTATGAAAAAAACGTTAAAAATTGGATAGAAAGAAAACTCGTTAATTAGTAAGAGATACTATGTGTTTATCAAAAACATTACTTCGATTCCTTGCAGATAGGAATACATGGTAAGTAAATGTATATCTTACAGTTGACAAAATCGATACGCTCGAGCTAGCTAATAAAAATATTCAATTAGTGTTTCCGAGGAGAGAACATGGATACAGAAGGGATTTGCCAAATGAAAACGATAAAAGGAGAGCAGTATAAGCCTATAGAGCCTCATAAATGAGTCGATTTGTAGGCAGATAATAAATAGATGGAAGAGAACGCAGTCCAGGGTAGTTCATACTTCAGAAGACTGTGAAGATATCTTATATCGTGCCTTCCTCTCATCACCAATTATCTTCAAATTCAGCATCTCTGCAGCATTCCGAAAAGCGTTGTAAATGAATGCATGCACAACTACCACATAAACATTTTCATTGAAATTAGCAATCATTCTCAAAAAATTTGCCATTGTAGATGTAAAGCTAATTTAAAAGCCCCCACAAATGATAGATCCACTTATCTATAGAGCTTATCTTCAAATTCAGCATTTCTGCGACATTTCAAAAAAATTTGTTGGCAGATGTTACAAGCAGAAAACGACGGAAATGATGCCAGCCAAACGTATGTCACAAATAAAAGCTAATTCAAGTGTTAGAGATAAGAAAACAAAACAAATTAAACATATAATATACTTGACTACAGACATATAAACATACACACATATGTGTACATTTACATTTATACGTAGACATTCCTATATGTTGATATATAGACATTACTTGACGGTAACTGAACAATTTTTACAGCAACAAACTGTATTTCATTACTTTTTATATTTTTGCTTTCCTGGCATTTCTACCCCAGATAAAGTGTAGTAGAAAATAAATGAAGGAAACGTGAAAAAAACTAATACAGATGAAAAAATAAACAAAAATTTCACTCCCTTATCTGCATTTCTTTTCATGTCGCAACTTCAAAACCTTGATAAAAATAGTTTCCGACAAATTTTCAGCAAGAATAGAAAATGTTTGAGAACTTTTAGAGAACATGAAGAGGTGGAATGCCCAATACTCAGCAATTCAAAGGATCTGATTTCGATAGCTCATATGAAAAATGGCAGCGGTTGAACAGTGCCGAAGTAAAATCAAAAAAGCGTCAAACGAAAAGAAATAATTATAAGTTGTTAAATAACTTCAATAAAGAAACTCATTTTCATCCCAACTCCTAAGTGATAGTTATAAAACAACAAATCAACTTAAAGAAGAATATATTCGACAGAATTAGTAATTTAAAACATTGAGTGGAGCAGTTACTTATATTTCTCCATAACTCTGCTCTCGTAGTATTCCAGAAAGCGCTACGACTTCTCATGGAAGAGGAGAAATTAAATTTTCAAGATCTCCTGATGATTTCTAGAATATAAATTAAAAATGAAACTGAACCTTTACCTTTCAAGCGAGCCATTTCAACCTGTTGCAATGCCTCGTCTGCTATATCTTTCTGAGTTTCCCGTTTTCTACGATGTAACTCTTCAAGCGCAGCCTTCTGCAACATATCAAATTTGCTACTTAGTGTTCATTTCTCTAAATTAATTGCCCAACATATTTTCAAACTGCTCTAAATAACTTCTGAAAATGGAATTTAAAAGAGAACAGTGTGCTATTTAAATTTGTTCTCAAAAAACAAAATTACTTCCTAAACATATTGATGAAAGCCATTTTGCGACGCGTGGATTTGTTTTAATATTCATAAAAATCTGACCTTACAAAAAAGTTCTAAAGAAAACGTGAACAAAAGAGCACCTTCTCACGATGTAATTGTAATGTTTCTAATAGTTTATCATTCATGATCGAAACGGCCACTGCCTTTCCTGTTACAACTCCTAGTTTTGATAATTCATTGTTCATCTAAAAAAGCCTCAGTTTGACTGTTCCATATACAAATTCATCTTCGAGTAATTCATTCTTAGAAACTATTTCCATCATTTATATGAAAGTAACTAACTTCTTCTACATCATTATTGATTGCTTCATCGGATAAGTTATTATTTGATTCGTCAATACTTTCTTTCACAACATTCTCAGGTTCGTGAGTGTTACTGTCGCTGCCTGGCATCAATGTTTTGCCGTTTCTTTCATTTTCGTGCTGCACATCCTCTGCCGCATTTTCACGTAAGCACTAAAAAAATTTCACGTGCAAGAAATACCGTAATAAAAATCATTAAGGCCACTAAGTATATTACTATCTTTATTGTAAACTAAATAAAGCTTCAAAGTTCCTTCTTTTATTTTGATATCTGATCTTAAAAATTCTTAATCAACATTATTTTTTAACTCAACCTATTCAAGAAAAGAAAGGAAAAAATAATTACCATATATATTCCGCTAGTTAACATATTTTGTTAGAATTTTGTCAGAATTTATCCTGGCATCAACAAAAGCAAATCTTTACAGCATAAATATAATCAGAATTAAACTTACAACAATTTTCTGAATTAATTGTACGTACTGTTCTTCCTGTGCAGTTAGTGCATCATAGCTTGCAATCATTTTACCCATCAGCTCTTTGTTTGGAAACTATAACATTAGCGATGAGATGAACAAGATTGTTGCATTATCCTACCTATTTATTTATAAGATTTTTTGTTCGTTTTAGGGTTTCCTATCTATGGTTTCAAAAGAAAGCATTCTAGTGCCCTAAATTCATTACCATTTCCTACCAACCGATGACACATATAAATTTTTAAAGATCACTTCAAATTTACCTCTCCTTCTTTCGCATTTTCTTTGAGTTCACGTAACGTAGATAGAATACGTTGCTTGTTCCCACGAATGCTTTCCAATCTATTCATTATATGCTTCTGATTTGATGCCTGCAAATTTTTATTCTTATAGTTTTTCACTTCTTATTTCATTATTCCATGAGAGGGATTTAAAACAATGTCAAATATCGACAGCCAGATATTTATATGACGTAAAAATGTTACATGAAGCAGACATTAAACAAAATGATTTAGCTTAAGCTCGATCTTAGATGAGATCTACGAGAAATTGTAAAGGAATCAACAGTATAAATTTTACAAGGAAAAATATATGATGATTAGTCTATATAGATTACCTAGTTTGCGCCTGCTAATTTTAGTTTCGGTATCCCCTTAAACTTAGCATTCAGGTAAATTCCACAAATGGAAGTAAATCTTACTAAGTTATCCGACATGTTTAATTCCACTTCATCGTATTTCACATTAGCTGATGAATTGGATAAAAGTGACGTGGATAGCGGTTGTGATGGATTGTCTTCGACTACTACCTCTACAGGCAACTGTTGTTCTGCTGGTAATTCTGGGATTGTCGAATTTCTTTCCTCCATACTTTCCAAACGTAAAGTGATATTCTTATATAATAATAATCTTTACGTGGTACTTCTCTTACCCTCTGATTTCCCGTATTTATCTGAAACGTTGTAAGACCAATCAAGACCAAAAAGACAATCAATAAGTAAATAATCAGACCTTTTCTAGAAAATCAAATCAAGCATACTAATAAGCCTTACAAAATGCAATTAGTTGGAATTTCAACTAAAGTAAGTTTTTTCTCATGAAATTCAAAGTGCTTTAAGGTCAGGAGAAATAGGAAAACCATCAATACAAATCTCCCAATTTTTATGTTAGCCATTCCTCTGATATTTCACTCAATCTATCTGCAAGTTATTTAATGTAAGGTAATGGCTCAATCAAAACACTTAATGATGGCAAAAGTTTTTTTGTCAAACATTCTCCAACGCACGTATAAAAATGAAATAGCGCTTACCTGAAAACCGAACAAGACTATTCTGCTTCGCGTCAGTGATTCAGTCTGCCGTAGTCCTTCAACAATTTCGTATATTTGTCACCAAGCAATGAATGTGTGACAAAGGGTGGCCGGCAACCATTAAACAGGGGCCGTGTTTCCCTGCACTGTTTGTTGTTCTGTTCAGTTATTGAGTGGAATGCTTGGGGTCTGCGTTTTCCGAAAAGTGAAGTATCACATGGGATTATCGTCACTACATTTGGTATGTAAGGTAGACGCCAAAAAGCATCAAGCTAAATAATGGATTGAATAGAAATATTCAATCTCTAATTCATCGGAATTCTCTTCTCTATCTCACTTCCAATCATTCAATATCTCATAACTTGAATGCTGTCATTTGATCAGATTTAAACAGTAAATTATCTCGACCTGCTTGAGTTCTGTTCATATCAATCTTTTTTGATGCTCTACCGTATCCTCTTGGTCAAATTACTGCAAATTAATCAAAGCTTTTGTTTTTGGTTAAATTGGAAAGTAATTAAATGCTGGAGAAAAAAAATGGTATTAATTGAGGAAAATGAGATAAGAAGCAGAAAAGAGTCGAAAAAAGCGATTTATATTGTATCCTATTTTGGGTCAGTGAGTTGTGATCATTCTTATATTAAAATTCCCACTACAAAGAAAAAGATGCAAAGAATGATTTGTTAACGAATCGGTGATATTTTAATCTCTATCTGCAATCACATGCTTTCATTTACCTGTCTAATTAATTTGAATGTTATTATTCGTATTTTGCAACAATTAGACAAAATATAGTCAAGGTGTGAGGTAAAAATCTTGTAAAAAATATTGCAAAGATTTCATTTTGGTAAAGATGCATCGTAATGGTATCTTTTAAAAGATTTGCAGCAAAAAATAAAATAAGAAAAAGTATACATAAAGGATTTTGCATAAAATCGGTTCATTTATTTCAGCAAAACAGGGGAAAACTGAAATGGTTTGTTGTATTTTTAGTATATCATCAACTTTCTCCTTCCATTTTTCCCCGTTATATAATGGATTTATCATATGAATGTCATGTTAATATGTGTCAAATAAACGTTTAATTATTTTAGTTTTAAAATGTGACTGAAAAGAAATGAATTAATGTGACATTACTGAATTCAATTATTTAAAATTAACCTGAAAGTCTTCACTTTATTTTATTAGTAATAATTATTCGGTATTTCGAAAGGACAAATTCTAAAATTTCAGTCCGATTAGCAATTACTGACAACGATTTCATTTTTTCCTTACATTCCGATGCCGAAAGAACATTGGATATAAAATTTATTCAAGATGTATGTTATCATTCTTTAAATTGTAGAAAGTAGCCTCAATATTACTCTCAAATTTAGAGAATATAACTTAGAGCTTAAGCTTATGTGTAAAACAGCTTAAGTTCATAGGACTGACATATGTACATGACAAGAAATTAATGTGCCGTTTCAAAATATGAGAAGTAAGCAAACTACTGGTTAGATTTCATGATATCATCCTCTGTATAATTTGCACTTTTTGATCATGAAGGTGTCATATCACCAACTATTTCCCAAGATTACATCAACTTATTCTTTTCAAATACTAACATTGAAACATTTTTTTTGCAAACCTCTTCTGTTAATCGTTTAAATTGTTAGCATAGTAAGAAGCGATTATTTTGAAAATGCATTTTCAAATATTCTTTCAAGAATTTAATGCTTTAGAAGCTATAGTATTACTTTCATTTGATGTAATTAAGGTAAAAGACGAAAGCTTTACAACTTTAATTCAAATTTTAAAATTATTTTTTGATTAAAGGTATATAAATGGTGTTTTGTGGTTGTTATTTATTTAGATACTACATAATTTCTGTTTCCAATCCAGGATTAGATTTCCAACGAAACATTTCTTTGCAGATTATGAATTCGAACTGTCCGATCAGATATTATGACAATATGCAGAATGCAAGGAAAGAAAGAAGAACCTGTCGAAAGATGATTTGCAACCCGCCAGTATGTACCAATTATAGAGTTATGTAAATTGATGGAATTATATTATGTAAAAGTTATAAGTATATTCGACAGATTTATTGTACGATATTGGTTGTTTGCGCGTGTCGGTGCCGCACCAGCAGTATGAGAAGCAACCGAAAAACGGCTAAAAAAAGGTTTTGAAGTGTTTGCTTTATCAAAGTTCAATTTTCAACTTCATATTTTGATATTTGCAGGAATGGTAACAATAACATCCCACCTGGCATGCCTACATTATTTGCAAATACGCAAACTACAATTATATCCGATACAAATCGACAAAACCCTTCATCGACACAAAAATCGGACTCTGAAACACAATCAATGGAAGAAGTGGAATCGAAGATGATGAACTTACTAGAATCATCTTCTAAAGTTATCGATTCACTTCCAAAAAAACCCGACGAAAATATTTCGGAAACTCTCGGGAAGCAAATCGCTAGCGATAAACTTAGAAATGATAAATTAAATTTAATAAAACATCAAATTCCAACCAGTTTTTCAATTGCTAGCAGTCAAGGTAATAGACATTCAGTATTTATTTAAGATTTAGTAAAAATTTAATTTTGTTTATTCTAATATTTGCTCAACAATATCTATTTGCTTATCATTATAGTGCTAGAATATGTCATGTAAAATTATCTTTTTAAAGAGGACAAAGGGACTAATGATGATTAAGATGACTTCAGGCATAATAATAGAACTTACCTGTAATTCATTAACAGACATAACAAATTCATTTGAAGATCTTCCCGATTTTGTGCATGGAGGAACGGCGCCACTACTTACAAAACACAGTGACCTGAAGCCAGATGCACAAAATCTTTCAAAACGGAAAGTGCGGTCAACGGAAAAAATTAATTATGGAAAAGCTGATCAATTATCGCAGCATAAGGATTCTGGTAAGCAGTTTTTTTATAAGCTGTTACTATTATGCTAAAAGTATGAGGCTATTAAAAAAATCTTCAAATAAAATTTTTAGTTAATATCCGCTGAAATCAGACATTGAAATTTATTGCAGTAATGATATTTTTATCTTGCTTTATTATCCGATTTGTAATATCTATTACACACGTGTTTAAAAAAATATCAGTATTTTTAAGATAATGAAATTTGCATATATTTAATATCATTAAACAAATAGCACTGCAGAAAAACAGAAATATTCTATACAGAAATATTTCTTACCAAGTTGTATGGAATACACGTTCCTGCGTCTGATTGCTTTTATCTTACTATTTTGCGCTTGGATTATTGTATACGCATTTCCTTGTTTACGATTTACTTATCATATACCCGTAATTAGAGGAGGTACTTTTTTTAATTAGAGGAGGTACTTTCCACATTCGTTCTTCCTGTAAATGCATTTTTTTTTACTTTATTTGTTTGCCTTTTTCCATGCCGTAGTGTGTACACACATTCATTTCTATCTTCACATCAATATCGTCTAAAATTATCTTGCAGATATGATTGAATCAGTCGCAGAAAAGATTCCATTGAAGAAAACTTGCCAATTAATGCCACATTGGTGGAGTGATCAGAAGACATTCGTTGGAAACATTATAAAAACCACTCGTTATTTCCGTGCATTAAATTTATCAGTGAATCAAACTGAAGGACGTTTTGAAATTTTCAAGGATAAAAATATTATTGAAATATTGAAGCCATTTAATGGACAAATGTTAGTATTTTTCTGCTTCTAGTTCTTTTTAAGATGGATTCGTTGTTTCAGCCAGCGTTGAAATTTCTGATATAAAATTTCAACCTCATCATGACGTAAGACTCGTAACGAATATTTTTAATAATTTTACGAAAATCAAATAGATGGAGATGATGTAGCAAAAAGAATGCCAGCTTAGAGCGTTGTATTGAAGTTGACTAGTTCTTCTGGAACAGTTATTACTGACGTTGACTAGTTCTTTTGGAACGGTTATAGTATTACTGAAAAGTACATTTTATCCATCTGACAGGAGAAAGCAACTTTGTTACGTCTTATGAATCAAAACGTCACTTTACCTATCATCTGTGTTGAATAATTTTAGATTTGTCATATTCGGTTGTGTTGTTTTGGCTTTTCCCATCTTATTATTGCTGATGTTCTTGCGTTGTATGTCTGAAGAAGAAGATCTGATGGAGGAAGCGATGTTTGATCTAGCTGAAATTTCCATTTTTTGTGTGTTTTCGGTCATTGAGGTAAATCTTTCCAAATGTTTTATATGATTTAATATTAAGATATTTGTAACCCATACAGGGTATCTTATCTCCTATGAAATAACTGATTAAATATGGTTCCCTCGTTTATAAAGAAATCTTGATTGCAGATGGTAAGTCGTACTGTTATAACTTTACTTTAAATGAAATTTGCAGTTTTATATGTCGTCAGGAGCAGAAATTAGAGCTATCATGGATTCGATGTGTGCTAGATATTTAGAACGCAGTATTGGAATCAACGGATATTTGGTACCACTGTAATTTATGAATCACTAGATGGAATATTTCTTCATAATTCTGGATTTGAATTTCTTGCATTAATTGAATCATGAACTTTTTCTAAAATCATGTTTTGTGATCTATAGTTTATTTTTTCTTTCAGTTTATTACTCGTTCTTCTTCCCATACTTGGCACATGTGATGTAGTATGTCTAGGAAGGGAAATTTTAGAAAGAGAAAGTGTACAATATATGCACTGATGTGAAGATCGAAGCATACGGTTTCCTTTCATCCGGTTGTATATTTTTGTTCCTCGTTTTCCTATTCGCTATTGATTTGATCATATTACTGAAGGTTTGTTTTCCCTTTTTCTCTTTCCCCTCCTAGTGGCAAGT
The DNA here is from genome assembly GCA_916381525.1 of Cercopithifilaria johnstoni. Classification (NCBI taxonomy): domain Eukaryota; kingdom Metazoa; phylum Nematoda; class Chromadorea; order Rhabditida; family Onchocercidae; genus Cercopithifilaria; species Cercopithifilaria johnstoni. Next base: position 213,040 of record CAKAEH010001315.1, read on the forward strand.
AGTTCAAAGTAAAATTACAAAGCAAAAGAGGACCGCAATTATCGCTCACAACTCATGTGCAAATTAGATCTGCATCTACAAATTAATCAAGATATCAGGAACACTTACCTACAGAATGCAGAGGAGGTAGAATCACGAAAGTATTTGCAAATGGCAGCTTGTCTTCACTATGATAAAACTCTAAAATGTATGACAGAATCATTGCTCGAAGGTGTTTCTGTCGAATCTCGTCGCTCAGTAAGTGAGATAATCCCTAGCTCATTTACTAACATTTCTTGTTAAATATTAAAAGAAATTTTCTCATACCTTGGAAGCTATATTCGAGCACATTTAAATGACAAATTGTTTCAAAAAGTAGTTAACATCTCTATTATATATGTTATTTTGAAATGAAAAGTAATTGTCAGAAAACTTTATTTTCAGGAGAAACAGAAGCCAGAAATGAAATCAAATGTTATCAGTAAAAAGTGATAAAAGACAACCGCTTCATCTAAATGCTCATTTTGTTGTTGTAGCTCGTTTTCCTTGTTATTGCAGTTATATTTAAAATAAATGAATCAATGAATTTCGCTAATATAATTTATGCACGAAAAGAATACAAGAAGGCTTTTCACTCAAATGATTTTAATACAATTATCTATCTTCTATCGGAAAGGACAGAAATTGATGTGTTGGAGTGAAGTTATTAGAATCAAATTAGAGAGATTCAAAAGAAAACAAACATCTCCATCGATCTTACTCCGTTTCAAATAAGTCAGAGTAGATTAGTTTGTTAAATTCCTCAGAAATTAAAATGGAACACACTCTTATCTGATATAACAAATTAATTCATTCATTTGACAAAGCGGCATCATTTTCTCCATACAGAATCTCACTTTGTAAGCCATTTTCCTATGATAAACGTTAAACATCAGATATCCGGATATAAATGTATCAATACTGTAGCTGACAATCTGTTTGTCTTTTACCACTCACCCTCCCGATTATTGAAATTGGTAACTTATTCGAGTGAGAAATCATTTCTGAATTACATTATAATAGTAATTCACGTATTGCATGTAATCTGGATGCTTGAATGGTACTGTACCGTAATTTAATTCATAAATCAGTCTACGAGATTTTGATGCCAGCCTTCTCCCTTTTAATTTTCAGCCGATGGATTGAATCCAACAAACGGCACGCATTTTAAGATACGTTGAATGCTGGCCGACCGAGAATTACCAGTCGTCCTGAGAGAAGTCATAGAGGAGGTGCTTAGTATGCTTGCGTGTGTTTAAATTAAAATTGTTGCCAATTACCTACTTCTACTATTCATATCATTATCCTGAATTGGGTCGATCTTTCATACGAACATCAGTCGCTTAATCGTACGAGTAATTAGATTTAAATAGAATCGAGCATTTTGACATAGTTAAATGGCCATATGCAATCTATTTCAGTGGGTAAATTACGCCGTGATTGATCAGGAAAATGGAACGGTTCCCGGAGCGAAGTGGTGAGATCATTGCCAGTGTTCCGATTATCGCTAGCACATTGCCGTCAAATTCAGGTTATCAATGCAAGGTTATATTTCATGCTGACTCTTTTGTTTTTTGTTCGGTTTCTTAGAGGTAGTGCCAACGTTTACTTGATTTGACCCATTTATTAAATATTGCTATGGATAGATGAATGGAAAGGTGTGAAAAATGATTTGTTGAAGGAATGTATATTATATGGAAGTGTGCTCAAGGAGCATGAGGAGAAACTTCTGCAAAGATTACGTGGCCTCTGCGATCCGGGACAATATTCATTCAACGAACATGAAATGGTTTTTAGCCTCAGTGCGTTAATTCAAATCATTTTTACATGTAGTTTGTGGGAGCTGGACAATATAAGTTGAAGAGTTGGTCTGGCATTTTTTCTAATGAATATACCTACAGAATCAATGTCCCGATAGAATTAATGGATTTTTCTAGTGGCACTTTTTAAGATCTATTCATCTTTATCTGTTTGGTATAGCAAAGTTTTTGCCATGACATCATTTTGATATACTTTCTTTCTACTCACTTTATGTCCTCTCCACCTTCAGTCATATATCTTTTCCAGAAACGGGCCAGGATCCTGATGTAACAGTTCGATTAAGGAGAAAATTTGGTGGGCCAGATGCAAACAGTTTCCAGTGGCATTTTCGATATATGGGGGCGGCGGAACCAGATGTACAATGTCCTACTATTATACGGAAATCCGTTGATTCATTGATTTATTCCAGCAATATGATGGAATTTGTAAAAACATTAGGACTAAGGTAAAGTTTTACATATATATAAAACTATAAAAACTGTATCATATAAATATTTAACATCTTTCTGTCTTTATTCGTACTTTATATTGGATATGCATAAGAAAACGTACTACTCGAAACTGCGGAAATCCGATGAAGGATTTTGTATGCCAATCAACATTTTACTTAGTAATATACTGCGTTTTTTAACGTATCCAATGGAGAGTCATCACCGAAAAGTTGAACTCTTAAGAGTCATGTTAAGGTTTTTTTCTTATGATTTATTTTCAGGATGGATTATGAATATCTTACAAAAGGATATCTATTTACAAAAGGACATGTAAAGGTTAATATTGTTGTTACTGACTGAAGGAAGTTAACGTTTATCTTGTCCAGTAAAAATAACCGACTTCGTCATGTTGACTATAGAAAAGCTTTTTTTCGGATCAAATTTTAGATTATCATTAACAACATTACACGAACGGAGAAAATAGGAACCTACGATCCTAATGTTCTGAAGCCATTATCTGATTCCTTGTTAATTGAAATGAGCGTTGCTCTACCAGATACTAAGGAGTATATGACAACAGCCAAAGCACTTCGCTCATTTGCGGATCAACTTAACCCGTAAGATGCATCTGTTTTACTACTCTCATCCAACAAGATTCCTGTTAAAGCACCGTTTTTATTACTTCAACTCAACAATATTTTTGTTTGCGTTCTGTAAACAATAATTATTACTTAACATCTTACTGAGGATGAATGACGCTGCCAAGTACTATTTAGTGAAGAATAATAATTTGAAATGCGAGGCATTCCCTCGGATTTCATTACGTCATATAGTCTTAACTAAGGTAATAAAAAGCAGACCCATTAAGTGAATCAAGGCTGGTTTTTCTAGGATTTGCGATATGCAAAAGGTGGAATATTGGAGACGACTGCAATGATATCTGATTTGTTTTATTATGTTTGTAATTAAATAAAGCCATTAAGCTCGAAACTCTTTCTTTAAAAAAATTCAACAAAAGGAAGAAAAATTCCTTTAGAAGCATGTGAACCATAAAACCTTCCTTAGGATTCTCGAAAATTCAATGAGGATGGCTCTATCTGTCTTGTGAACTAAGAATCATTCTAAAACTGCAAAGACTAAGTCTCAAAATAATCTTTTTTTAGCAAAATATCAAAGCAACATTTCAAACGCATCACATCTATAAAATATGGAAATAAGTAATTTCATATCTAAACGGCAACAAAAAACGTGTCGGAGCCACTGAAACTATTAATAGGCCGAGAAATCTAACACTTCTATAGTCGCACTTATTAGATGAGTACACGAGATGGTGGGATTTGTTGATTAAAAAGTAGGATGAATACAATTGCCCACAGCTGCACCTTACTAACATCGACATGTGTGCATTTCGCCTAAGCATCCTTAGCAACCAGACGACCTTAGGAAGAGAAATCCAGATGATAGATTACGATTTCTGTTAAGCGATGCTCTTAAAATTGCATCTCCATCGCTATTTAGAACAACTAATATTCCAGATAATTTCCATAAAAGCATAGTAATAAAATCGGGTGAATAAAACAACAAATATGACATGAACTAGCTTAATCGGAGTCGGAGTCGATCGCTGCTCGTCTTCTATCAAACTATAAGAGTTTAGAATTTACAGTAGCCCTTAAAACTTTCTGCTGAATATAGTAAACCTTCTTTTAGAAAATGCATAAATAGGTACCTACCTTGACAGTTGTTATTTGTCGAGTATTTTCTGAAAAACGAGTCAGCAACCGCCTCAATGATTCATCGTCCATTTTACCCGCTATCTGTCCTCTTCTAAATAAAAGAAATGTAACTTCTGAAGAACTGGAAGGGTGAAACTAGCAGTTGATAAACAGTGGTTATCAACGAATCAGGAATCTATCAATGTCAGGAAAGACCAAGAAGTCGCACTGATATTTTACTCGAATGGATATACCAAACGAGGTCATTTTTATAAGTTCAGGGGGATCTTATCATCTGTCAGAATATTTAACTTCTCTGTTTATCAACGAGTGTGCAAATCTTGAAACAACAGAACTTTTCACAAACTTGGAAGGTGAGATGAAGTAAAATTGTGGTTCTTGACCCTGCTTGTGCTGCAGCATCACAGATGTGCAAAGGACTGATTTGGTATTGTCTCCTGTAAAAAACAAAGCTTATCAAAAACACCCTACCTTGCCATCTGTACGATCATATTTTCCACCATCCTAGCTTTCTCAGGTTTTGCTGCGGATAAATTGCTTAACCGAGCCATCGCATCTTGATCAAGAACCTACAACTTCAGGTATATTCGGTGTAATAAGTTGCTTACTTGAACTGAAAATGGTAAGTTGGATGCTTCAAATCCAATACGTATCTTAGAGCAAACAGCACGATAGCAAAACTGGACGAGTTTCCGCGATGAGTACTTCCCAAGCTATGTTAACAACAACATGCAGAACCGACTGCTTCGGCTGAATCTGAGATAAAACAGATGAAAAATTGCCAAACCTGAGAAAGGATGGCGTTTTTCATGTTTTCTTCACGCTCAGCAGCCTCTTTTGCTTTCTCAGCCTGAGTGTTTCCCATTCCACCATCCATTTTTGCCTGAAATGAAATGTAAATATTGAAAACATTGTGAGCAAATAGTTTGGTTTGTGAAGTAACAAAAGCAATTTATTAAATACTATTGCTGAACTTAAGATGATGTTGAAATAAGAGGCGAGAATACTCGTCAAAAATTTAAATCTTTCATGGAATTTTCAACCGTCTTATTCCATCATAATAAGATGAGAAAAACATAGAAGGATAACAGATATCTTACCTCTCCCAACTTTTTTATACTGTCATCGGCCATTTTCTTTATAATTCCAAATATCTATTTAAAAAAATACGTTCTCACGAATGATATCGACAGATATTATTACTGCATGCAATAATTAGCAATGAAACATCGCAACAATTCTGCTAACCAAACGATTATCATAAGAGGCTATGTCACTAAATTAAAATGTAGCAACCTGACCGTACACTATTACATACTAAGTCATAACTCCCTAGTTTTTTCTGGACTTACACCTCTCGGCAATTACACAATATGATATTAAAAGAGAAAATTAGCAGTATTAGATGTCTCATAAAAGTTATATTAAACCGAAAATACCGCAACTAATGTGTAAGATAAAGATACTCTCATCATTGGACAAGCCTAAGTTAAAAGCACCCAGACCATCGAGTAATTCTGAGCCCCACAAAAGTATCATCTGCCAAAGATCATTAGAAAGTAGCAAGTCGAGCATTGCTCTAGTCCTAACCGCTTTGATAATATATGGATTTTATCGCTCGTATAGCTTATACTTGATGTGAATGTGACGTGTATAAAAATACTAACAGTATCACTATCACGTTGATATCAATTAGTGATGCTTACATGTATTATTAGTATTTGGAATAATTAGTAGAGTCAAAGGAGGTACAAGCCAAATTTTTGATTAGACTTAAGAAGGGGTCCAGGCAAAGATAAATTGGTTGGTAAACTGAAAACGATTCTCTTCGAAGTCGGAAGTTTTGAATTCCTATAATATCATTTTATGCATGATAAATTGGTTGATAAATTGTGTGCTACTATTAATACTATAGAGCATCAATTATTAAGTGCTGCTTTTACAGTATTTATTTTATAATTAATTTGAATACAATGAAGATGAGATAATTAGGGAGCTAACAGTGATATTTGTAAATTAATGAAGATAGATATTCCATTTCATTTAAATAATCTTTCCTTCATCGTTTCGATTTACCGACTGCTTTGCTTCCCAAATAGTCTCATTCATTAAACGGTATTATCAGAGAATAAAGCAATTTTTAATTGTTAATATATTTAAAGAGAATCAAAGAATAAAATAATTGTTAATTGTTAATATATATTTATACTTAAAGTAATTGTTAATATATTACCAAATTGTTTGTGTAATTGGCGCATAAGATTGCTATCTAAATTATTGCTATCATTATATTCTTTAATGATTGTTATATTTCCTTTTTTGTACCCAATATACAGTATTCTTACTCGATTCAACAACATTTATACGATATATTTTTTATCTTTGATCATCAGTCTACAATATGCTTCTCTTAAGAATTTTAAAACCATTACATCACTACCTATTAATATTGATACATCATTCTATTGTATCATAATACATAAACAATATTCACATAGAGAAATGAGCAATTTGTTTGCAAGAATTGTCATGTTTTTACAGAATTTCATCTGACATGTAATATTTTCGACTTTCGAAAGTGATAAGAGTGATAAGAAAGATAAGTGATAATTGATAAGGGAGAAGAATCATTTCAAATAATCAATATCATTTTTATATGCATCAATGACATCACGTAGTTTTTTTATTTCAAGAATTTCAACGCTTTTTTTTCTTTCTAACATTTACCTTTTTAGAAATAATATCATTAAGTGAGATCAAGTCTAAAGATTAAAAAAATAAATATTGCAGCGGCGTTTGAACTCAATCTCTGTTTCTATTAAGTAATCACAAGTACAATAAACTTGTTACCTTATTATGAAAGTGGTTATCATAACAGCTCTACTGATTTACATTGTAGCTGCTGTACATAAAGTAAGTTAATGTAATAAAAATTTCTTGTCATTTAACTCAAACTCTACCCTATTTGATATTTTTGAAATTTGTCTTCTATTATTATTATCAAATAATCTACTTTTTATCACCCACAACTAATTGATTTTCTTCAATTTTTTCTTGCTAGTATTTATTTTCAGACTCAACTGACGAAAATTGAAAGCAAACGAAAAAGACTTTTCAGAAAAGGTTTATGGTCCAAACATCTTAAAAAGAAGAATCATTTTCGAGCCACTCGATCACGAACAAAAGTAGGAGAAAGAGTAAGCTAGTTATTCTTATCTGTTACATTCCTCCGATAATCCTTTTTAAGTTATCACATATTCTGATCTTCCTGATCTTACCAATTTCAAAGATTGCTCATTTCTCATTATGAGCATAATGTCATAATGATATTGCATAATGGTAAGTAGAAAAAGAAAAAGTCAGACGGTCAATCTCAACCTCAGAAGTAAATAATGCGAAAATTTTCAATCGATCTTCTGAAAATGATAGCGGATATTATGTTGTTTCAATTTCAAAATGATTTGTGTGTTCATTTTTATGGATTCTTTCCATTATACGCTTAACTTGTTGATAACCGATGTTAACACTTATCAGTCTAGTATTTTCAATGTGAATTAAGAAACGCTGTTTTTGCGATCAAGGAAGAATTTATCGAATTACCACATTGGTTTTAGTTTTTTTTGAAACGCTTAAATCTGTTATAATTGTCAAAACTATTGTTTCTTTTAAATAATTTAGAACTGTTGACAAAATTAAATTTCTAATTCAGTTTTCTTTGTTTTTTTCACATTTGTTTAGGTTTACGATTACGATGATATGGAATACGTCGCAAACGTATCGCTTGGCTCGCCTATTGGAAGGCAGACATTTTTGGTAGTTTTGGATACAGGATCATCAAATGTGTGGATTCCAGAAGTAAATTGTGCTGCAGCTGATTGTATAGAAAAAAACCGTTTCAATCCATCATTATCAAAAACATATCAAGAAGATGGTCGTATCTGGTCGATACTGTATGGTGATGGATCAAATGCACGTGGATTATTAGGACAAGATTATTTTGCTGTTAGTGTGCTTCTTTTTTCAAAACTTTCTTTACAGTTATCCAGTCAAAACTTTTGTTACTTTGTTTTTATGAAGTTCATTTTGGGTATGATATGACTGACTGTTTCATTGTTGAACCTATCGCTGCATTGAAAATAATTGGTAGAATCGGTAGAATAAGAGGTATGAGCCAAATTTTTGACTAGACTTGAGGATGAATTCGGGTAAAGTAACTGGCTAACTGAATAACGATTCTCCCCGAATTTTAATCGGAAGTTTTGAATTCCTATAACATCATTTCATTTATAAAAATTGCTCTGAATGTGTGCTATTAGCCATTTTTCACTAATATTTCCCTTATTAGTTAGCTTTTTATTTTAGAATTAATATAAATAAATAATTTATATCCTCTTAGTAATAAGTTATAATCACTATAATATCACAAGAATTATTTGGACTTAGTCTTCGTTAGTACTTCGATTTTAAATTATTAAAATTTAACTTATTAAGGGTACTGGAAGGTATTATTAAGGTATTATTAAAGGTTATTAAGGGTACATTTCATAAGGGTACCGGAAGTTTTGTTGTATGTATGATATCAAAAGCTTACCATTCAGAATGCTGATGAAGTCTGAAAAAGGATATGATATGAAATGATCATTATATTATCATTTAGTTATTGATATGTACAATACTGATTTCATCATCATAACTTCCGGGGGTCGTATCAGTATGGTAGGATTAAGATATTTCATCTAATTAATACTGGCAAATTCATTTTATGCATATGTTTCACTAATTTTTTTTTGCTTCAGTTTGGATCAAGTCAGGATGATTCACTGGTAATTCCAAATATAACATTTGGCTTGGCTCGGAAACTGAGTGGATTCAAGGATGATCCAGTTGATGGTATTGTTGGCTTGGCTTTTACATCGATTTCTGTGGACGGTGTTATACCACCACTAATTTCTGCCATTGATCAAAACATTCTTAATCCACCTCTTTTTACTGTCTGGCTTCATCGTCGAGTAAGACTCTCATATTCTTCATTCGATTGCTTTATTTTCACTAAAATTTACCGCAAATTCGGTTTCATTGTAATTGTCTAACATCAGTTGTTATAATGAATTTGGTTTTGCCCACAATACGATAATAGTCTGACAGTAGTTATCACAGACTACAGAAGATAAATCTGTAGAAGCCTCGAGCGAATTTGGGAAGCATTAATTGGGAAGTATTGATTGACTAAAGTCATTTAATTTGAAATACCTGTCATATAATTAATGAGTGAAATAGAGAAAATATATTTCAAAATGTTGACATTTTAAATTGGTTAGGTCTGTTGCATAATCAGTATTTAAGGGTGCACAAGAGAACGTCTTTGGTGGTATATTTTCTTATGGTGATATAGATGACATCAATTGTGGTGATGTGATTGATTATGAACCATTATCATCAGCAACATTTTGGCAATTTCGTTTACGTGGTGTTAAAGCTAATGATTATTCTATAAGTGGAACATGGGAAGCGATATCGGATACGGGGACATCATTAATTGCTGGACCTATTGCTATTGTCAATCGTTTGAGTGAAGCTGTCGATGCACGAGTATACTTTTAAAAAATATTTTCATTTCAGAATAAATTATTCAAAATCACATGAATTGTATGCTTACAAGTAATCTTTCTTGGTTATAATTTATTTCTGTAAAAATACTGATATGAAGAAATTAATTTAGTACGATCAGAACGAAGAAATGTTTTTCATAAATTGTGAAGCGAAACCTCCACCGGTGACACTAATCATTGGTTCACATGAATATAGCGTACAACCAGAAAATTATATCGTTATGGTATGTTAAAGCTAAAAATAATTAAATTTTCAAAAAACTAATTAAATTTTTTTATTTCAAACTTAAGCATTGTATTAATTATTTATTTCATATAAATAAGAAATAAGTGGGAAAAAATAATAATTATGCAAATTTTTATTAATAAATAAAAAAATTAACTATTCAATTGTTATAATTATTGAATAAAATATGTGTGCTAACCTTTGACAATAATATGTGATAATACCTTCTTATAGTTAAAATTATACGTAATTATTGCAGTTATATACAATTTAGGTTGAAAACAATACATGCATTTTCTCATTCTTTACTACGGAAGGTAATGGTTTTGGGCCAGCATGGATATTTGGTGATCCTTTTATCAGACAATATTGCCAAATTTATGACATTAAAAATGAGCGAATTGGTTTTGCGCCATCAAAATAACTAATCATTTTGATTAAAATGTAAATAATTAAAATATGATATTCTCTGTTGCATAAAAATTTGTTCTTAAATAGAATTAAAGTATTTTCTAAACTATTCTTATATGTTATTTACAGCGATATATATTCAAAACAAAAATAGAAATGATTGATTAATTTAATATCTAAAACATATTTGTTTGATTCAAACCTTATCCATTTATCTCTACGCACTACCACAAATTGTCTCCTTGACAGATAACAAAATGTTGAGGTAAGCATTAAATATAATCTAACCTAATCTTATCCTAAATTCTTCATATTTTTGAAATTGTCATAAAAATGGAATTTAGAAATGATAACATTGTAAAGTTAATTTTTTTGAGGGGCCAAATACTTAATCTATAGAGAGAATTTTGGCAAATATAGCAATTTTTGTCAGATTTTTTGTATAATCGAAGTTATGTGAATTCTGAAATTTCAGAAGTATTGAATAAAACAAAGAGAGAGAGAGAGGGAGAGAGAAAAAAGGGAGTTTCCTAAACAAACAGATTAACAAAAAGAACTGCATCCTAAGTTCTTATCCATCATCTTTATAGTTTGGAAGTACGAAGAATTTAAACTCTCATTTTTAAACTCTCATTGTCACTTAAATAGCTATCAGACATACTAATATTAAATGAGAGAAAGAGAGAAAGAAGTAAGCTAACCTTCGGCTTCTTTAGTAAATTAAATTTAGATTTCATTTTAAATTATGTCAAAAATGGTCTATTTCATTTATTTAATTATAAACCACTGAACGCTTTTCGTCGGCATTACAGAAACTGAAATTATTTCCTGATATTAAGCTGTATTTTAGTCACAGATTACAAATTTATTATCGTAAATTGTCTCAGGTATAATTTATGATAATTAATTAGTTAGAAATGCACCGCCGTGCCATGAGAGAGAAAGCTTTATAGATAAAGTTCTCTAGTATCATTATTGTTATCACTAAGATTATTTGGCCTTAAGGTTATAAACAATTGTCCGAAATTTTTTAGTTTTCATTTTGATTTCAATTTTTATCCTTCTAATTAATTAATCAAATGATCATATTCTTTTACTATTCAATTACTCACAAGCTCTTTCTTTCACTTGACAAATTTATTTCCACATAATTTAATGGAAAGATTCATAGTTAGCATTACTCTCCCAAACTTCGAACATCACAATCTGCAGCAATTTATATTTTAAATATAATCATAAATAAATTTGTATTAATTCTCTTTATAGTTTGTCGTTCTATTTAAAACTATTTGTTGACAGCGTAACGATAAGAAAATAATTTGCAATAAATGAAATGGCAAAAAAATGGAAGAATTATGTGCTAATTATACAAAGTTCAAATTTCATTTTCTATTGATGTATTGAGCTTTTTTCTTTCTTTCTTTCGTTTTTTTTACAAATGAATGTGACAGATGAGTGATTGAATTTAATTTAAATTGACAAAAATTTCTTTGGAAAATTACGCATAGCATTTTCACACATTAATTAACTCTTTGATTAAAAGTATTGAAATATTGGAAAGTAAATTCAGAATGAAATAACAGAATGAGAAATAATAATGCAATGGAAAATAATTCGGAATTTTCTGAAGTATTCTTGAAATTAACCAGAAACTTTCACAATTGGTGCCATCTCAGAAATTTTAAGCGCTTATATCATATCAGCTTAATACAGTTGAAGAAGCTTTCTTATCTAATAATATCATGTCAAGATAGTTTTGATGATATCAAACTCCTTGCAATTCTTACTCATTCTTATTCTTACTCAAATAAATTAAGTTCATTTATGGATGAGTAATGCTTTTTATAATTCGGTTTTTCCGAAAATAAAGTTGTCAAATTTTTAGCCGTTACAATTTCTTATTATTTCGAGCAATACAATTGTTTTATTGTTTAGATAAGACTTAATTGGTCAAGCGGTGGTCACTCAATCAATTCCTCACTGCCATATTGTTAGTCTATTTCCTCACAATTCATAAATTCATTGAGTTACATGTAATATTATTATATATTGAATTACATGTAATATTATATTCGTTATCTTTATTTGTCATTGCATAGCTAATATCCAATGAAAATTCATAAGTTTTTTTTAGTCAAAATATCATAGATTGATTCTTAGCGAAAGAAATTATTGATATTATTGGAAACTGATACGATTTTTTATTAACTTTATCAGTTTATCATTTTTTTATCATTCGATCACTGTCACTTCAAATTGTTGCATTCCCAACTTTTACATTTGATGGAATAAATAGCTATTTTATTTTAATATACTTTCTCTAAAATTTTGCTGTAAATTTCATTACATTATATTTTAAAGCAATAATTTTTTATACAGTAAAATAATTAGCGAACCATTCAGTCATTAGTGAATAATTAGCAATAACGAATAAAATGAGATGAGTTCAGTGACGTGTAGTAATTTCTTTTCTTACCATTGTAAGATAACAGCAACTGTCATTAAAAAATCATTGTGAAAAGATTTGAATTAAATGATGAAGTGAATTTAAGATGATTTTATAAATAATGTAATAATATTACCAACAAAAATTATTACCATAAATTAGCCTTAATTTATAATCTCACTCTAACAATTTACTTTGCATTTATTCCTTCCTATACTTTACCATTTCATTCCTTTTTAATTTCAATTAATAATTGAACAATCGAGACACAATTGAAACAGAAAAGGAAGAAATGAAATAATTTCATTGTATGCGCAAATGGAGAGTCATGGATATATTGAAACATCTGCGCCATCTTGATAGAATATAATATACTGAGCTTCTTTTCCGCCTATTTTTTTTACAACAGAAAACGAAATTCCTTTTTTTGAATTTTTATTCAACTTTATTTAAATTACACATTCTTAATTAATTAACAGAAAGCGAAAATTTTCCTTTAATTATTCCCAATAGAGTTGAAAAATTTTTTCGCATTACTAAAAAATATAAATGGAAAAATTTTGCTATACGGCACTTTTTCTTCCGTTTTACGTGTTTTTTAAAACAATAGCAAATTTATATTTCTTATTAATTAAGAGATCTGTTACATAATTGCTTCGCTTTTTCGTCTATAGAATTGATTTGGAAAGAGAAAAATCCTCTGGAAAGTTTGCCCTATTGGTATTTTTAAAATTATTCTTGCAATCGTTTCAATGATATTATACAAATAAACATAATACAATAAAGGATTATGCTCGATAAATTAATAAATTCGATGAAACTCAAACTTTCTCAAATTAATATCATATAAAATTCATTTTACTCATATCATGTTTGTATTATTATGGCATAGAGAAATAATATAATGTGATATGATATGATATGATATGATATAAAGAAATGCATAAGCATATTTTTTTCGCCGTTTCTTATTGTGTATTTAAAGAATAGCACAATGAATGAAAGATTTGGAATGTGTGTTTTCTTCTCTTGAGAATTGTTTAAACATAATGTGAGGAAATAGGGAACAGCTGAGGAACATCAAATACTATTATTGGCCAGTTGACTGAATGCTAATTAAATGATAGTACCATATCTCATCACTTTCATATTATTTTCAAATTCACTAAAATTAGCATTTTTGGATTCTTTTTTTTTGTTTGTTCTTCATTTTCTTCTTTTAGTATTTATTATACAAAAAAAGAAATATATTAAAAACAATGAAAAGTTTTGTTTATTTTTTCCTTTTCCAATATTTATCATTAATAAAATATACATAAAAGAATGGTACTGTCTCTTTCTATATTTTGTTTTCTTCAATAAAATTATAAATGACAAGAAAAACATTAATCATTTCGTATTATCAATATAATTCCAAGCATGAATTGATTGTGATAATGATAAGAAATAAGGATTAAGATAGAAATATTGTAAAAGGCGAAGATATCATTGATATTAAACTGATATTGATTAGATTATGGAGTAACACATCATAGTAATGCATAAATATTTATTAAAAGATTTAAACATTACTAAATGTTTTCGTTTACGAATAAATGATAAATTTAATTAATCATAGAGTGCGAATTGTAAATTATCCCTAATGCATTATGATTGTCTGATTATTGAAAATGATAAGTGCATGATTTCATCTTTTATATTTAATTTCCATTTTCAACAATTTGCAGGAAAAGGTACAGATGACAGTATTAATTAATATCCGATGAGAAATTGGACAGAAAATGAAAAATTTTTCTGTGTATCATTGAATTATTTGATTTTAATCTCCTTTAATTTCAATATATGATCATATAATATATTCACATTATTTTCGTTCTTCGAAATTTTATTAGAGTAGAAACAATTTAATAATTTGGTTAATGCAAATAAATTATGTATTATTGAAAAAAGTTTATTTTATGATTAATTATTTGGAAAGATATTTCCGGAAGAGCATAATGGAAACAGAACTGGAAACTATTAATTACCATTATATTAATAAATTATCAATTTGCAACACGTTCATCTATCCCTCTATCTGTTTAATACCAGCGCTAATCAATCACTGCTATCATATCGTCTCTGATGATACGATCGCTTGCAATAATTTACGAATAAATATTTTGAGCTGCTATGAAAATTTTCATTCTAATCATATTATAAACATAATTATTGATTGATAATTATCCAGTTATTGATCACTTTATGCAATCTCCTACATAGTGATTAATATTTTAAAATATCTGCAGAAATTTCTTCTCATTTCTTATCACTTATCTTTCATATCACATATCATAGTTGAATATAGTGGACAGACTAATGATAAATTATAATCATTTAAGTAGTAATCATAATTGTCATACTAAAGAAATAATCATTTTGATATGGAAATAATCTTCGTTTTTCTGTTGCGCTTTTTATGCAACGATTTTCTTTCAAAACAAATTTCATTTCTTCTCCAAAATTGACTTTTCTAGAATGAAAAAAACTTTTACGACTTTTCTTCTGATCAATTTAGCTTTTATGACTTTATTCTTCCAAATAAAATGAGATTAAAACCGCCAGCCATTGAAAATATTTTTATTGAAGGCTTTTAGTTTAGCATTTCATTTGTTTAGCGTAATTTGATAAATTTTAATCATTTTGGTTGAAATAATATTAAGAAAAAATTTCACCAGATAATTCCTTAGCTTATATTTCATTGATAATGAAAAATTTGTATTGCTGACAGCAGCACAAATTTGTCCCCTCAGATTTGAAACTAACAAGTTTTTCTTAATTGTCCAAAAAATTTTTGTTTTCCAAAGTTTATAAATTGTGTGAAGCTTTAAAAAATCGAATTCCTTCTTCAACAAACATCAAAACCTAAAAGTTCTACCATCAATACAGTCAGTACGTAGTATAATGAACACACAAATAAATTTAAGCTTTTTACTTTCTATCCTTTCCCTCTCTCTCTCTCTCTCTCTTCCGTAATAGAAATCCCAAATGGATAAGCATTTTTATTTCAATGAAACGAATCATAAGAGAATGGAATTATTGACAGTGTCGTAGAGAATTGAAATCTACACAATCAGTTCTTCTCAGTTACTTTATGGTAGAAATCTCATTATATTCAACACTTTCGAACTTTTGCATTAAATAGCAAAAAAATTCAAATAGCTCAAAAAAGGAATTTTACCTTTTAGTGTTATCTGTCATTTAAGATGTAAATATATTTGTGAGATTTTAAAGATAGAAATGTTGCTAATTGCAAAAAAGTTAATTTTTCTTATACAGAATAACAGTTGATTCTTCTAATATAATGCTCGTTGTCTTTTAAAGTATTTATTCAGCAAACCGGATTTTTATCCACTAACCGAATTTTTTTCTGGAATTTGAAGAGTGTTCAATTTAATTGCAAGGAAGATCATTAATTCATGAAGCTGCAAAATAAAGTTTTATTTATTCATGGTATCTTGGGAGCAAAATTCATTAAATGAAATTTTTATTTTAATTTTGAAAATTTATAAAACTCTCAACATCTCAATGATAATTCGATGATATTTCCTCCTCGATATTAGTAGTTTTTAATAAAAATCAACTTATATATTCATGAAATTTTGATATATCTTTTTCCTCGAGGCAAATTATCCTCGAGGCAAAAAATAAACTATAATGAAAAGTGCAGTGCTATTTTTAGGAGAGCGCAGAGATCATTTGTAAATTACTTTTGATTGTCATTTCAATCGGAAAGTGCTTTTTTACGAGCGATAAATGATTATGGTTTAAATGATGACTTTTCAGAATGAATCATGACAAATTGAAAATTGATTATAATAGATAAAAATGAAGCAAACGCAACTATTATCCGTTATTGAAATAATTTTGATAAAATTTATTATCTAATGAATTCAAAGTTAGTGTTGTTCAGCTCATTTATAGTTGCCAGCTTTATGACCTTTGAAATGCGCTTGAATTTAAAAAGGTAAAAAATTTATTATCGATCGATTATTTTTCTCAGATTATGAAAGGGACCAAGTAGTATATCCTCCTATTATTATTTAATATAATCGATTGTTTGTAAAAAAATTAGATTAATCTGTGATTTGTTTTCAAATTAATACTGAGCTATTATTTGAATTGTATGTTTTGTTTTGTAGCTTCACCCAATGATCAGACACATTGCATTAGGGAAATTATTGATTTTCTTAGAGGTACAAATTTTTAGTCTTAATAAATTGGGCAATTTCGAAGTGAAGGGATGTTCAGAATGAGTGAGGTTATATAAAATTTATTAAGGCTTAAAAAAGGCAAGGCTAAGCTAGCTTTAATTAATTAGAATTAATGGATTAGTCTCATATCTCTTTCTCTTCTCTTTATCTAAAAGATGACGGCATGTTTATCATAGAAAAAATTCACCAAAATTAATCGGTTAGTAGTCTAATGATCGTTTAATGACTTGTTGTAAATGATTTCAGTCCGTTAAAAGTATTTTACTTTTCGTTCGATCTTTCTTCTCTCTCTCTTCATTTCCCTTCACTTTCAACAGATCTGAATAAGTAACACGTAAAATAAAGTCTGCCATGCTTTGCTTTATTAGTTGCATATGTATCAGAGCAAAATTGTTGTTCAACCATTTTGATAAGAAACACATTGAAGACAATCTTCAACTTCATGGTTTTATATCTCATCAATTAATTTATTTTGTCATATATTGTACCGGAAATTTTCAATGGATTTTTGATTTTTACATCGGAAGAGAAGTATATCGAACACGGCAGGCATAAAATGATCATAAATCTGATTAAGTCCCTTTTAAAAAAATTATAGGAATAATGCAAAAAAGAAAGATATATCCAATATATATTAATTTTGATATATTTAAAATGGCAAACTTACCTGAAAAAATATTTCATAGATATTTCTGAAGGAAATATGCGACCAATTTCCATATTTAATCAAAAATTTACCAATAAAATTTTTATTTCATTTTACATTCTGAAAAACTTAAATAAATTTCTCAATAAAAAGTGAGAAATATCATTTCTGTAATGAAAATTGACAAGGATGAAAGAAAATTAAATTTCATTTCATCACTTATTTTCATATTTAATTTTTTTTTAAATAATCATTTCATTCAAGGAAACAGAATAATTCTCTTTTATATCAATTCCTTTCATATTTCATTTCCTTCCTTTAGATAATGATTTCAAGGGAACAGAATCTTTCTACATCCCAAAATTATTACTTCATTCTTTTGATTTCTTATTTTAAATGATTAATTGTTATATTCAAATACATTGTTAAGATAAGATTACATCTTTATGCAATTCATATTTCATTCCTTTGATTATTTTTAAATTGATCGATCAAATCAAATTCTAATTTTTATGCTCAAATGATTCCGTAATTTGTAATGCTTCACAATGGTTTTTTGTTTTGAAACGATGTGAACGGAAATAATGACAGTTATAACTCAAAGCGAAGATGTATTTGTCAATTATAAACAATTGGAATATTACATACCATTTCAGGTTATTTAATTCTATTTCATTCATTCTTATTTAACACATGGATTTACAATATAATTGAAATTAAAAAAGTTCATCAAAATGTTGAATTAAGTCAGAAATCATGTACCATTTGCGCGGTTTCTAAATTCTTTGCCTGCTAATTCAAATTGATATGAAACATAGCTCAAATTTAAGTCTGTCTGAATTAATGGGCCTACATCTGTCATGATAAACCTATTAGATAATGTTCACTGATTACAAATATGATAAATAGCATATTCTAAGCAGTCATTTTTATTTGCATGCATGATGGAATACTTTACATTAAATCATTAATTCAACTTACTCTACACAAATAAAAATAATTCAGAAAAATTCAATGGTTACTTTTAATTTTAAAGGGTTATCGACGATACGTTGCATTTGCTTATATTGGTGTTAATGCTGTCGGATTTGTTTCTAACTTTTGGGTGTTATATACTGTTGCACCGTTACTTTTTTCGGCTACTATTAAAGTACCAAAAAGTATTCTATTTTATATTACAACATTATGTATTTCCGATTTGATGATTATGACTGGTATATTTTTAAATGATATCATGAGACACTGATAGCAAATGTTAAATAATTATCTTATCATTAAGCATTAAGAATAGATGCGTTGTATCATTGTAATTTAATGATAATATATTAAGAAATAAGTAATTGTCAAGTAATTGTCAAATTACCTATTATTATTTATAATAAAATAATTTATACATCAAAATCATTTGATTGATATCTCTCTGATACAATTGCTGTATATCATGATTGCGAAATAAATAGAAAAAATTGTAGGAATGCTTTTTCTAATAATCGATATAGTTATTGGTACTTGGAAATTCAGCACATTCTCATGTATAGCATATCTTGTCTTCGAAGCAATGAATAAGTTTGTTGCACCGGTAATTGTGGTATTAATCAGTCGAACATGTTATGTAACGGTATGTCTCGACCAAAAAAGTCAACGAGTAGCTGCTAGTTTGAAAGTAAATATCTTACTTTATTTATCAATTTTTAAAATCATTTTATTAATCAAAATAAATGTAATATATTAATTAGAGAGATAAACAGTAATTAATTATCAATGAATAATTAATTTGTGTGAGAGATACGAATTTAATGCAATTATCATAGTAAAATTGAAGTAAAACGAATGGTTGAATAATTTCGGAATAAATGAGAAGAATGAAAAGTCTCACAAATATTTGCTACGAAAAGCTAAACAAAGGAAAGTTTGTTAGTATGAAATAATTTGAATAAAATACTTATAAAAAAGTAAGAAAGTATTTATGAAATTAGTGAACTACTAATTAAATAAATGAAATTTTATTACAGTATGCAATAGTGCAAGTAATCGCATCAATGGCACTTGTAATGATAATGTTATGGCCTCTTTTTGCATATAGTCAAGTATCAACACTTTATTTCAATGCTAACACTACCCAAAGAACTGTTAATGTATTAAGAAAATGTACTTTTATGCCACCATCCGGTAAGGCTACTTTTTTGAACAAATTTCAACGATATCATTTTAGACTTCTTGAATGTAGCATAACTAAGCATTAACCTACAATCTTGAGTCTTATAATAAATTCAGATGATAGTTTGCAGATATTGAACTTGGCTTTGGTATTGTATCATGCATTGCTAGCTATGCTATACCGTTAGGCGGTATAATCTATTGGTATGTTTCGGTGCCATTTTTCTTGAAGCGACACGCTGGTAATTCACTTGCCAATAGCAAGTATGTTTTCTATTCTTTTTTATATATTACAATCTTAAAATTTCAACATTTGATAAGTTGTTTTTTTTTTTTTCAATTCCTAAAATACATTATGAATTTGCCATTGGTCAGTTTAGCAAGAAATGCTTATTTATATTGAGACGAGTACCATTCCGATAGTTACAGATCAGGGAGATATGTTTACGATCTCTTCTCACTTCGAAGCGATAACTTTTGACCTTTGCAAAAATAGACAAAAAAAATGAAAGCGTAAAAAAGTTTAATTTTTAGCAAAAATTGCTATCACAAAATTCATCCAAAAATATTTTGCTATAAAAAAAATTTTTTTTGCAAAATTTATATTTTTTACTTTGCAGTACAGCGCCGTTACGACGACTTACAGTAACAGTATTAGTGCTTACAGCAGTGTATATATCATGTTGGTCACCATATTGGCTAAGTATTTTTGCGCATAAATTTATAAATAGGATGAGTCGAAGCGGTTAGTTTAATGTAGCCACCTTTATCCATTCATTTTATCTTTTTAATTTTCATTTTGAATACTTTCAAAATTTCATCAATTTTGTGGTAGAATTTATTGATAGATTTGATTTTAAATTTTTTTAAAAAATTGAATTTTATTAGAAAGTTTTTGAAAAGAATAAATCATTGAATAAATTATAAATATTTTGTATCCAACGAAGTTTTATTAAAATGGATATAATTGTCAAATTCTGAAATGCAAAGAAAACTTTTCAAAAATATTTGTATGGTTATTCCTTCCTTTATCAAAAATTTGCTTTGTTTATTTATAATTTCAATCAATTCACATATATATATATATGTCTTTTGAAATTTCACATTAAATCAATTTAAATCGCATAATCTTTCAAATTCTCAACACATTCTCTCATAAAATGTTAATTTGAATTGGTATTAATTAACTGATTAGTCGCAAATTTAAGTTAGCCAAAAGATTCGCTACTAAATTAGACTCTAAATTAAATAAATCAGTTTAAACAGCTATCCAACCAATATGTGACAGTTCTATCAATCATTAATATCTTTAAAATTCAATTTTTTACACGACGCAAATTTAAACAACCTAAAAAAAGAAAAAAGACATATATTTTGGATTTATTTTGCAACAAATTTCTTGTAGTTTATTTTAAAATTAAAATTAATATCATTCTAGGATTTATAAAATATTGAAATTCTAGTTGTAATAGCATCATACTACATTCATTTATTACCGTATATAAGCTGTTCTGCATATCCGGTAATATTTACGTTCTTGAATCGGCGCATTAAAATTGCTCGTGCTCAAATGCATTGGCATCAGAGGCGGAGGAAATTCGCTTTTGTCGAATCATCATCCTATATCACCGAACAATATTCAACGTAATCATTTCATATATAATATTTAATGAAAATAATTTTCTGATTAAGTAAATAGTGAATAGTTTATTTTGAATCAACCGAAAGTACATAATTGATAAAGCATAAAGTTTAAATTAAATTTGCAAAGTTTAGACCAAATTTTAGTGCTTTTCAAATTATACTTCGATATAACTCTTCTAATCATTCAAAATATAATAAGTAAAAGAAGAAAATTTCATTGCAGTGGATCGACATTCTTCGGCATTTTAAAGATTCTACGTGCTTGCATTCAATTTCTCCCAAATTTTGCACATCAAAGTATAAGTAAATTAGATTCCAAAAATAGACGCCAATCAATAACAAATGTATGCGCTATTTCAAAATTTTTTCAATCTTTAAAAAATGATTAATTAGCCAGAATTTTGCATTTCAAATTGTATTGCAACATTTTGATGTAAGAGAAGAGGAATGTAAGATCGATAATATAAATTCGTTAATGAAATTAATTTCACCTTCTGCTATGTTAATTGTATATGCAAGTAAATGCAAATTATCTTTTTTCAGCAATATAATGAGAAAGAATTTGAATATTCGACAAGAGATTCAATGAAATCACTGAATATAGTACGGCTTGCTGAGATTGCATCAGCAATTACTGCAGCACACTGTCATTTGGGTGAGGAGCAATCATTGGAATTGATCGAAATGCAAGATGATCTCCTGTTGTAGCTTCAATAACATTTTACTAATTTACTTGTGATGTTTTGAAGAAATATTTCAATTGAAAGATGAATAAGAATAAATTTAAAATGTTAAAATAAGAATATTGACAAATGAAATTTTCAACAATAAATCATCTATCACAAATATTCTCGACATTATTGTATGATTGTGTAAAAGACAGAAAATATTTCATAAAGAGACAAAAGAAGTGATGAATATTTTGACCTTTTGTATCAGAATCATTTGGATAATTTGAGAATTCGTTCAAAAAAGACGGAAGAGCTTCAAAAACAAGGTTAATAGTGATTTCGAAAGTGTTCAGAAAAGAAGATTTAAAAAATCTCACCGTTTGACGTGATTTCAATCTTTCACATTTCTACATTAAGAGATTCATTCTGGCTCTATCATATTTCATACCAAGCAAAATACTTTTTTAATCTCCGAGGAAAAAAAAATGAAATTTATCCAAGCTTTACTGCAATTCATTATAACATTAGAATCAAGCAAAAGCATCGTTAGCTTCCTTTTAACTTATGTATCGCCAGCGCTATCACTTTCTTTCATTTTCGATCGTGAAATTCCTTTATCTGAATAATTTCATCATATTAAATTGCAAGAAACTTACGATAGCAATGAAATTTCATTTTAATTTAATTAAAAAATGTAAATTTTAACTAACTAAAATACAAATGTTCATATTTTGAATATATCTTTTGAAACCTTTGCGTTTCTTTTCAATGCCTTTTTCATGTTGATTGATTTCCCGTGGATTCTGTTTCTGTGTGCTTTCTGATTCTTTCTCACTTTTTACATTTAATTTTTGATTTGATTCTTCAGAGCTTTTCTTTGCAATGTTTCGATGTTTTTTCCTTTGCTTATTACTTTTTCCACTTTTATCTTTGATACTTTCATTTCTTACATTTTTGTGTTTTATTTCTTCGACACTTTTTTCTTTTGAACCCTTCTCAGACAACTTTTTCTCTCCTTTTGATGAATGACTTTTTGAATTTTCAACAAGAAATTGAGGCAATTTTTTGCTTTTTACCAATTTGTTATAATCCTGAAATGCCGTCGGAAAGGAGTAAACAATATTTAAAAACATTTAATTAAGTTAGCTATGCACTGTTTAATGATAGTTATTTTTGGCCAACATTTTACTATGCTAAATTAAAAAGACTCCTGGGAGCCTGAAAGTGAATAGTATTAGTCCATTTAAAAATTTGCATAAGACAATAATGGCAATGTTTTTGCTTATATTTTTCAACAATTTTCTCCTAACTATTTCAGGCGTATTTTAACACTCACTTGATTTTTTTCAGCGAATAGCAATATGTAAGGGTATAAATAGAAGGCTAATAAATGATTATAAATGTTGAATTATTGACCTCAGGAAGTGGTACTTTCTTTGGTACTGAAAATTTCACTTCGCATTCTTTTTCATTTACTACTGCATTTGCAATTAATGAAATGTCATTTTCAATAAATGAATTGAGTAACTTTTCTAATTTGCGATCAATTCGTGCCCAATCTTTTGCTTTAGTCTATAAAATAAAAAGAAGACGAAGGAATTCACTTCAATAAAACATTATGCTTTTTATTGTTATTCTCTTGGTATTTCTAATCAAAAAGAAAAGATGAAAAATAGTCCAGAATGTTGTGATTTTAATTTAAATTAAAATCTAAAAATGATTACTTCCAGAAAATGTGCTACCTCTTTAGCTTTAATATGAAACGATTCAGGATCAGGAAAATCATTTAGAACAATTCGCCGGCTTGTCGCCAAAGTCTTGTATAAGTTACGTAATTTGTGTGGTTGCGTCTCCGTATCGGTTGCTGTTAAAGTCTTGGTGAAAAATAGTTTTCTTCTTACGATTTCATTCATTACGTAGCTATGAATTCGTACCTCAAAAAGAACACATGAAAATTTTGACTTGAAATATTTGTGCATTCTTATCTTTAATCATAAAGCTTATCGTTAATAACGAATATTACTTTGTTATTCAACGATGAAAGCGTCAATTATATTTCAATTAATTGTATTTCTCACATTTCTGGCTCGTTTTGCTACATCATTGATACGTCTACGATGATATGAATTAGGTAAATCAGCAATTTCTTTAACAACAGCTGCTAAATCTTCTTTAATTGCATCACGCAGAAGAATATTTTTGTCAGACCAATATGGCCAGAATGAGCCAATGAAAACCTGAAAATTATTCAATTTTACAGGTAGTTGAATCCATTAGTTCTTTCGAAAATTTTTGAATTTGAGATGAAAACTACGAATAACATAAAAATAATCGATTTAATGAAAATATTTTACTTTGAGTAGTATTCAGGTAAATGAACTCATTACATTTCCAAAATTTTGATTATGAAGAAGAGATTTTGAGATTAAATTTCAAAATACAACTGAGAAAAAGGATAACTATCATTACTTTCGGTACTTCAGGACAACGCATAATTTTCCCAAGTGCCCACATCAGCGCACCACGTACGTGAACTAATTCACGTGGTTTAACCCAGTCAGCTTTGTTCAAAATGATTTTAATTTTATCTTCGTTACCTTCCAAAATTTGAATGACCTATAATGATTAAAAACTTGTAATATTTTGCATTGAAAAATTAAATCGCTTTATCATTACAGAAAAATAATTAAGTACATGCGAACACTTTTTAAAATTGAAAAAAAACATTTTAATTTTTTTAGTAACCTGTTTGTATTCGTCGCTGATATCAAGCTTGTTAGCATCAAATAGCAAAAATATGCAATCAACTTTGCTGGATAAAAATTTGATAACTTTTGAGAAATCATAACCTCTACTTTCTACCTGTAAAACTTTCATTCTCACTCCGATAATTAAAAGAAAGTCTCAATTTTGCTGTATTTTTAAAAATTTCCATTATGACTTCAACGAAAAAATGAAGCAAAAGAAATCATGAAATATGGTTGTTAAATCATTAATGTCTGAAACGAATTTAAATTTCTCCATTGATAAAAATGATACCTGTTTATCACCGGTAAGAATACCAGGTGTATCAATGATAGAAATATACTTCAAAAGTGGTGCTTTGAAACGTGTAGCTCTCAATTTGTTTAAAAATACGTCACCAAATACATTTAATGACTGAAAGTTTTTTTTCAGAAAAAAGATTTGATGACAAATGAAATTTTAAAATTTATACAAAACAATTAAACAATTACAAAGAGTGTCAAATCAAACATGCCGACTAATTATGAATATAAGAAGTTTTAAATTACAAGAAGAACTGGTTTTATATGAGCTATATGCTTAAGATGTGAACCTGAAATTGATAAGTCTTGTCGGAAGCCAACGTTATGCCCGATATCGTTTGTGGTTTCTCGCTGTAATCCACATGCGCAAAAAAATCGGTTGTTGGTTCAGGACCGATATCAGCACCGGGATAATTGCCATTCAATAAATATGATATCATGGATGTTTTACCCACCGAATATTGACCAAGCAATAATATCGTTGGTTTACCCTAAAATTTATGTTGTCCGAAAATTATATATTGAATTTTTTTCATATAAAATTGTTCAAAATATCAAATTTGTCAAAATTAAGAGAAATTTGACAAATTTCAACAATAAAATATCATTTGCAATTATGTTTAAAAGTAACATTTGCTATTTATCTAAAGGATTATTGTTAATTGTGCTACTCATTAATTATTCACAATTTGTTAAAATTACTTACTAATGTGCCATCAGCGATTAGACTTAATATCGAATTCAGAATTAATTTGAGAACGAACCGTAAATTCTTGGTCACGTAATGGTGGCGTGTCGAATTCACTGTATAAATAACGTTTTTCCGATGGTACCACTTTTCTCTCATATGCAGCCTTTAAGGCCTGAAATTCTGACTTGATATATTATTTGGAGTGATGATAGAAAAACTTTTAAAAATCATTTCCAAAAAATACTAATCATTTACTTGCACTTATTAAATTTCAAGATAACTTGAGGCTATTTTAAAAATTCAAAAAATAGCATCAACCTCCATTGCGCCAACAACAGTCGGATCCGGTAAAGGTTTTTCGTCAGGCTTACACATTGGAAAACGCTTTTTGTAATCAAGCGACCGGTTTACAACTTAAAACAAAAACAATTAGATTGAATTATGAGTTGTGTGATCAAGTCTGCTGTTATATACTTCATTTCCCGCCAAACTGATAATTTCAATGCATCTTTCCAGCTAGCAACAAATTTTGTTTATATTGTTGACAATATTATGATTTTACATACATCATTGAGGATATGGAAGAAATTCTTTCATCACACATCAAATGTAATTTTAAATGAATTACAAGTAATGGATGTTTGTATTATTAGTGAAATGATTAAAACCAACCCGAAATAGGATGCGAGTGGATCAATTAAACTTCATTGTTTAGAATATATTAGGCAATATTTGAAGGGATATTAAAATTAGTCCAATTCTATAAATATTACTTAATATTTCCAAACTTCTTGTCTGCACGTCGTTTTGCGTATGAAAATAAGCGCTGCTTACTTTAATTTTACTTTTTCCTTTATTTCGTTTCGCTTATGTTCGAAAATCAAGCATAAACTTATATTCCTTTTCCTTTTTCAGATGTAAAATTCTTTTTTCTAAATTGGAAAAATTAAAATGTATGAAATGTTGAAGGCAATGAATCGATTTCAATTTGAACTTTAATTTTTAAATCTATTTTGAATGAAATATTATGGATAATTTTGATTGTTATAAATTATTCATTCAACAAATTGTGTAGAAATTTGCAACAGTTAATTAGCATCGTTTTTATTTCTATTGTTTTTTATTTGATTTTTCATTTAATTTTAGTCGACTGTGTCGACTTCTCCCAAATATAGATTCCCCCTCAATCTTTCAAGTCAAAATTAACAGTTAGCTAGTTTAAAACAGCGAACTTACAGAATATCTAACAAAATTGTGTTAAAATATAATTATACTACAGAAGCATCATGAAAACGAGGTATAGAGCGTCCTGTTCCGACAAAACCGAGCCATCAGAATTCTGTATCCCGGAATCTCCTAAGTCCGGTACGAATTGGAAGCGTTTGTAAAAAGCTAAAAAAGTAAGAAGCGTTTTCCATCAACAGCACAGACGCAACCAAATAACCACTGCAAGCTCGAGAGAATGCCAGTTTATATAAATATAGTGAAAAAAGTGAAACTCTGAGAGCTCAATGTATACGAAACAACGCAATGAAGGAGAGCTTAACGTATGAAGCACGTCTCGTCATTTCTTCGCTTTAGCATTAAAACTAAAATGCAAACATCTTGGCATTAGCTTTCCAAAAACCAATACAATACAGTGAGGAGCAATTCCGACCACATATCTGAAATCCCTCACAAAGACGGCAATCAGTTGATCCATCAAATCTCTACATGAACCATTTATTTTCGCAAGAATACGACAAATTTTCTTGACAATGACAAGAATAATCGTTTAGTTTATATATATAAGATATTTCTAAACGCAATAATCATAAAATATTATATGCACATGGGTCTATGTGTGCGCACCTATGGGAAGCAGGACGGATCGACGGATCGACGGATCGAAGATTTTACTATTATAATAAATTCAGTAGGTAAGAAATGGAAACAGGCAGTTACTTGGACAAGGAGGCGCATTAGATTCATGCACGTATGAGTCAAACGTATGAGTCCGCTTAAGCATCTTCTCCAGTAACGATAGAGTGAAGAAAAGCGGGAGAAATGACACAACAACGACAAATTGACATCTCATGGTTTTGTACAAAAAAATCGCAATCACTTCCGCTTTCAGGGTTGGATTTTCCCATACATCCAGAATGGCACAAAAAAGCAATGCAAACTGTACTCACCTTCCGGATCTCCAAAGAGAGAGAGGTAAAGGGAGAAGTCGCAAAATCAATTATTTTTTTTCGAATTTCCTATCTCTTATGTTTTCCATTACAATTCTCTTCATCACGTATTGCTATTCAAAAAAATGACAAGTCAGTGAGAGATATTAGCCCAGTAAAATTTTTTCACATTTTTTTATTATACATTTATTAGAACTTTCCTGGAAGCGTATTCGATTGTTTCAATCATTTTCAGTGAACAAAGTTTCATACCACAAAATACGTAAGGGCATAACAAAAAGTATAAATTGGAATATTTCTCGTTGAACGTGTGGACACCACACCGAATGCTGCTCTCTTCCTTATTTTATGAAAAAACGAATATCTCAAGTTCACAAAATTCATTCCTTTATCTCAATTCTGATCTTAGAATGAAATAGTTCACGTCTCGAACTATAAAGAATTAAAACAAGTCTTGAATTATATGAAGGAAAATCCCTACACTTCAGAAAAAAAAGTACAATGCCGAGCTCGAAAAAACTATTGTTCGAACACTGGAACTTTGAATTTCGAAAGACAGTCCTAAAAACTATACTGTGATAATCCAGGAGGTCTAAAAAATTTACAAGTGCTAAGCAAATGGACAAAAAAAACGAAACTGAGTTAGAAAACCTTCCATTAAGGAAGACTATGTATCTGTTCAAATGATTGGAAACAAATATATGAATTAGATTTGCTTCGAATGTTAGATATCAGGGATCAATAAAAAGTACTTGTGAATTTCCAAAAACTGATCCGTTTTTTACAAAAATGAATTCATATATAGTATTAAGAAATCGTTGAAAGGAAAAAAAATCTCAACGACAAATATTACTATTTCATGAAAATGTGAGAAAAAAGACCATGAAAAGGAGAGACTAACACAGCACAAAAAGATCCCCATTCGAAGCTCAAAATTTTTCTTTGTCAATAACAATTGCTGATCAGAATTAGTATCATCACAATCAGTTAAACCTCGCCTCCATTGGTGCTAACTGACTGTTGAGATTTTTTGATAAGAGAAGTTGCGTGCATTTCCGTTACGAAGTATTCCTCCTCTTCTGTATTATCGCTAGCACCACCTAATTCCAACAACTCGTCCTGAAAGCATCATAAATTAGGGAAGCCAGTAATCGAATTTGACGAACCTAAGCAGCCACTTCGAGAAGTGGAACCAAAACTTTTTCAGGTCAAATCTCGCCTACCCATCAAATTAAAGCTATTAATTCTTGAAATAAAATTTGAAGAAGAAACTCAACAGCAATTCATAGGTCATAATTCAAATTGAAAAAGCGACAAACAACACTAACCAGAAGTGATGGGTCGAGAATCGGAGATGATTCGTGTTCATGCTGTTTCTTTAATGACACATGTGCCTTTTGCTTCTCCATCACGCGTTTACCACCATTCGGTTTTAACCAGTCGTGCTGTAAGCATTGTCGAGCCGTCGCACGTTCATCTTGATCAAATGCTAACATTGGGATCAAAAATGAAGCAAACTGTCCGGCTGATTCAATCGGCCAGTCGTATTTCTGTGTTAACACTTCGACCAAAGACCACGGTTTTAGCTGGTGAATGTGAAGCAGACGACCATGCTGCAAAAATACAATTTTTTTACAAACTACTATTTAAAAAATTATTGGTAAATTCCAGAAAAAAATCAAGCAATTTAATAAATTTGTATCAAATTGACTGTCAGATAGCCCACCATTCTCGGTATATTTCTTAATCAAAAATAACTTTTGGATTGACGGCATCGCATAAAATTTTCAGCAATTATTTCATTATATCACTTTCAAACCAAGTTGCGACAACATCCCGAAATGTAAAGAGAAAGTGTCACCTTATCAAAGAATTCACGCCAGTGAGCTCCTTTTTTGTAGACTCTTGGAGAAATAGTTCCTAGAAGTTCGATTATATGTGCTAAGTGATCCTCGTCCCTACTGTATGTATCACCGCTATGAGGTTCAAATAAATAGTCGCCTGTCGCCAATTCAAATGCCTGAAAATGATAACTATAATAAATAATGAAATGGCATTAATGAAAACATCAGAAAATCTATTATTTTCTGAACAATTTATATATTTTCCCAATAAAAAATTGTAATAATAAAGGATATTAGTTTCGCAGATATTTTCACCACTTTTTTAATCCCCTTTTTTCGTATTTTTCAACTTTATCTGTGCCTCTAATACCAATTTGGAAGCTACATTTTCGAAAACTCGTAAATCAAGTCAAGTGCAAACCATGCAAGCAGTACTCCAAATATCAGCTGGTGGACCATAACCAGCACCTATGAGCACTTCCAAACTTCGATATTGTCGAGTTTGGATATCTTCCGTAAAATGACGATGCTAAAAAAAGTGAACGTACTAAAAAAATGTCAAGAAGAAGATTACGATAGATATTAAATATACGCATCGAACTTAATATAAGTGAATAGGTGAGATGATGTTTCACTCTATATTACTCTTGTAAAGCAATAAATAATTGATTTTCATTCAGAAGAATGCGGGTAATGAAATGATATTGATAATGCGGGTAATGAAAATGATATTCAAAAGTAGTTCAGTGTTTAGTTATAACAAGTAAAAACAAACCGTCCAGCAAGCATTTCCCAAATCAGCAAGCTTAACATGGATCTCGGTGGTCGGATTTAAGTAGTCTGGCTCCATACGTTTCGGCGATAAACCATCCTTTTCTAATAGAAGTTGCAAAGCTGATTCTTTCATCTCATTCTCTGAACGAGCTTCCGACTCCATGTGAGCCAAAAATCGAGGTGGTCCTTCCACAACTGTATGATATTTGAATTGCGAAACAGAAAACGATAGAATGCCAAAAAAAAAAAAACATCTTAAGATGGATCATTATTGATCCAGATTATTGAGAACTTGTGAAGGATTGTAAAGTTTATGGCGCAGTAGTTATAAGTCCTTTGGAAAAAAAACATCCCAAATTTGGATTCCCCACAAGAGATTACAAGCGCGCTACCCAAAACTCATTGCATAATAAAGCATTTCTATATGATTGGCAAAACACAAAATAAGAAACTAAAGACAAATAACAAAATACGACAGTTAATGACAATAAATCCGTTATAAGAAAAGAGTAATCCATCCCAGTTAACAAAAAATTGGAAAAAAATTTGAAAGCTTACCCAAGTCATTGTCACTAGAAGGACTTAACAGCGGATATTCTGTTGCGTCTTTTACTTCAACAGCTTTGAGTGCAACATTTTCGATTGGTATCTAAAACGCATCTGAATCTTTAAACAACAAGTATGAAATAAAGAAACAAAGGAAAAGTAGGAACTATAAAGATTAAGATTCAATAAATGATATTGTAAATCGAAGTGAGATACCTCAACTGAACTATGTTGATTCTTCCATGCAGCCGGACAAACAGAAGTATTTTTACCAATAAAATCATTTATTTGTACGTCTTCAGCCTTCGTTGCCACTATTTCTGATTTAAGCTTAAAAAAACACAAATTCAAGAACGCTTAAAAAGTTTTTAAATTAGAAAAGCAGAGGATTTTAACCATCGCGGCAAATATTTTCTGTGGATTAGAAAAATTAAAAAATGATAACACTTCTCGTGGCAAACCATCTGCATATAACATTACCCGAAAATGATGTCTTAAACTAAATTAAAAGGAAGCCAGAAAATCAGCACATTGCTGAAAATGATGTGTAACGCCAGTACTAAGGATTTATCTAAGTTATTGGGAAAATTAGTGTTAAATAATTTCTTTTATTTTTTCAGCGATATGCTAACTTGAACTAAAGTTACTAAGCGCAAAACTGGAGTGGAATGCTTTTAAATGTCTTTCAAGCTAATTGAAAATTCATCAGTCATGCAGTCTACTTGACTTGATGATAAAGGGAGGAATGAAGTATGTCAAATGTTATACATACTACAAGCAAACGCATGCTAAGTTTGCTTGTAAAGACGAGCCTCGCTTGCTGATAAAATTATATCATAAACAAGCACGAATTCAAGTAAGAATTAAAAATAAGACAAAACAAACAAACCATTCACCAAAAATACTATGATCACAACTATTCAGTAACATGCATCAGTGAAGATGCCAATTACAAGAATAATCAAGAATAACTGTACAACTACAATACAATCACAGTCTTGAAATACCCACAGCCAACGTTAATTAAAGCTGTGCACCTGTTTCATATATATTATGTCATCTAAATTACTGCTTACTTGTGCTGTAATCATCCATACAACTCCTACAACCTTAAAGTCACTTACTTTCCTATATCAGTATCAGCTATTCTACAATTAACATATATATGGAGCACTTCACATAACTATCCATTTCAAAAACAAAACAGATGTGAGTTATGACCATTCCCAAAGCTTGTGTTGTGCCACTCACTCTCCAGAGCTCGTAGTACTAAAACAGTTTAATAGTTTTTTTATTGTAGTGGGAGGTAGCACTGCTATTAAAGTAGTATAGTTAATGCTACTTTCGTTAACATGCTGCTCCATTGGCCGTGGGTGCATGCCTCTCACAACACATTAGTGTGGATAGCAGCGATCAAGTACCTGATTATATCTATACTGCTCATCAACGCTCAAATAGGTCGTATTGCAGAGAGCTACTGCTGCTGGCTTAGCACCCACCGAATGACTTGCATATGAACGAATAATACCATTGGTACCACCACCATTATCATGAGGTTGTGCACTCATATTAACATTATTTCCACTGGTCACTTTTGCAGCGGCCGCACAACGCAACAATTCGGGTATTGCATGTAGGTTGCTAGTATTAGCATTGCAACCGTTGTTGTGCTGTTTTCCAAGTAACTGCAATTCATGCATGTTCCATGGATTATCACACTTTCACTTAGTATATATTTTGTTCTCGAAATGAAAGAAAGTGAAATTAACTGAACTCTATAACCTGTATGTAAGCCTCATAAAATCAGTACTGTAAAGAGCACTAAAAAATCTTTAGTAAAATCGTCAATGATATGTGAGAACGGCCTAGAATTCATTTTGCAAAAGATCGCACTGAACTAAAAAATTCAAAAAATTCCCTGTAAAAATGTGCGCGAATGGAACTATTTAAGGTAAACTGAATTTACAAAATCAAATTTAGTAATAACATTCCATAAGTGTTATCGAAGTATTGCAAGACAGTGCTGTCAAAAAAACTTGAGCTCAAGATCCTCGCGTAGTGGAAGTTTACTCTTAAACGAAACGAAAATGTTGAAAGGAATAGAAAATACCTAATACTTGAAACTAAAACATAATTTCGCACAGGCTCAAATCATGTTTTGAAATTAACTAATGAAATTTGGAACCTCAGAAGTTCGTTTTCGGTTTTCTAATATCGGAAAAATATTTTGGGGGATTGAAAAACAAACTTTATTTCTGTCCTCGGAATTTAGTGAAGCCAGCACAATGTTTGGATCGACAGTTAATCCTTCCATTTGTACTAATTGTTGCTCTAGTAATTCCCGTTGTTTTTTTCGCTTTTTCTTCAACTTTTTCTTCTTGTTTTTTGACATTGCTTCTTCAACCTACAGAAACCAAAATTTTGACATTCTTTATTGTTCTTACGATGAAAAAGAATAGAACATCAAAAGCCTAAAAGATTGTGTCATGCAAAGTATTGCAATGTTTCCATTTTATAATTATGAGTCTATGAGTAAAGATTGCAATATATCGCTAGAATTGTTAGATGGAAGACGAAATTCAAATACGCATATGTGGAAGTTTCATTACAAAGTTTATCCCTAGTCTTTCGATAAACAAAAATTAGATCACTTTCTTAAGAAAACATACTTTTTTAACCATGTGCTGCGGGGCAGTACTTACCGCACTTCCCGATAACTTGAAGCCCATTTTGCCTGATAAAATTGCTTCTGCCGCTATCTATAACATCGAAAAGAGAAACTTTAGCAAAAAATACAAACATTTCCAAAAAATAAAGTGAGCAACAAAGAAGTTGGTTAGATTACAGATCGAAATTCCAGGAAGCAACAATTTATCTTCTCATCTTTAAAAGTGAGGAAAATGAAATCTATATTATATCTTTATACCCTTACATAAAAAAATTAAAATTGAAGTGATAAATATTACATACCCGTCTCACTTGTTCATGAGTCATTGTAACGAGGACATTTTCTGGTTTTATATCAGTATGTATAATCTGACACTTTTCGTGAAGATATTGTAGTCCTTCTAGTACTTGCTTAATGATGACGCGCACTTGTTCCAATGGAAGACCCTGATAATTACTTCTGATAATCAGTTTTAGTAAGTTGCATCCAAGGACCTGCAAAAAAATTTTTTCACAAGAAAATTACTACATGTGGTAGATTAACTGATGTTAATCACTAATCCTGATCGACCAATGTATTATTAGTAAATTTTGTTAGAATAATACTGTGATAATGTCTTTATTAGAGATATATTTCACTTACACATTAACCGCGCAATTGAATTTTTTTAAAATGATATAATATCTCATGATTCCTATTGAAATACAGTTTTCATGAAAAATTGATAATATTATCAAGTTATTTATAAACTTGAACTCTTACGTGCAACTAAAGGATAAAAAAAAACCTCGAAAACCATGCAGACATGCGTTCCATTAACGCCCGTTACTGAAAATTCATCTAGAAGTTGCACAACCCGTTCACGGAACAAATCGTCCTCATCTGCATCACGTACTGCCATAAGCAACTACAATTTTGACAATAAGTCAGAAAAAGAAAGCACGTAGGTAATACATAATACAATAAAATAAGTGACAGAACCAGAAATTTTGAATATAACGGATTCCAGACAAGTGTATAGACTACCGAACCATAAGACATACTTTAAATATCTTTTTCTTCTCTTTTCGACATGAGAAAAACATAATAGATATTGAAATGTTCAAAAGATCATCAACTGTCCAAAGTGAAGCTAAATTTTTCAAATTTGCAAAGCGCCGCAATAAACTCGTAAAACTCATTACTTTGATTTCATCTAACGCCGCTTCTGTGTAATGCTCAGCTGATTTTACAATTTTCATCGCAACAAAACGCATCTGCGCCGTATCCCAACAAAGCCAAACTGTCGAGAAATGGCCCCATCCCATCTTTCGAATCACGTGATAACTATAAAACAAAACTTGAAAGTAATGGCTTTAATTCAAAGAAGAAAAAAGTATCACAACATTTGCACAAGCATCAGAACAAGCTAATAATAATTACCGTCCATTGAACACATCGCCTATTGCAACTGGATGATAGCCGCCTTTCCGATAATCTTTGGGATCCTCCTGTTCCTCGTCATCACTTCCAAGCACTTCCTCCTAAATTTACTACAATATTTCTATTTAATATCACTTAGAAGTTTCATTGGCATAATGTATCACAAACACATGATATCAGCCAGAAAATCAAAATAAAGAAATAAAGAAAGGATGAAAAGAATAAAATAAGGGTTCAAAGAAGGATCAGAAAACTTTACAGATTTAAATTTGAGTCTGAAGTTATAGTACAACACATAACAAATTTACAATGCTTGGTGATTCATAACGATATTTTGTTGATTAACTTTTAAAACTTCATGAACATTCTATTTTCGTCACATTCAGCAACCTATATTACACGGTCTCGAACAATAGAAAATAAAAAAATTGAATTGCAGAAATCCATAGTTTTATTTGTTTGTCCAGTCACATACCTGTTCTCGTTCCATTTCATCATCACCATAAGCACTTTCACTCCCAGCACTCGGTGAACCAGCTGATGGGCCATTACACGAATCGTCTGGAAGCATTAGTTTCGTACCTGACGACGAAGTACAACGAAATTCGTGATTTGTTCCATTAGGATTCTGAAACAATAAAGTTGCGACCAAAGGCAAATCGCGAAGAAAACAAAAAACACCTTCCAATTTTTTTAAGCGAAATATCTACGTAGAGCACCAAAAACAATGCCAAACCTTTTCAACTTATTCTTCCGAATTGAAACCAAGAAAGAATAAAAATAAGGATAAATCTTTTCTTGAAAAAACCAAGTTTCGGAAAACATCTACTACGCTATAACAAGCTAATACAATGCCCAAGAAAGAGAATATCGTCAAAAACACAAAAAAAAACATATTTAAAACATACTAATGATCTATTAGGTGACATTGCTGTTACAGGATGATTCTGTTGCTGCAGAGCACCATTCCAAAAAGCTTTTGTCGTGTTCGGCGAGGCATTTACTGTATCCTCAGGTTCAATGAGAAGTTTACGAGTTTCCATCGATATAAAAGTTTTTGATTTCTTCAACTTTGTTGGGTCATCATTATTGTTACCACCTGCCGTTGTAGATAATGTTGTTTCACGCGTCTTACTCTCGTTTTCACTACAAAAACCAAAATTTGTGAGCTAAAATCTCGAAGCACAAAAAAACTATATAGATATGGATAGTTACTTTCATTGGAAGTTTTTACTGAAGTCTCTACAATACTAAAACTATCCAGAATGAATAAATAGAAATTTGATCGAAGTAGTTGATGAAGCAAATTAATGGGAAAGAAAAATGAACATAACAGAGTCTATATCACATTTTTAAAAGGTAAATAGTTTAATGATAATTGTAAATACTGAAACTCGAAATCTGTTAAACTACAAAATATAAAATAAAATATATGCATATTAATATAACATCTTTTAATATAACATTAATATAACATCTTTTTAATATACCTTTAAGTCAAATAAATGTATCAAAATATCATTTGGTGCAGTGTGGGAACAAAAGAGAAAATATTACACAGCTGGGATATAGACTCTATCGTCTTCGTTTTTCATCCTTGGAAATATTGGATTTATTATTTAACACTGTCATTGCAAACTGTACAATGAATCCTATAAGATGGCTATGAAATTACTGCATGTGACATAACAGGTGACTACAAGCTTGCGAGAGCGGCAAAATTTTTGGAGATAAATATCTTATAAGCATACAAACAAATTTACAATTAAAGAATGGCTTAACAGAGAAAGGTACGATTTCTTGGTACGATGAGATATTTTGAATCATTTTTCTCTATAATGAAAAGACATTTATTTCATTAACTTTTGAACTTTTAAAGCAAACATACAAAATATTCCATCTCTATTTTTTGTATGTGTGTGTGTGTGTGTGTGTGTGTGTGTGCATGTGTGCCTGTTTTTGCTTTAAAATGGGTAAAAACCGGATGAAAGATTGAATGGAAAGTTAACATCGTAATTCACATTAAATATATTGCAATTGCCACAAACAAGTATGCATAATCGCATATCAAGTCATATGAAATATTCTTAGAAAAAGTATTTACGAAAGAACTAAAAAATAAGCTCAGTAATAACGCGTTGGAAATGCTTATTCAGTGTTACCACTTGTAGGAGATGCTGTGAACCTAAACAAACAAAGCAAGAAATTACCTCGATGAGGTTATAATCGAAGTTTCTCTATCATTTCCGTTTTCGAACAACGTATCGTAACAGCTCAAAAAAAGATCATTTTCCTCAGGAATCAAATTGGAAGCTTTTGCATCATAAATTTGCTTGTTAAATTCCGAAATTACTGTGCATTCTGTATTTTCAATATTATTTCGACAAATCGAAATATAAGGTACAAAATCAGACGCTACAGAATCAGAATCCAGATGAATAGAAGATTCATCATTATAAAATGAAGATTTGGATGATAAATTGAGACGTATATTGCCGGCATTCATATTGCGTTCTCCATGATTCATAGGTGGAACGAAGTCTAACCCACGATCGAGATATGCACTGCGAGCTTCTAGCTTCCAGTTTAATAATCTATTCTCAATTTTAAATTCCGAATTAGTTGCATTTGAATTCCTTTCGACTCCATGGTTATATAAAAGTTTATTCTTCAATGATGATGGTAGTGAAACAGTATCACCTATATCAAAATTTTTTTGTAGAACACTGTTATTAGATGTACCGTTCTCTGAACAATCAATGTAGAATGGTACGCTGGTATGAAAATGTGAATTCGAAGATTGTTGGCTATTGTCTGAGGTCAAAAAGGGATAATGATGTGAGAATAATGAAGTTGACGGCGACTCTAAAGAACATGTTAGCCAAGATTTCGAATTTTTAAAAGACTCTGATGTAAATCCGGTTCTCAGTGGATCAAATATAGAATTTGTTACAAGTG
This sequence comes from Cercopithifilaria johnstoni, assembly GCA_916381525.1. Classification (NCBI taxonomy): domain Eukaryota; kingdom Metazoa; phylum Nematoda; class Chromadorea; order Rhabditida; family Onchocercidae; genus Cercopithifilaria; species Cercopithifilaria johnstoni. The sequence continues at coordinate 251,233 of CAKAEH010001315.1, forward strand.
ATTCATCATCATTTCCTGAATCTATTGTTGATAATGATGACAAATGCGGTAGAGAAGGAACTACCTCTAAATGACATTCATCCTCATTCAAGATATAGATATGTTCACGAAGCATTATCGTATCATCTTTTTGCTCCGCAGCGTCTAATATATTCGCAAAGCTTCTGGTTTTCGAAGTAAATTCTTCCTTTGTATTGGTAGAGTCCAAAGACTTTTCATTCGATTTTCGAATATTACCGCTGGTAATAGATTCTTCCGCTATCCGCAAATCTTGTTCTGCAAAAGTCGGTTGCGTCTCCTCATCGCTTTTTTGTTGTTCTAACTCATGAGCTGACCCATAGGACGTATCACAAACTGACAAAAATTCATCAGCATCATTATCATCATCCGAATTTATCTGATCATCTCTGGATCCCGAACTTTGTAGACGAGAAAGTACTTCGTGATCTACGGTAGTTGGCGGTGAAATCTCTCGCTTTTTTTCCAACCATTTATCCCTTTCTTCGTGCTTTTTTAACATCGCCAAATTCATCGCTTCCTGCTTCACGTCCTTTTGTTTTGGTTTTAATGCATTATACCAACGATTTAGCACAAAAACGAACATTGTTTTCGTAAGTGACGGAATGAGAAAACAGAAGGCTTGTAAGGCCTAAGCAGTCAAGCCAAAATACAGATAAGAACGAAGCAATTTTTGTTTTTCGATTGAAGATGATGACATTACAGATCAGTGAATTTCAATAGAACAGCAGGAAGGCAGACGAGTAGCAGAACAAATAATAGGATTGGCCTACCTTTTGAAAGGACGGTTAAAACAGTTTTAACAAGGCAGCAGAGAAAGTGCAAGGTGTGATGCACTTTTAAAACCACTCTTCAAAAAATTGTTAATGGTAAGGAAAACATGATATAAAAAATGGCAAATCTGCACTTCATTCGAACATGCGAAAAATGTTGTCAACCAATCAGTGGATTGATCAATCCGTACTCAATCTCTTTGAAATGTTGTAATGAATGAAAATAAAAGTTGCAGTGCAGAAAAACTGCAATAGTTTGCCGGATTTGTTTAAATTGCAAATCTGAGAATGTGCCAAATTTTTATGCCAATAGAAATCTACTATCAGTAATTGTATCAGTAATATCTGCTGGTTTAAAGCTATTGGATTGTTATACTGCAACTATAAAAATGTAATTAAAGATGAGTTCAATGCCCGATACCAAAACGATCACGGAATTACTAGGACTAAAGGAGAACTGATCATAGCGAAAAAAGTTTTCACCAAAATGATCACAGAATTGCTAAGACTAAAAGAGCAAAACTAATCATAGCAAAAAAGTTAGCAAAGTGTCAGTGAAAAAAGTTCTTGAGTAGAAAATAATTATTCAGAGCGAGTAACAAGTCCTTTCCTCTTTTATTATTTAACTTCTCTGGAAGTTTCTAAATACTTTCATGTACAACAATATTTGGTCTTGCAAGTCGGGAAGACAAAAAGTGAAGTGATAGTTTCGAAATCAGTGTAAAATTTGGTTAGCTCGATTCATCAAAAATGATCTCTCCAACTGCCATAAGCATATGCAAAGAATTTACGGACAATACAGCGTTGAATAGTGATATTAAAATTTCATAGCTCATCAGTTAGCAGATTCAGAGTAAGACCCAACGTCAGATTCCTAGTTTTACAATTTGATCTACACGCTGGAAGGTTCCGGAGAGAAGACTCACAAGCCAATAATTCTTGAAGTCAAACATAGTTTAGAAATAAAGGAATAAGAATAACAATGTACACAGAGAGAAACGACGAAAGTTTAATTTTCCTCTATAACTCAAACTTCTCTATGCTTTCAGAACATGAAAGATGAAACTTCAGCAGAAATATTATGCTATGAGAAATGTTCCATCCAGCTGCTGGAGAAATAAATTTTGGGGAAAAGAAACGAGGAGAAGCAGTGGGATTGGAGATGTAAGAAGAGGGTTCAAAGCTTGAAAAAAGCCAGTTTTAAAGAGAGAAAGTTCGGACATCATTTTAACACAAATCTAAGCGCATTAAATGACGCAAACTTTGAAATATCATCAGCAAACTTTTTATTTAATTATATAAACCTACAAGGGACGAAGTTAATGCTAGATATAGAGACCTAATAAGCAAAAAGCTGACCAAATGAACAGACAAATAGTGCAAAGTTTGAAAAAAGAAAAATCTTCATGCAAGTGAAGATTTTTTTTGCATATAATGAAACAAATACGAGAAGAAATATGCTCACGCATTTCTCAGTGTTCCAGTTTCAGATGTTAAATAGCAAAAGCAAAGCCTACTTAGAAAAAACTAATGTAAACAGAATCAATCTGGCCAAATTTTACTAATATATAACATGCTAACTGAAGTTTCAATCGCAAGTAGTTAGCAATTATGATATTCTGAGGGAAAAATATCATCGGAACTTGAAAGCAATGACTGGAATTAACTTTTTCTACGTCTATTTTAAAACGTGATAGTAATTCGGTTTTCAGTCTTAAATAATTCACTTGAAGATAAAGTGGGCACAATGCAAACTACTTGGACGAAATGAAATGTGCTAAGAGTTTTATTTTAGAAATTGGAATTTCTCCACGGCTTTGGTCTTCACTACACTTTTCAGATGTCATATTTTTGACATATATCGCTTTAATTGAGAAAAAAAATTTAACTAACGATTTTACTGACGGAATTTGTTCGACACCATTTGCAATCAACTGCGGCGGTTTTTTTGTCCCATTCTGAAAATTTAAGCAAATTTAGAACATCTGCAAATATTAGTTTCCATGATTGAAAACATATATCCGGCATTAGTGGTGATATATTAAGAAACATACTAATATAAATGAACAAAGAAAAGGCGGGACAGAATTAAAATAAACTTTTTTAAAAGCACAAGATTAGATTTAAAATACAAAATTGCTAATAGAGTTAAACAGATTTGTAAACAAATACAATCCAAATTAGAAGACAGAGTCCTTAGTGATGATCAAATCTTTCACTATAAAATTTTTAAACTAGATAAAGACTAGTTGATGCGTGCAAAATTGGAAAGGAAATAAATGCAACCGCTACAAATTTTCAAGACAATGATAACCTCCAGAAAATACTTATGCTAAAAGTCGAGAAAAAAAGTATACATTAAAAGACATCGATGGCATAAATTCCAACAAAATTATCTTCCCAAAAAATATGTGAAAAAGGGTAGCAGGATAATTCACAATGCAAAGAAAGGTTGTTCAAATCAATGCAATTATCGTGATATTTAGCTCTATTCTGTTCTTTAGGAAATTGCGTATTCACGATTTGCAGTTATAAATCACGACCTATAGCTATAAATACAATTTTTGTAACAGAGAGTAGATGTAAAATACAAGTCCTTAACAATAATAATTTCTTCCCCATTAACTTTTGTTCCAGCTGTGACGAATCTCATCAACTTTTTTTTATTTTTTGAAAAATGATCAGTATATAGATCTGTATTTTCTGAACTAACAGAAATATTCTATGCAGCAATAAATACCACTTACGATTTACGATAAATAATTAAAATTGAAACTCCAAAAGATCCAGTTTTATCTTCCTATTGGAATTTTAGGGCATATGCAAGCCTCATAGTATAATGTCTTAAGAATATTAATTTGGTAAAATTGAAAAAATATCGGGTTAATGTTGTGCAGAAACCTCAAGAACTATGGCATGTAAAATAACGATATAGAAAACTCAAGGGAACAAGATGATACCACATCGATAATGAAAGATTACGAGATAAAATAAAAGGATGACTAATTCCTTTCAAAACTAAGATTTTAGAGCTAGTGAATAATTTCCACAATAGAAAAAGAGCTATGAGAACAAGATGAAAACTTGCATGTCAGGAAGTCGAACTTTTGGATTTTATGCAGAATTTATTTTTAATAAAAAGCATAACTAAAATCGAACCTCGAAAAAATCTCAGACTTATTACTAGATCAACTCCTTTCCTTCCAATCATGTACTAGCATCTTTTCATCATAAATATTCAGGTCATATATTTCTCCAAATATAATGGTTTATGAACTATTATCAGGTTTCAAATTCCGGAAAAAAATTTCAAATTCGTGATGTCCATTCGCTTCCTTTTCCTTTCTCTTCGTGGCCTTTTTTTTATTCAACAACTAAGTATTTCTCATCATTAACTCAAACCAGAATAATGCAAAAAAAAATTTCTAAAATTAAAAGATATACCTTTTTTTTGTTCCTTCGCTTTTTCTTCTTCTGTATAGCCAGTACTTTGCGCTCTTCTTTTGAAGTCATTCTCTTTGGAGCCAGCCTTTTATCACCCAGTTTCTGCTGAAGGAATGACAACAAGCATTTGATGAAATCAAAACACACAGACTTCTCCCCTCACTTCCCACAATTCCACTGATCAAACTTCACAACGTTGCACCCTGAAAGCAACTTATAAAATAAAGCCATCTACGATCTCTACGCCGATATACTCCGTGAATCAATTTCCCAGGCTTCATTATAACAGTCTTACCGCAATCATATATGATGACATTACTGAGAGAAAGACAAAATGTACATCATTATCCAAAAAAAGTACAACATTTAAAATATTTTGCGCCTCCATTTTATTTTCATCTCGTGCAAAATTTAGTATTATTCTCCGGAATGACCCTAATATTTAGACCTAAAGAAAAATAACATACGACAATGATAAACCTTATTTAGTCCCTGAGAAAAAGAAAAATTCAAAGACTTATTCTCTTTCATTAATATTTTTTTTCGACAGTACTTCTTCAAAGATTAAAAAATGAAAATAGATGCTAGTGACGAAATAAAATGAAAGATTGACAAAGCATTTATCTAATCAATCGCCTTATTCTGGAGAAAATGTCTTAACACCTCGACGAATACGACTGTGAAAGAACCTGCCTCACGGTCTTTCACGACACAACAGAAATGCTTCTGAAAATTGGAAAATGTGAGGTAAGTGAAGTCCGATGACAGCCGCTCAAATAAAGTCAAATTAGCGCAAATGAATAGATGATAACTATGATGGAAGTTATATAGTGCAGAAAATGTGCGACTGCCAGCTAAATCATTTGGTACAGAACATGCATCAAAAAGATATGATCGGTATCTCGAACGAAAACTGTGCACGTCATTATAACGAGATCGATTTCCACGGGTTCAATAACAGTCTACCAGAATAATGGAAATTCCACGAAGATATTCACTGCAGATGAAGCTCGCTTGTTTCCTCAGCCTCTCTATACAAACCACGAATAACTTTCTCAGTAACTCCATAAATGATAAAGATTTGCTTTCATACAAAGTGAAGCCTACACAACGAAGACCAATTTACATGCGTGTGCAATGCAATGAGTGACTTTATGTACAATTGAAATGATGTAACCAGGTACTTTTTTCAATCTTTCAAAATTCAGTGATGACAACCGACAGTAAGGAGTGATGCTGCGTGCAAGCCTAGCCACAGCAGTGTATGGATGTCATAAAAAATATATCCTTTAGTGCAAAACGATGCTAGAAAAGACTCCGGAAGTAGGAATGTAAAACATGCTTACTCTTCTCACTAGCACATATGTCCAGAAGATATCTCCTACTATTAACATCGAAAAACCACTGATATCATGCCTGCTTTATTTAGCGAGAAAATATTCAAATAAACCTTGTCATGCATTTAGCTAACAGCACAAATGAGAAGTTAGGAATAGCTAACTAAATTCCTCTGCAAACCTACTACTTCAACAAAAATACCAATTTAATTTCACTTAATAAATAAGACAACAGCGCAAAAGTGTGAAAATTGCGTTCTATGGAATGGTAAAAAAGAAATGAAGTGCCAATAAATTCTATAAAGTTACTGCTGAAACATGAGGATAACTTGCTATTTTATAAACTTATCGCACTTTTTTCCGCTTGAACACATTACTACTAAGTATTTTGGATGTTTTTTTGATAAATCAAATATTTCATCCACTTCATCGGCTCAGAACGACTTTACCTGTAGATTATCGATTTTTATGCACATCAAAGAAATATCACACTACTTCATTCATTAAGAACGCATCCAATGATGGCAAAATCGATTAGCCGCTCCGGAATAAAACAGCAGCGTAGAAAGCAAAACCTCAAATTATACCCCGCGACTCCACAGCGCTGTCCGATAATTGATGGCTCAGCGCTTGACGACTATTGCCCCACCGCTTTCAAACCACAGTTCAAGATGCACACTATTTTTCGTGAGGAAAATCCATCCATCATCCCTGCTGGATTTGTGCCAAGGTAGCACGAATGTAGCCATAAAAGACGTTATGCAAAACATCATCCTGCAACATATAGCTTAGAAGTTGGTTCCTCTTCCACTTTGTCAATTGTTTGCATTTATTCAGTTAATTTGAGTAAGAGCGATTCACTATTTGACTATTTGCTTATTTTCAACAGATACACTGTTAAAGTGTTAAGGTGATAAACCCTTTACCATTTCGATATCTCTAATTTATGCAGAAAGCTTTTTATCATTGCGAAAGCGTTTACCTGTGATACGAACATTTACATGCATATTTTGATATGATTTACATACACAACATATCGAACTGAGCAAGTAATCAATAAGACATATTGAAATTGATATGATCATCGAACAATTCAATCAAATTCACTTAACATGAGTCTCAATAATACATTTCCACTGTGAAAAATAAGTTGACCTGAGCGGAGAGATGGTATCAAGGATGTATACTTTTGATTGCTCTTTTTTAAACCTTAATAATTTAAATGAAGTCCTATTATAGGAGTTAAAACTTGCTAGATTAGTATTGGAACAAAATCTCAACAAAATTCGTCCCTTGTTTGAGCACCACATTAATTTGTGAACAACTGGAAAAATAAGGCTAAATTGAAGGAAATGAAATACATAAGATGGCAGCAGAACAAAAATATCGATAGTTAATGTTATTCAGAAATAATTTTGTTTTTGAATTACCATAAGAATTACAGTTTTAATCCGGAATATATTTCAATTGATGGAGTTTGCTCAAGCTATCCCTAATATACTAACCTTACTTCTTCATGCCTTATTCATTTTCAATAACCATTTCAATATTATGTATAATTATTGCTTGAGAGATCAAATCCTTTCTGTTTAATTAGGGATTTGAGCAGTACTTTGTTCCGCCAAATACTTTAAAATTCAAATCAATTAAACTAAACTAGCTTATCAAGTCATTATCAATAATTATAATAGTGAAGAAAAAGTAACCAAAATACTGAGATCATATAGACAGTGCACTTGAAACAGGAACTTGTTGCTGTTTTTGATGGTGATAGTCATTATTCTGAGTACAGTAGCGATTCCTTGACGGGCTGCTCCACCATTTATAGAGACGTACAAGTAATGGAAATTCGAAACGATTTTCTATCCTGAAAATGTGGAAATAACGAATTTGATAGATTCAATTAGACAATTTCTGATAATTAAATTTTAGTCAAAACATAACATGTATTATCTTGGTTATTCGTATGGTACATTTTTTGAGAATGTCTCGGAGAGGCAAATAAATAATACCAAAATAATATCTTTATTGAATAGAACATCTTTTAAGATTTCTGACCTTCATCTAAAAAGTTTGAAAAGCCGCAAATTAATGAAAAAGAATCCAGAGTTGAAAGCCATTGGCCTTACAATTATTTAATGCTTGAAGGTCTACAGATCAATCATCTCATCACGATTACGTTAGTTTTTAGAAGACTTCCAGTGATGCTGCGTCGATCAGATAGTACAAATTACAAAATAAATTTAGTATCCAAGACTAATTTTATCTATTAACAATCACATTTTTCAAAAAATAAAAGCGGAGAATAGCATAGAATTCAGATATCCTAATCTATTACACACCTATCAGGTATCAATTAACGATGATTCGGCAATAATATCTACATTATCGCAAAGAATTAAATTTCATTTTTAATCCCTGATACGCCTTACCTCTTAATTTACACTCCCAAGGCAGCGCTCTTTCAATTTATCATTTATTCAGAGCACAAAATTGAATGATGAAAGCAGTCCTTTGTTATATATATTCTCTTTACAAAACAAAAAAAGAAGCAACCTTCCGGGTGCGATATCAACTTCTAGCCAACCAACAATTTGCATTATCCATAATCGATAAAGAACTGATAATTTGCGATTTGTTAAATCGATTTCGCAGAATGCATGATAAATACTGAAAAGGCAAAGAAATTATTAAACAAATGAAGGAATATAAAGAAGCGAAAAACAATGAATTGGAATAAATGTACGGATGAGTTAACTTAATTAGATGATTCGCATAATATTAATTTTTTTCAATAATCACTCCATGGAAAATTAGCATATCTATTTATTAAATTATTTTAACAGTTAGTGACTGGCATAAATCAGTTCAAAATAATAGATTTTTTTTTCCGTATGTAGAAAATCATAATCCTTAATAGGTTGTTGAAAATGAGATTTTATCTTCTCCAAATTTTATTAATTTCAATTAAATTGGTTCGTATATATATATATATATATGTATCACCAGATTCTTAAATGTATCGATATGATGGAGCTATAACAATCGCCGTAAGATTTTGGATTTTAGAATCCCAAACTTTTCTTATGATTATTTCAAAAACACATAAGATTATCTTTTCCAAACTTTTCAAAGCTTTCATATCAGCAGAAATATCTACCACTTCAGAAAATAAAGCAATAGAGAGCTAAACTGATCTGTTTTCCTGATCATTGTTAGACTTTTTATCATTCTAGTAATCACACATTAACAAATAAATGGATCAACCTAAATACAGCCGTTGATAGCCAATAAGCAAAAAGAACATCGATAGTATAATGAGTTCTGCTAATAACCATGCAAACCATACCGATCCAAGATAACATACGTGGTATATACCTGTATGTAATATTGATTTAACAGGAATATTAAATTAAATCAAATTTAAGAAAAAAGAATGATAAGACTTTGATAGTACCTGAGCGATCTAAATGAATCAGGCAAATAATAAGCGACTGCTAACGAACTCACAACCATAGCTAATGTATGACCTGAGAATAATAAATCACCACATAACATTTCATCATCCATATCCTGGAAATAATAATTCTATCATAAAAATCCTGAAAATAATCTCAATCAGCTACGATGCGTTTTTGTACTGACTATAAATTATTCGTATTGGAAATGTAAATTTTAGTAAGAAAACTTTCAAAACTTATATTTATAACTGCACAATAGAGTTTACTGCGGAATGAAGGAGACGGAAGAAAGGGAAACGGGAAAGGTGGAATGAACGATTACAATTAGATGTGATTCTTATCCATGTAATAATAAATAATAGCTTTTAAACTATTCAGGAGCATGTTGAACTTCAGAAATCAGAATGGGAAAAATATTTGACTAAAAAGAACCTGAAATCCAAGTTTTGCTGCTTGTGATAAGACACGCCATACAATAATATCCCATTGCTGACCTGTATGATTACTTGGACTTCGGCAACGCTTATTATTATCAATATAACCGGGAGGTAACTGTGTACACAGCAGTGATATTGTCCGCATTGTATATAGACAAGCTGAAAATTAGAATTATTATAAATTTGATCAATCGAATTCTTCACATCAAATGTCTGCCTAAGAATAACGAAAAAAAATCGATCGATCATTCAATGCATTCATATCTATCAAATTTTATATTAAGCTTAAATCTCAAATTCTAACAATAGCGGAGGAAGTTGAAGAATAACAAGTTCTAGAAATTCTAAATGCCAAGCTACATAGTGATTAAATAGCTAACATAGAAGATGGATGTCCGATGAGTTGGGGTAATGTCCTAACAAATACTTTGTACTGATTAAAATAATGATAATGGTTAAGCATCCCTTTGTTAGGATGGAGCAAAATTTCCATCTTGCTTAACATCTGGCCAATTGCTAGGAATCATCAATCGAGAATATCATAGATTATGCCAGTATTACTACAATTTCATCTATTATCACTATTAAAACTGATTAAGTTGAAATTTAAAATTCTACTTTACAACAAATATGATAAACTTACCCACAATAAAAGCAATTCGTTGAATGATAATTAAACGATTTTTATGAAGAAAAAGTAAGGTAAAAAAAGAAGTCGAACAAAGTGTAACCATTGAATCACCAATTTTTAATGTCCATAACAATTCTGGCATTACTGAAAAGACAATATCAGGCAAGGCTTCCCTGAAATTTAGTAATTTAATTAATTTGAAAGATAAAATATATTTGTAGAAAATGAACAAATGAACAAAATACTTCAGTTAATCATTATGTCTATTCACTTGTAAATTTATGCTTTGTTGTTTGATAATTTCACTGTCACTGCAAATATCTTGAAGGTAAAGCGCAAATGTCGTGCATTAAAATTTGAACTTTAATATGCTTTAAATTAAATATAACAACGATATAACAAACCTTCCAACGAAATCATGGATATAAGCCAAGGCTATCCAATTACTGAATGCGGCCAGCACCAAAAATATCAGCACAAAAAACAATTTCCGTAACTCAACTCCTCCAGCTGCCATATTCATAATTAGGTGACGCGTAAATTTATCGTTCTCCTGGTTTCCGTCCTCTCCTTCTTCCTCTTCGTAAATTATGCTACTTTTCCCTCTTTCTTCAGTCAACTGTAAATAAAAAAAGAAATGAAATCTACGTATCATAAAGAATATCTTAAAGTTGCACTTGGATAAAGATCCCTTGGAATGATGCTTTTTTTTAGCAACTAAGTGCATTAGAGGTACTTAATTAAAGCATAAGATGTTCAGGTGAAAGATGAACTAATCCATGAATCAGAGGAATGATGATATGATGATTCCTGAACAACATAGTAAGTAATAGCCTTTTATTATTGCCTAAAATAATAACTTGAGTCAAATTTAACAATAATTATACCTTATGCTGTAATTTAGATGTGAACTCATTGCTTTCGCATAATAAAGTTTGTTCCCTTCTTTACCTCTCCCGTAATATCTCACCTTGTCATCGGGATATCTCGATAACCATTCCGGAAAAGCGGTAGGAAAAAAATCTAGAATAAACTAACTAACTCGAGTTTAGAGTAAACAATAACAGATATAACTTTATTAAGCAATTTTCCCTCTATGCGAATGTTTTTAAACTGTTTAATAAAAACTAAACTACGAATTATTTTAAAAGTTGCAACTGTCATTTATTCACTACTAAAAGAAAGGAAGGAAAAAGTTAGTAATGAATGATGAAGAACTATCCCATCTAAGATATAGCAATATTTCTTCTAAACAATTTAGCTTTAATTTTGATTAACTTAATGTTATTAGCAAAAGTGAAAGGGATTGATAGAAAATCTAATTAAAATAGCTTAGAGTGAGTAAATAGCAGAAATTACCTCATTAACTTTTATGGAATTCTGAGGCTTTTGAGCCAAATAGTTGAATCTTAAAGTTTTGGCCTAAAATTTCAATTTTTTATAGAAGAAAAGTAATAGGAAAACAATAATTTATTTTTGCAAATATTTCTTTCTTCTTCTTTCCCTCTCTCTCTTTCTTTCTCTCTCTCTCTCTCTCATTTTGTCTTTCAATTGCATTAGATAAAATCATAAATAAATTCATATGAAAAATTAATCATTTAATCTTTGAACCTATTAAATAAATGGTTAAAAGATGAAATTGTTATGCTTGATTCAATTCCTCCTGTAAGGTAACACTGGCAGGTAAGTAATAATACCTATGTAAGAGCAATATTCTCGTTGCCATAGCAAATATATGCCAAATATCCAAAACATTTTGGCTACAAATACTTTTACTTTGAAATAACACCTAATTTCAATTTTGAAATAAATGCAATCAGAGAATGACAAATAAAATAAGGCGCACGTTTTTTTCCTATCGATTCTTAGAAATTTCATTCCGGAAGATAAACGGATAAGTAATGTCAACGTGAAGAGAATCCGCCTATTCGTGTCTCTTTCTTGTTTCATTCTATAAAAAATAGCAATAGAATATAGCAATAAATTAAAATGACGAATTACAGTATATGACCTCTTATATGACCTCTCACACATCACAGTCAGCAGTGGCAGTAGTACCATTACTGTATCTGTCATCACACCAACATTGGACGTTCTTTTTTCTATTTGCAAAAGACGCTGTCGCCATTAACAACAATTTCACTTCCTCCATAGTATTTTTATGATCAACAACGTCATTGTAGGATGTGCACACATGCATACATTTACATGCTTAGGAAATATGTTTTAATTACAATAAAGAAATTAGATGCACCTAATTCAAATATGTGTTTGTCATCATAGTATCATCGTATCATCGTATCATCGCACAGTGTAATCACAATATCCATTTACATTCTTCATCTTTTTTATTCAACATTTACAGTAATAATTAAAAATTATTTTTGCATATTTATTTATCATTCGAGGAGATTTCCTTAAGGCTTAATTTCTAAACAATTTTTTTTTCAAATTGATAATTTTGAAATAGTAAAGAATAAAAATCATTTAAATTGAGGTAATATTTATTGTTTGGAAGTTATAGTTAGCGTATAACCAATTTTAAAATTGAGCCACTGCAGATAATTTCAAATAATCTTGATAATAAATCAATTAATTATGATTATGTGTATATCCATAGTGTGATGCTTTGATGGATATTATCCTCTCAATTTTGTGATTCCTTTAATAATTCTACGTTGAAATATATTTTTAACGAAATCGTTTTAAAGAAAATTTGATTTTTTCGTAAATTTAGAGAAATTTTCAAAAGTAAATTAATACTTTTAATAGAAAATTATTTCAGTAAATATGCGATTGGATTGAAAAAACGTTAAATTTATTTAATTTTTATTAAAATATGCTCTCTTGTTTATTGTTGTAAAGCGAATAGAACACATAATAATACAACAATTTTTTGATATTTTTCCGCCCAAAAAAAAAGAAATTAATTGAAATATAATTAAATGAATATCGATCGTTAAGAAGAGGCGCAGTAACCTCCGATCATCTCTATAATGATTTATAGCCACCCTCCTTTTATTATTATTTAATTTGTCAGTTTATCATTTCCAATTTTTTTGAATTTTGATAACATTTTGATAATATCACCTAATATAAAATATTTTGACAAATCAAATAATAGTAAATCATTGATTAGCAATATTTATTGCATAAAAGAAGTGAAATCAAAGAAAAAATCTCAATCTTTCTATCCAACAAAAAGAGTTACTTTTAAGTAAATTAATTTAAATTAACTTCAAATTAATGTTTAATTGGAAAAAGTGAATAGAAGAAAACTTAGTAATATGTTTTTGTCAAATAAACTACTAAAGAACGAATAATAGCAATCATATGATATATGGAAGAAGAAATTTGGATGAATCATTTAACAATGATATACTTACTACTTGTTTTGATCGTCTTTTAAAGAAATCAAACTGTCCAGGTAGTATAAATAATAAGTTTTAAGTTAAAGGAAATCAGATATAATTATAAGTGTACGTTAAGTTGATAATTGATAACTTGAAATATATAGTAAATGACTAATTCATGAGTGTAATGCCACATTTTATGATCCTAACGGTGTAGTCTACAATAAAAGCTTTTGTTGACAAAAGGACACTTTTTTTTTGAAGTTTTTAATCTTTGTACGAACAATTTCTATCTGAAAACTAAAATCAATATATTTCTCTCTCTCTCTCTCTCTTTCTCTCTCTCTATGCATAAGATATGTTGTGAGAGTTAAAATTTCAATTCATTTTAATTTTGAAACCAATAATATCTATCAGAAAGCCTCAAATCAATATTTGATCTCTTCCAATCTATCAATACACAATGACAATATCTATTTCACACTTTTATGATTGAAAAAAAATTGATATATAAAGTATTTATTTATTGAATGGAAATGTATTACAATCGATGTCATACGATGGCGAATAAATTTAGAAGAATATTAAAAAGGAAATTTCATCAATTTAATAAGCAAGAAAAAAGAAGAAATGTTTTATCAATAAAATAAAATGAACTGACCGCTTGACCGCAGCATATATCGCCATTGTTGTTTAGTCGAGAATTCTCCTAAAAACAATACCATTGCTTGATTTGTTTTTAAAATTTAAAGGTAACACAATAAATGAAAGAGTTTATTTTTGTCTAACAGATAGTTTTCAAACTTTTATACTTTCGGAAAATCGGCATTTGGATTATTTTTCAAAAGAACTTGATTGTTTTTCGACAAAAATGTCTTTTTCCATCCTCTTTTCACCTCTCTTACTCTTTCTCAACTTTTCAATCATCATATTTCTAGCAAGCTTTCATGAGTTTTATTTATCTCTGGCAACAAGCTTCACATCATCATCAAAAACATTTCTCTCACTCTTTATCATCTCTCGTATCACAGTCACAACTACCCATCATTGCCATTGCTACCTACTTGGCTCATAATGCTCATTTTATGATTTATCTTAAAAAGTTCCAAATGTTTGCTCTTTTGAAGGGATCATCTTTTGTGAACTCTGACATATTGAATAAGATTTGTTACTTCAAAGAACCACCTCTCACTAACTATAAGATGTAGTTTTTAAGGTTCCGTGCCACATTTCAGTTCAGTTCATTTCATTCCAATCTACTTCAACATTTTCATTCTTACGTCAATTAGTAGCTCAGTTCTTACCATAAAATGATGAGTAATAGAAGAATGAAATTGTTTAATCCAACTTAGACCATCTAATTCTCAAACAATAATTGAACTAATCCTTTAAAAAAAATCAGTAAACATTAATTTTTACGGTTTTAATGCTAACGTTTAGAAAACATTTAATAGCTTTCATCGATGCCAACAGTTTGGTCAAATAACTATATTAATTGTATGATGGAAATGGATTTGAAGGGATGAAAATCGAGGATGGAATAAGTAGGAGCTGTGAACCGAGATCTCCCGATAAGATGAATAGATGGAAGACTAAAGAAGGCAGCAAATATCGCTGGCATGATATTAACATATCTGTGCATATGCGTCAATTAGTGTATGTGTGTGTGTGCATGTATGAGTGTATGCCACCTGCTTCCTAGCAATTTTAATTAGAGAAGATAAAAAACAGGTACAACAATAGCGCCAGGCGTAAATTGTTACTTTTTTTGCAACGTGATAATCGAATACGAATCATTTTTAGAGACATTGTCAAATGTGACAGATAATAGAGATGGGTGAATCGATAGCGATATAATGAAAAAAAGGAAAAATTCATCAATCACCGAATAATAACTTCTGTAGTGCTTTAATAGTTGGTCTTAGGCTGACACTAATATAGCCATCAGATGACGATAGATCAACAAGATTAGCATTTGTTTGGTAATAAAATAAAATAAAATTATATCGTTTGATCAAATAGTAAAAAATTATTAGCTCACCGCCATATAATAATGCATATTTCCACCAGCAATGTTCTTTCAATTTCTCCAAATTAAAGAATATTACGTACGATTCATCGGAACCTAAAAAACAAATAAATGAATTCAAATAAGTTAAATTTAATTTCAAAAATTACGCATTTAAAATACATGAACTTTGAAGTTCTTCAATTAGAGAGAAATACATGAAGCTAATGATGGTAATATTCAAAGATATAAAATTGATTACAGTTATAATCGATTTTTCCTGCACTTTAATCATTTTGCGCCCAGCTCAATTAGATGAATAGATGGATTAACAATACAGTCTGTAATTCATAAAGTTTGTAATGCGATCCAAAAGAGAAAATATATAGTAAAGTCTATGAGAGGTGACTGAAAAGTGTTGGCGTTTAAATCAAAGAAGGTAAATTGAATGCTAATATCGCAGTCACAAAGTTGATAAATATTTAATCTCAGCTATCAGTTATCAATAACAAATAGAATATGAATTAACCATTTCAAAACAATCAACAGCTTTTTTCAGTTTACTACAAAATCGGCAAAAAAATGATGATATTGTAGGCAAAAAACCTGAGGGACTCTATTTTCCATCTTTAAATTTGCATAAATTTCATACTTCTTAATTATATTAATTAGATCGATAATAGTTCTATGCTATTTATATCGATATAAATAGGCATTTTAGAAAAACAAATAAAAATAAAAGTGCAAAATGTTGCGATAATTTTAATTCATGAAGGAAACAAATAAATTAAAATAATTGGAAGCGAACATTTTTTGATGATAATATNGCTATTTATATCGATATAAATAGGCATTTTAGAAAAACAAATAAAAATAAAAGTGCAAAATGTTGCGATAATTTTAATTCATGAAGGAAACAAATAAATTAAAATAATTGGAAGCGAACATTTTTTGATGATAATATCGCTTAATCCAATCTGATAACGGTATTGATAAAATTACCTAATTTAATTTGATTAACGAAATTACGTAAATAAACAAATACGAAAGGGAAAAGTTTTCTTTAGAAATATTATTGCAAAAAAATGGTGGAACGAATGGAATGATATGTTTATACTGTTGTAATCGAACATAAACAAATAAATGTACGAAATAATTTTGGTACCATAAAAAGTAAACAAATGAGTCATTTATTGATAATTCATAGCGATTAGTGATGAGAGGTTAAATTGTTAAGATTAAAGATTGGTAAAGGGCAATAGAAATTGAGCAAAAAAATAGTTAACGAATTATATGTGAAAAAGAAAAAGAAAATGGAAACATAACATAATTATCAGAGAATTGCAAGAATTAAATGTGACAACGGTTGCAAAAAAGAGAATTATTGTGGAAGTGAGGGAATATATTTTAAATATACCTAAATTTGTTATGAAAATTCATATGAAATTTATATATTCATCACATTCTTCTAATGCTTTATTAACCAATTTGATTTCACAAAATTTATTTAATATTCGATTTATCCTAAACTGACCACTGACCAACAACTTCACTTTTTCCGCCTCTTTCATTTTTTTAGTGAGGATAATAAATTGGGGGATAATATTAAAAATGGTATTTCATAGTTAATTAATTAGTGATATAACAAAGCAATATGCGCTGAATATTTTGACTAAGATTTCGTTCACAAATCTAATTAACAAATCTATTTGAGTGAATGTCACGCAGTATCAGCAACTGAAATTTAGTCATGATTGACTTGAAAAATACGGATTCATAATTTCGTCCTTTCCTCTTTTCCGGCTTCATTTCATTCTTTATTATACAACATTAGCGAATTTTTACATCAAAATATGCCCAGGCGGTGGTTTTGAAGAAATGAAAGAAAATGTGTCGTAAAAGCGTTTTTTGCAAATCTTCTTTTACCACTATTTTTTTTTAAACAAAAGTTTGTTTTTCGAAATGCTATACGCACGCACCTACGCGCAGGTATACAAGCACACACACAATGTGTTATACTTTTATTTTACCTTCTCTGTATTTTAATACTTTATTTCTAGCCGTAAAGAAGTTTAAAAAGTATGAGAAATAAACTAATTAATTATTTGTCGTCTATTTCTGGAAATTTACCCACGTTATTGAATAATGAACAAAATAAAATGACAATTACTTACTTTAAATAGTCTCTCTTTCGAACAATTAATGACTTTAATTATATATTTTACTATTTCATCCTAAATATATCATTGGTTGTATATGATGATGATGCTGATGAAGGCAAGCATTAAAATACATACGTTAAGATAAGAATTATAACTAATTGCTATATCAATTAATGAAATTAACCAGTCTTGTCTCTTGTGAAGAGAAGAGACTTAGTTAAGAAGACAGAAATAGATGGACATTTTAGTTGCAATATTCGGAAAGATAATATATAGGAAACTAATCATTTAAATTTAAATAAATTTGATAGTAAAAATTTTTAAAATATATTATTCAACAGAATACAACGATTTTTGTATCCCGTTGAATAGTATATTTTAAGAGATCCTGTATCCGGTTGAATAATATATTTTAAGAGATTCTGTATCCGGTTGGATAATATATTTTAAGAGATTCTGTATCCGGTTGAATAATATATTTTAAGAGATTCTGTATCCGGTTGAATAATATATTTTAAGAGATTATCATTTACACACATTTCTGTTATCAGGTTCATTTATATTTACAATATCCAACACAATACTTTGTTTATCTGAAAAAGGAAGAGAAAAAAACAAAATCCGATCTCTTGTCAAGTTGCAATATACATTTCTTTTCACCTTTGTTTTTGTCCCATACCTGAAAATGTAAAGAGAAAATAATATTTGAAATAGATGGAGAAATATGCAAATATAAAAGGAAGTGGAAGGCTTTTTTTCTACACTCTTCATAAATAGTTTAAAATTATCATTGCTCTTATAGAGAGAAGATGAAAAAGTGTTTTGATAAGTTTTACATTTGAAAAGTATAAACCAAATGTTATCACTTAATTCTATTCAATTTAAAATTTCATTATCAATGATAATGGATGATAATGGAAATCAAATGGATAGTTTAGCTAACAGAATGAAAATATAAGTTCTTTACGATCATATCAAAATATCTTATTTTGCACATTCTTTCCTTTTATCCTTTGCTCATCTTACCTTTGCCATTTCATTGATAAGACAATTTTATAAGAAACAGTTTAATTTTGTTCAAATAATTCAATTTCAATATAATCATATCGTCAGGTGTACAGAGCTCTGTTAGATTTACTCTTTCCATTTATATTATATAAGCCAAAATGATTCTAAGCAGCATTTCTTTAAAAATAAAATTGCAATTAAAAATTTCAGTAATTAATTAAAAAAAAAAACGAAATAAGTAGAGAGGGAAAGTAATTAACAACGAAAGATTTTTCCTTTATTCAACATTTAATATTTCTAAAAATACTTATTCAGAAAAAAATTTGAAATCCTCAGAGAATTAGTTTGACTATTGTGCCAGAAGGAGCAATAACATCTGTCATTTATCATAACTCATTTCATTATAGGTTTAATCCTTTTTTCATATGAATTTCAAAGCTAACCTAAAATGATTACAAATCGGAAAACTTTCAATTCTATTAAACTAATCATTTAATTGCTAAACAATGTACATCTCTTTGTGACATTTTTAAAACAGAAATTTAATTTACCTTCTCATTGGCTTCATTTGATGAAATGAAGAAGAGAAAAAGTATAAGATTGAAAATTAAAAAACTAAAAAAGATGCACAATAAGTCTAAAGAGGAATTGGAGGAAAGTTAAGAGAAGGGAATGTTCCATAATTCAATGATATTCCCGAGAGAGAGAGATAAAGAGAGAGAGAGAGAGAGTTGTGACACAAAGGAAAGAATGTCTCTCTTCTCATTTTGGAAGATGATGAAGAGGAACTTCTAAGGGATGGAAAGCAAGTGCAGAATTGATAAATCAAGCGCCTAGTACTGATGTATACAATATGGGATAGAATTAGGCTGATGCAGAAATATAGGCTGAAATAAAATTGACCTTATATGTTTATTTGAAAGGATTTGATGAGATGGAGAGTTAGTATAGATGGGGAAATGAAGAAAGATTGGATAAGTCAATAAAATGGGACAAAGTAATCCCAACATGACTTCTTTGAAATTAACAGAATTTTGATAGGGTACTTTAAATTATATTTCTGTGAAATTGTTAATCATTTCAAGATACGAATTATGCCTAATCCATAAAGTATCACCAAATATGAAAGAGTACGAATCATTGCACGAAGAAATTGCTAACAGAATAGGGGACAAATGGCTAATTATCTATGTTTTGTTAATTACCATTTCGAAATGCTTATCCTATTGAAATAAGTAGAATTTTATGAGTGCAACAGTTTGGAATATAAAGATGAAAGCCGAAAATGATTTAGTCAACGAATTACTTAAGTAGGAAATGTGATGAAATACAGATGGAAAGCATGAAGGATAACGGAGATACATACATATATGCATACATGATTATAATTTTGAATAAAAATGGTAATCGAATGCCAATACCACCCACTGCTATTTGAAAAGCGCTTAAAATATCTGAACATTTCGCAAAGATGTCAACAATTTGCTATAGAATAGAAGGCGGTTGTGAAATGAATTTGGCTGCATTAAAAAGGTCTAAAGGTCACACCAACCATCACCACACCATCCCCACCTATCTAGAACCTCCTCTTCCTTTTGTTTGCACGTTGACGCATACACTTACACTCTAAAACATTTGCCCCATCCTCATTTTTATTCATACAGAGGTGATCATTTCTCTTTCCACACGAAGGTCAACATATTATTTTATTTCCTAATTCAATTATTGATAAGAAAATCCGGATACATCATCGCGGGAAGGTTCCGGATTTCAAATTCCATCTCTTCTACGAATTCAATATCCGTAATCTGTCTGTGACTATTTTAATTTGCCTCTGTAAATCTGTCTGTCATTACAATAACCCTCACTTTCACATCGATATTAATTTGCATGCAGAAACTATTTTTCTCCGAAACTTCGGTTTCTCATTAATTTGGTAATACTCAACAGTAGTGATAGAAGACGAAATGCAAACAATGAATGGTTGGTTTCCCTTTATTTTAATTTCATTTTATGTAAGCTATGCTTATAATGAATGAAATAAACAATAACAATGAAATTATCATTTAAGACCACAATTGAAAAAAAGAATTCATAAAGCAATAAGTATTTCACAATAGTTTCCATCCATACTCATTAAATAAGCTTTTTTTCAAAAAGCTTCTAAAAAACAGCTTAGCAAATGATCACCGACTGAAGCGATAAAGTACCTCCTTCTGAAAAACACTGTTCCTCATTCTTTTCAGCTTAGTTATACTTTCTTGTTACAAGGAACCGAAATGTTTATTCTCGTTCATAAACTAACTTAAACTACTTCCCTAAATTCTTTCCAAAGTCTTCTGACAAACAATTTTCAAACAACAGCTGACAAATCAAGAAACAGATAGAGTTAATCGAAATAGTAGGAATGAATATGTGCAAAGTAAACGAAGTAAATAATTCTAACTGAAATTGATGCATAGGAATTCATTTACTACTATTAAAAACTTAACATGATCACTTTTCAAAATAAAGGTCCAAAATTAAAGCAGAATTACTGATCAAAAAAGGGATCAATACTGTGAACAGAAATTTTCATGTCCATCTTGTTTTTTGAACTAGACTTCAGTTCAAAAACAAGATGGACATGAAAATTTAGAATAACCAAATTCTAACCCTAGTTCCACTTTACTCAGTAGTGGAAAGTAAATTGCAGCCAACACGCAAGTATTCAAAGTCGAATCTTGGTTATTCCAACAAATTTCAGTTTATAAATGCAATGAAAACATTACGCAGATAAATTGCTTTCAGCTGGACAACTGTTTGCTACATGTAAACAATAAAGAAAATAAACAAATACAGCCAAAATAAATTGTACTTCCGCCTATTTTCATCCAATTTATTGTTTCAGCCAGGCCATTCCTCAGTATTGTTTCAATGATCCTCCAAAATACTTTACTAACCAAACTATTTTCAAACTTGCAACGCTTCTTTGTAATCAATCTATCAGAACTGATAAGGATACATAAATGCAAAAAATATCTGTCATCCTAAATTCTTATAGCGGTCGATTTAAACTGAGGGATTATCAGAATAAAACTGTTTGCTTATTACATTTATTTTACTGCTCGAGAAACGACGGAGCAACACTGTTATTTGCCGTCTCGCCCAAATTTAAGCTTTTCATTGATGACAGTAAAGCCTTCGCATTGCCTAAATGAGAAATTAATTAACTTTTGATGGCTTAAAAAAGTTGGAAGTTTCTGCAGAACTTAAATTTAGTAGAAGAGCAACTGTTATCAAAATTCTATTTCCGAGAAAAAATTAATTAAAATTTTTGCATACACCGTAGAAGCTTTCCAAAAGCTTTGCAACGTCATTTAAATTCATAATAACTACTTCATGTAATTAAAAAGATTAATATCCTCAATACAGCTCTGATATTACTTACTCGACATTTAACTGATGCAGATAAATGATACCTGAGAAATATGCTATCAAAGCATTATGAAGAAGCAACAACTGTTTACGCATTACTTTCCATCGGTTCTCTTCCAGTAGTCTCAGTTTTACCTAAAAATCAAATTTTGTTCCCAACTAGAGAAGAAAAGCTGGCTTTTTTAGTTCGACATCTAGCCAATACTTGTCGCATTTCAGTGAATCTCGATTTTTCTTGTCCTGGTAAATATGATCAAGAACCAACTCAAAAAAAAAGAAAATAACCTTGACGTCAGTTTTTAATTGTTCGTATTTTCCTCGATGCTGATTGCATTTAAAATCGGCGTCTGCAATTGCCTCAGGACTTGCACTTGACTGTTGTAGCGCTGCTGTTTCATTCCGATGAACGTCATATTCCAAGCGAGCCTGTTGTGAGAACACTTATCCCTATTATCGGTGAAAATTTTCTCATTTCAGCTTTTTCACAATTTGTTACAACTCGATAACGGAATAAAAAAAGCATTTTGTTATCCAATAAAGTAGCGGAAAACACCAATATTTTACCGCTGCTTTGAGTGGAACTGGGATAGAATGGGACAAACTACAACCTGTTCATAATTATGAATTGTCTCCATTGTGTCTTCAAATGTTTTCTCGGATAATGTCTTGATTGATGAAAGAAAAAACGACAGAGCTCGCTCTAGAAGTTCACCGTTATGTGTCACCGAACGCAATGAATCACAATTTGAGGAACACTCTGCCTTTAAAAAGTTTAAAAAAAGAAAGTTGCCAACTATTCTTACAATTTCAATAGCATTACCAGGAACTAAAATTTCGGGACATGAGAGCTAAAATTTAGAATGATCTAAAAGAAAAAATTTGCGAATAAATGATCACTACGGGAAAGTTCTTTAAAGAACAGCAGCAATGATTTCGAAGAGTTTTTTTAAGACAAGCATGCTTACACTCAAGCTCATTTCTTTCAGTGAGAGTTGATAAAGAGATTCCGCTAAACCCTTCTGTGCTTCGTTCATCTGATGAAAATTTGAAGTGAACAATTTTGACATAGCTAACACCTGCAACAAATCAAAATTCACTTTAAATCCATCTCAGAAATATCCAATCAGTAACAAATTAAAAAAACAGACCTGATTGTAATGCTTGTGCAATATTTTCAGTTGCTCGATCTGTTCTTCCAATTCCTTGTCGACTGTACGCTCAACCTAACAATCATTTTGAGGTAAAAGGCCATTAAAATACACATAAATGCATAATTAACTTTAATGCATTCAGGAAACGGCATAAAAGAATGATCAACATTGCATATAACAAAAAATAATAGAGATGAACACAAAGACAGAAAAGAAAAAGCAGCAAAATATAAAGCAAGAAATCTAGCAAAACAGATGAAATTTTATACAAAGGAAAACATCAAAAATTTTCTAACCTTTCCTAAATTTTCACATATAGATTGTTTCGTCGTTTTGTAAGTCGAAACAGTCCACTTTCTCAATGAATCTATTTTTGCAGCCATTTGCGCCAAATCAGGTCTGAATGTAGTGAAAAGAATAGACTTTTTTAAATGATCGAAACAAATTCTAAAATAAACCCAGAGTATTTTTTTTGTTCAATTGTACTAAAATCAATTGATGAAGAAGTTCACTTTCTTGTTTTCAATCGACGAAATGTGAAAAGGTTTGGTTAAAAAGTGAGTTTATAATACTTCGATGCTCACAGAACGTTGAATTTTCGACTGCGACGACCATTTAGAAGCTTCATTTGTAGGATTTCTGGAATTCGCCCACTGTTTTCTTATCTACTAAGGGATACACAGAAATAGTAGGAGTTTAGCAGACCGCTCAAATCAGCAATTCAATGCAAAATTCCGTCAAGAAGAAAAAGTTTGCATAAAATTAAATTTTATATGCAGTGAGAATCTGGATTACAATGGAGGGAGTATATTTGGAAACAAAATCTCTATAAAGTAAAATTACTTAAATAATTTTAACATTTCTTTGTAGACCAACCGACAAAATAGGAGTTTACTTTGGTGTCGAACCAATCACCGACGGATGCCAGTTCAACTTAATGCCCATAAAAAATTCTGGACGTATCAAATCTAATTACAAGAGCGATATATGTATTTAAATCTTACGTGTTACATGTTATACTTCTGGCTGGTGAAAAAGATCGCATTCCATCCGAAGCTGAAATTAAAACCTATTCGAATCTTGCATATGGAGATTGAAGCATAAGTTGAAAGTTAGAAATTAAAAAATTTGACATTTGTATAAGTCTGGCTAAGGAACAGGAATTATCAAATAGATTTATATATATATTAAAATAACTTATATATATTAAAATAACTTGGTGGAGACAAAAATGATATCAGTATGTAATTATTTTCTCTATAAAAGTAATGATCAAATCGCATTCTCTTAGAATGCGATTTAATCTTTTGTAAATTTAACTAACAGTGATAGTTTAAAGAGATCACCCTGTTTAAAGTTTAAAGAGAATGGAACGGATAAAATCCAATATAGTAACTCAGTGGAAGCAGTAGAAACTTATTAATTACCAAAGAAGATTTCAAAGCAGAAAGAAATAAAGCACTGAATGAAAAGAAAATTTTGAAAATGAAGGGGAAAAACAAGGGTTAATGTTAGGATGAGGGAATTAGCGGGAGTACAGGAATGCAAATGAATATGATAACGAGTGATAGCACAATTAATCGAAATACTGAATGATTAGTACAGCAAAGTGATCACAGCCATGTTACATAAACACTATCAGTTTGTTATTTCGCTATTTACGTGGATTTAAAGTGTGTCCCAACTGATGTTAACAAAGACTAGAATACCTTCAATCTTTTTCCACTATCACCGTGGTAAACCGAGATATTAGAAATAATTGAACGATTGACACTCTTTTGGTGAGTAATATTTCGAATGTTTGCTTACCTGAAGTGACCACGGGACCATTACTACTCGATTCAGCAACAAACATATTACCACTTTCTGGCATCATCTGTAGTGAATATGCATTAGGAACTCGGTCGCTACAACAGCTCAGTCAGGAGAACGTTAGACTGAAGAAAGGTTATCAATTTGACCCCGGTTCGCGACAACCCTCTTCTTCAGCAGAGTGAAAACAATCGGTGCAAAACGATATTTAGAACAGTATCGTTTTCTAGTAGGAAACTGATTAACCATCAGTAGCTGATCACTAGAACGAATTTTCAAAATCCACCTTATTCAGCGCAATAATATTCAGGGTGCTAACACTTCAAAATCGTCAAAGTTCCTTTTTTAAAAAATAGTCTAGTTGAAATTGGATAATCTTGCTACAGACCACTCCTATACTCTCTAAAAACTATCATTAATCAACAAATGAAGTTTATAGTACAGTTTAATAAAATATAAAGTGCTCACACCAACCAATAGTTATTTTGACCGTGAATAAAACCTCTTCGAAATTAATTTATTCACTATCGACAGCAAACAACAAACATGCTGATCCCTATGTAACATATAACGATCAGCAGCACCTCGGGAATAGGATTTGTTGGGATTCCAATTGTGATAAAAACAAAGGACAATGAAAAACTTCCCTAATGCAAATTAGAACGGTTTATACAGTGGACGACATCAAATCAAACAGGTTAGAATAATATGCAGGTTAAGACTTCTCCGCTCAATCTTACCCAAAGATGACACAATTCGATAATTTTATTCTCTAAATGAAGGGTGAAAGATGAAATAAACCAAGTAAATAATCATCACTCCTCACCCAAACAATACCAATTGAAGTGAAAAAAGTATATATATATATATATATATAGACAAACATAAATGAATTCAATCACAAAAAGTGCAATGAAAACAGCTTTCTTTGGAAGTAAAAATCATTTCTACGTCACTCTAATACAAATCATTTGTTTTGAAGAACTACGAGGAAAACCTTTCGCACCCTACCTTTTCTCGTTTCTAAAAAAAGCCTTTCTTGTGCTGTTGACGGATCTAATTTGTTACATACAGAAAAGTTCTATTTTTTAGCAATTACAGCACTCCGAAATTTCCGGTAGTAACGGATTTTGCACTTCATAAAAGAATTTCCACTCACTTCCTCTACTTCATCATTGGTATCGCAAATCTACTCCATCAGTGGAAAACATGAGCAACTTACAAGTAATGAAATTAACTAGCAAAACTTAATAAAAGCCTGAACTATAAATGAATTAACAAGCAATACGTAACAAAATAAAACAGGCTAGAGGAACATAGAAATTTTATAGAATATCCAAAAAACAACAAAATACTGAATATCGACCGGATCGCTTCCGATGAGCCATCATACTGGCATAAAAAATTCTTTGAAGTTCACCTTTCAGCCAACAAAACCATAAGTTCAAATCGCAGATATCTTTACCGAGATAAGTGCGAAAAGAATTATAAATGCTTCAGGAAATCAACGTCTCAGAGAAAAAATTCACTTGTTTTCAGGCTACTAGTCACTGCAACAGAGAAACCTTTTCCCTTAATCAATTAACACAACATCGCTCAAAAAAAAACGGTAATTCTTTTTCATTCATAAATCAAAAATATCAAACCCATATTGAAAAGCAAGAGGATGCAAAATTTGAATCCAAGATGAACTTATGGGAATGTCCAAACACCAAGTATGCTTCGGAAACAAGCTTGAGAAAATCTGCAAAATCTAACAGCACCGAAATGGCATTAAATATATCGCAGTGGTATGATGGTCATTAAGAAGAATTTACATAAATAATAAGAAACCTGTTTGTAATGCAAGAAGGGATAAAAACGCCGAAGATAATGGGAAAATAATGAAAAAAAATGAAAAGCCTTCACCAAGCTTTAAATAATCACAAACTCCATTACAATAAGAATCCTGCAGAAGTGAACAAAGTTTAAAAATCGCACTCCACGCGAATCAATAATAATAATATGACTATTTCTAATTCAGAAAATAAAAAAGAGGAAGAAAGAAGGATTCAGATAAATGGGACCACCTCTGCTTTCAAAAGTGATGGGACAGAATTCGTATTCTTTCACTCAGCCTTCATTTAACAAACAAAAAATAAAGAACGTATTTACGACAGCACAATGAATTGTCCTATCACTGTGAAATGAAACAATTAATATTCATTGCCACTAATGTGGAGCAGTTTCATACATATTGTTTTATATAAGAAAATATCAGCAATTTCTAGAGCGAAGAGGAAACACTGCGGTCCCGCGTCATGGCTGAATATGTTTAGTTGAAAATACTAAAGAAATTAAGGTCGAAGTTTTAGTAAAAACCGCAAAAAATTATCGCCAATTTTCACGTTTCTATCAGCTTTTTAGCATAACAACAAAAAATCTCTATAATTTTCAACGTAAAACGAAGTGAAGAGATAGGTTTACATAAGACAAATATATTGAAGTGAAGGAGCACGAAGTTATTACTGTCAGCAAATTACTTAATATATTTCTTTAATGCACTTTGAGCGTAATGTACACGATGACATCGATTAGGCCGTCGAATCAGAGTTATTAAATTTAGCTTTTCATAGCAACACTTCTCAAACAATTAAATTTATGAAAAAAACAATAGATTAAAATAGAGAATATGACAAAATTTATATTTACAATAATTTACAAATGAGCGCAAAACTGATTTTTGGCAGCGTTAAAACGGAGCTTATTCATTTTAGCACAGAAGCTGCTCTGTTTTATTAATTTAAGAAAGTGCACAACCATTCTGATTTCGCTTCATATTCCCATTCGCAATTTCAATTTCACGCAGCAAACAATCAAAGATTTGTTCCACAGACTGCAAAAATTATCCGAAATTAGTATGTGGCTAGTAGACCAGCTAGTAGAGTAAGTGGCTAGTAGGCTAGCAGACCAAATTTCGTTTCCACTAATTTTTAGTTATGTCTCAATTGAACCATATTTTTATCACTCAGTTCTTGGTTAACTCAGAAACTATCGAGTTGCGGCATGATAATGGTTTGATTTGCTTTTGAATATTTATTACTTATATATAGCCTTCCCGTCATAATGATATACATAACTTAAATGTTCAGGCGTTGCACAATAATATGAGAGCATCTGGATCGTGTCACACTAAATCTATATCCGCCGAATGTTCATCTTGCTAATCCAAAAATCTTCCATATTTTACCACTTATGTTTAGAAGGTGGTAAACAAAGTTTCCCGAAATATTCTGCAAGGAAATACATTAGGAACGAAATATGTCGATGACCCACTGTATTATCTTTTGCTGATGTTTCCAAAAAAGCAGCATTCCAAGAAACGGCTAGCTGTCGTCCCTCCTCTGTTGAAACATGACGTGCATTGAAGTGCAGATCCAGTTTATTTCCCACAACCACAATTGGTATACTAAAAATTAAAGCTCAATATTTATCGAAGCCAAAATTTCATCAAGAAATGTCTTCAGAAAGTTTAACAATCAAACTCTAAAAACTTTTACCACCCACTTTTTGTCCCCGAGGTTTTCCATTATTTTATCGTAAATCGACTGAACTATTTCGAATCTGCAAAATAAAAGCAATAATATTCACAGGCAAAACAGAATATACTTTTAACGAAACAGGATGGCCGTCGCTGACAATAACTGTCAGCAATATCTATAAAATAATAAGAATTTTTGCTAACTCACGATTTTCGATCATCAATTGCATAGACCAGAATATATCCATCAATATCTATTGCACAGCTACGAGGAAACAATGAGAATTCTTGCTAAAAGAAATTGGAAAATCTATTCCAACCTGAATAGTTTGAAATTTTCACCATTTTAAGATCAAAGCAATTAATTTCACAAAAATATTCAGTGATGAGATATAATAGAGCTTACTTGTCCCGCAGTATCAGTTATCTGCAAAGCAAACTGCTTTCCATTAAATTTATATGGCTTCGTATAGATATCCTCAATAGTTGTGTCATATGCGTCTGGAAAATTACCATACACAAATCGTAGCGTGATAGAAGATTTTCCTAAAATAAAATAAAAATTAATTCCATTAATTAATCCTTTGAGCATGCTCTGGTTTGATCTTAAATTTTCAAAGTCACTTGCTAAATATCCTATATATTGCTTTTTTCAATGTCGTAGAATGACAGAACAATGGGTGTTGCTCACTTTCATCAAACAGAAACTGATATAATGATGAATTAACTTTATTCCTTGCAAATTTTTTTCTTAATTATAGCAGAAAAAATCTAACATCCTGCACTTAGTTCTTTTTATCATTCATTTATTCACCTTTACCATTAACAATATTTAAAAAACAGATTAACATTAACTAACCGACACATGGATAACCCATCACAGCAATTTTTCGCTGAATAGCATTCGCCATCTGCTATTGTTTATTAATAAATTCTCTCTTATAGAAAATGATTTATCTAAACGAATGAAATTTACAAAAAGAAGACAATCAATTGATAATCCAATGACAAATTCAGCACTTAACTTGTCTTACATTTGAAAAATGAAATCTAAATTCCAAAATATTGGGAAAATTGCCTTTCACAAACTTTCCATGTTTACAGTTAAATCCAAACATTCCACAAAAGACATAAAAGCTAATTTTTAAATAAACTGTATCTTCTCACATCATATTTAATTAAATTACAAGTTCAAGTCAAGCTTCAGTACCAAAGACTCCGTCCCGGACATTCCTGACTGCTTGAATCAAAAATAATTCATTAATGTTACTCTATGCCTCCAATAGATTTTTGCAAATAATTATTTTCAACATAACGATGTCTAAATTTCGGAGTTTTGTGAACAAAATTAAACCATAAGTAAAATAAAATGTGAAAACTTACCGCGTTCGTGCACAAGATGCATCCAACTGCAAAGTTTAGATGTTTGCCAAAATTCGACGATACCTACCCTCACAGGAAAAGAATAGAATCAACGAACTGTAACCCTGCGGAATAAAAGTGAATTTCAATAAAAACTAAAATCTCGACGTTATAATGAAATATTCGAACTGCTAGTCCTTTTTCTCCTTAAATATGCACACTTAAAAAATGTAAATGACTAAGCATGGCTATTAGCACTGATAGAAGTTGATTGAAATAAATAAAACCTCAAAAACACCGCTCCCCAAAGCCTCACTTGCACCAATCATCTGAATATTTCGAGTGAAATTGTGCTGTAACGTATCTCACGTAATCCCTGCAAGACTCATCCTTCCGTTTTTCGGTGGTATCTCTGGTCATATCGCATCGCGTATCAGTATTTGAGTCGGGTCAGGCCTTAAAACACTGGCTTTGGTCTATGATATTGTATGGCCGGATGTAACAGCAAAGCGTTGGCTTTATGTAGTTTTGTCTGGGCACGATCACGAGGACTGAATCGCTGCGCAAGAAAATACAACATTAATCACTCATAGACTCTAAAGTGTAAAGTATTTACGACAGCCCATCTAATTGTTCATACGTTTGAAATTACTAGAAATGAAGAGAGAAGGTTATTTGCCAGAAACATTTCACGAGTTAGGATAGTTTTAGTCTTTATGAGTTGGCATAGTTCTAGTTTCTCTCTTTAAATTGGCTTTGATCACCATATGTTAATTCGAAGAATTGGTTTTTAACACCGTGAAGTCAGTCGCGAGCTTGCAATTCAAATGTGAAACGGTTGTGACAGATATAAATAGAGGTGATTTGTGAGAAATATTTTTATTTCTGATTGTTTTAACAAACTGTTTCAATATTTCAAATTATGAAGAAATTTCGATTCAATGTATTCAGTTATAATTGTTGAGATATAGCGCACAATCTGGCAGAAAACTCAAAAGCATAGCATTTTACACTTTGTTTTAATCATTGGAGGCAATGCCAGCAGTAATTGGTAGATTGATTGGACTAATAAAGTTGATTTGAATAATATTATCTTATCCTTTTCTAACCTTAATATTATACTTGTGAAAACGATTCAAAGTCTTAGGATTCCTCGAGGTTTTAGACTGGAGAAGTGTGAATGTTGCAGTTTCTGACAGAGAAATTGGACAGCGCTTCTAATAAAGCTAAACCTTTTATGTTTTAGAGGCATTGTGAGTTGATTTTTATGATTTTCATTTATAATTTGAGTAGTTAATTACTAATGATATTGTTTTGTTTTATTATTTTTGGAGTCGGCATCATCGACTAGAGCTATAGCAGCTTAACGCATTTTTTTGGCCACCATTACCTTATTGAAAAGCATCATTCGCTTGTGAATCTCTGCGTCAGCGATGGATTTCGGCAACCATTTAAGACATTCCATCTGAATGGCATAATTGGAATTATTGCTCTGTACATATGAAGCAACTCAAGTTTTTTGCTTTTCTTTTTTTCTGACTCATTCCCACAGTTTTGTCTAAGGACTTGATACAAATTCGTTAATAAATGATTCGACGATGTTTGAATTCAAATGCGATCTACAAAATATTGTTTTCAGGTGATAGTTCTATGTGGAAGGTAATGAAATTATTGAAGATTCTGTCAAAGCAAAAACTATCATCAACCGTACTGCAGTACTGCAGCAGGTAAAAGCATAAAGAGTATTGAGGAAGTGATATAAAATTGATGATGTTTGCTGAATTGACATGTTACAATTAAAAAAAAAAGATATTGGCATGGGTCATATGATTCGTTAATGAATTGGGATAAATGTTTACAAAATCGTATTTCTTTGATTGATTGAAATAAAATTATTGATTTCTGAACCAGCAAATGTACATCGTTTGTCACAAAGGCCAACATTGAAGAGTTTCATTTGTATAAATTTCATATACTTGAAATTTGTTTGGAGAAATGATATGCTATGAATGAGAAAATGTTTCAGGCCTTTTGAAGTGGAATTAGTTTCCTTTTTCATTATAAAATAACCAAAGGTACTCATTTTTGTTTTACAATTCAGATTTTCCGACTTCATTTCCGAAATTATAAAAATGAAAAATCTTAAGTTCAAGTAGTTGATGCTTACTAACTCCTTACTTATGATGTTTATTTACTACTGATTTTAACGTAATCAATCTATCGATAGTATGCGTTGCATTTTCAAAGTCCTTTATTTAAAACAATTAATTACCTATTTCTTCTTTTAAATTTATTTTATACCTTTTGCTTGCAATTGAAAATCATTAAAGAAGTTCTCAACGGCAGCATACTGAACTATCAGTGATGAGTGCCATTTGTCATAAGGCCTTGTCCTACGCACTTGCTAAAAATTGTTGAAAAAAAAATGAATAACTGTAAACAAATTTTGTGACTGGTTGACATCTATTCGAAGTGCACTTATCGAGAAAAAAATTCAGGAATTTTGTTTTCATATTCTCATATGTCAATTATTCTTCCACTATAGCAAATATGAAAATTGCTCAACTTACCATCGATGATATAACAATATAGTTCATCTGAAAACCTATCCATATCACTTCAATTATTGTAAATAGAAATTTAAGTCAAAGTTTTTGCAGGCTTTTATTTGAATAATCTTGCAAATTCTAGGTTAATTATCACACAAATCAATATTGGCATTCCAAAATTCTAAATCAGACGATGGAGCGCAATGAATCAGTCACTTTAGGTACTGTCTGTTGTGCTTTCCATCGATCATCCCCCAGTTTGATTCTGTGATTATCATCAGATACCACAGTCTTTGAACTGTGATAATTGCTGATAATCACAGAACCAAACTGGGCGAATGATGGATAAAATGTACAAGATAAAAGCAATTCGCGGCTTTTGCAATCGCACTTGTGAGACTTATATCGATCATGATAAAACGGACCATTCTTACCTCATTGGTTAGTAATTGAAGATAATGTAAACGAGCACCAAAACCATACTTTTCAAATTGTTATATTAACATTTAGGGAATTTTACACTAGCAGACACCAAAAAAAAGATAAGAAACACTGCTTTGGAAGGAGACTATTATGATATCGTTTAATAATTACCACAGAATACAGGATAGAATCCACTTTTGAAGATATTTGATCCACTGCGCCCTTTTTTCAAATAACATAGGTCAACCCTATGAGCATAACAATTCATATGCTTGAAAATGAATTTTATCTTTATTAAGCAAGAGAGTAAATTTGGAAGTTTAAAAACGATCCAGCACGAAAAAACAATCAGCCGATAAAATTACAAGCCAATATATTGAGATTTTTCAATCGAAGTTACATCTTCGCACTGCATCGATGATTGCATGCGTCGAAAAGGTTTTAACGAATGAGATGAATGTTTCATGGGTTTCATTAATCGAGATCGATCAGATATTAAAAGTAAAGAAATCCCCCCGAAATATTAAGGTATTAAGGTGTCCCACCCACTAACGCTCAGTTGATATGCTCAGCGGATGCCGCTTGTCTACGCCATATTTAAAACATTGGAAATCCCATCTTTAATGGCAACCATTCTTTCAATGAAAATAGTCAGATCATTTAGTCGGGATTTATGTCCCGATGTGCAGAGGAAAGTATATCTACGTCTCCTTGTAACAAATTTCCCAAATTTCAATAAATTGCTGAAACTGCTCAAAAATAAAAATGACACCCATAAAATGTTCACGGATTTATACATCCATGGGTATTTCAGTGACGCAAAAACAATCAATCAAATTATAGAAATTTTATAAGGAACCTGTCACAGGAATTGCAAGGTTCCCGGAATTCCAAAATTAAAACATAATTCTTTGAAAGGAAAAGATGCGCCACAAAACATGATTTCTTCCTTCAGTTCATAAAGCTTTTTCTTGAGGCGACTATAAAATTCTAGAGAGTATGCAATTTTTTTCATTCTGTGAGGACGATTGAAAAAAATGTCTCAATGCCTTTATCATTTGTTAATTTCCTTCACTTGCAAAAGTTAAAATCTAAATAGTGACGGAAAGAGAAATCTGAAGCAGAAGATGAAGACCACTTACAGAAATCGACGGAAGTGAACAACCTCAGGCGATCCCTCCGCTCAATAAAAGTAGCCGAGCTTTACAATTAAAAATCGCCAAAGCTAAGTCATCAAGGGCTAACTTCGAAACCAGGCATGAGACTATATGCATCACCACTCCGACTACGCAAAATTACCAATTCTCTTCATGATAATTTGAATCATTGCCCACAATCTATGTCTAACAATTTCTACATCGTGATTCATGAAAGCGTGAATGAAAGAGCTTTCGTAGTCATATTCCAAATTACTAATCATTCAATGAATTTGCCTCACTAAAATCAGGATTCCCTTTCTGTAATTTGCTGAAATAGAAGACCCTCAATATTAACAGCAACAATTGTAAATAGCAACAATCAGGCACAAACAAAAAATGAATTTTCATAAAATAACTATTGAATCAGATATTGCATTCATCGGTTCAACCCAGCAGAAGTTCAAAAACATTCAAAGAAAAAATCATATGAATGAGCAAATTTGAAGCTGGTTTCATCGAAAATAAAGAAACAATATTAGCGAAATAATCAAAATGATCAGAAAACAAAGGCACTGCTGTATATGAATGCACCCTGAAGCTTTATTTTGGTGCGAATTACAGACGACCTGTCACAAATAAATTATTGAAACTCGCTACCAATTCCACGTCACGAAAATTCCAGCTTCATATTATCAAGCCACAATCCCGCTGATCTGTAAAATTATTCAAGAATCAGCTTTGAACAAAAATTTAAGAAACGTGAGACGAACACCAAAAACAAAATCTGATTCCCAACATTACAAAACTGCACTTAACCTTAGGCACCATAAAGGTCCTTGAAAGAGGAAGAGCTTATCAGAAAATCCAAAAAACAATGGATCACAAGTATCGTGAGATAACAAAGCAACTGGAACTTCAAAGGAAAGCAAAACCAAAATACTGATGCATCAAAAGTGATAAGTTGCTGGAACAGAACAAAATACATTTCTTTGAAAAAATGTATTAAAGACAGCAAAAAGCCAAACAAGAAAATTACCTGTAGAGTAGAATAATTAGTAAAGAGAGTCGACTTCAGGTCTACCTGAACTTCGGTGAGGTGGTCGTAGTATCCATCGCATCTTCCTGACTGCTTAATACATTCGACGCTACATCACCATCCGAATTGGCTACCGACGAACTGGAATATTAGAGATATTATAATTTATTAGTAATATGTACTTTACATACCCAATGAATCATTTCATGAAATAATCCACTTCATATGCCTCTCAATTTTCACTTCTACATTTCAGAAAAATGGATGGAATTTTGATTTCCAAACTACTTTAGTATCACTTTTAAGGAGTCAGTATATCATTGCTAACGCTAACTATACTTAACAGTACAAGAAAAATGCATAAATAATAAGCAACGTGAATTTCCCCCATAAATTTGTGCGCATAATGAGTGGGAGAATGCGACTCGACGAATTATGTTTTACTAAATTGATACCTTTTCGGTATAAGATAGAGAAGAGATGTTTTAAAATATAAAATTGATAATAACAAAACTTCTGAGTGAACAAAATATAATAAAATAGAATCTAATATTTCTTTCTCTAGTAAGTGAATAATACCTACCTTTGATTTTTAAGTGGTGATCGCGCCTTACTTAGTCTTGGCTTCGGCATCTCCTCGAGTACACTTGGCGCGACATATGTGAAACCTTCGAATGGATTCACAGATAAAGAGATATTCTGCTCACAAGGGGAATCAACTGGTGTCATCTTCGTGAATTTGCTGTCGAACAAGGACACGTCATCCTCCGAAGTGATATTTGGTTTGTATGGCGGCTCTAACTGCAAAACCAGAGCAATAAAAAAATGAAGGTGGAGGATGAACAATAATCGAAAGCAAACTCAAAAAACTGAATAATAATGTAACCGCTTGTCCTCCGGCTATAAGATGCCATAAACATGAAAAGAGGGAATATGGCTCAGTATTACCTCATTCTCCAAAATGGAATAACAATAAAAAATAATTTTTTAAGAGAAAACTATAACCTGCCGTGCATAGACCAAATCCCAATTGAAAGATCGGAAAAAGGAATGTTGTTTAATTTCATAAGCATCCTCAGGCCCAGCTCCAAGTCTCGTTTCAACATGTCTTTTCAAGAGCCTTTTGATCAAATCACGTGCTTCCATGCTCAGAAATGATGGCAGTGTAAGTCGTCCTTTTAATATTTTATCGATGGTCTTCTTCCTAAAATATGAAGTACAATTCTTAAAAGATGTGAATGTGATAAAATTTTACTTCTCATTACGTACATGAACCGCATTTCGCACTGGAAATTTGATATTGAAATTTTAAAGTTAAATAAATAATGCAATAAAAGCGATAAAACCTGTTATCAGCTGTAAATGGAGGACCACCAGTAAGCATATCAAATGTTAATGCACCCAGACTCCACCAATCCACTGCTTTATTGTGTCCAATTCTCATCAATATCTCTGGTGCCATGTACTCGATAGTACCACAAAATGTGTGTGTTTTCTGATCACCTTCAATTGCTTCTTTGCATAAGCCAAAATCTGTCAATTTCACATGTCCTGAAAAATCCTGCTTACAAAAATAAAAGGTGTTGAACAGAAAAGTTTTACTTTCTAATGGGGCTAAAGTATATCATCAACACAAAATGTGGTAGTCAATGGCGAAACTAAGTAAATTACTTTTCATAATTGAACCATTTGCACTAATGCATCAAAATATAACTAACCTCGACTGTCAAGTAAAATATTTTCTGGCTTCAGATCGCGGTAAATGATTCCTTGTCGATGGAGATGCTCTAATGAGCAGACTATTTCACTTAAATAAAATGCCGCAGTATCCTGTAAGAATATAACGCACATATCCACTTTTATGCTTTTAAATTACCAACTGCCAAATGAAAGAACATTTTTCCAGAAATAGTTACACCAACATAAGTTCACCATTCCGGACCCTATTTCGCTATGATAATTAATAACTCTTTACAGTCTGAATTAGAATTATATTGTTACAACCGAAATAAAAGATAAAAGTTAATTAAAGATGGAACAACAGAAATAACCAGTTAGCTCTTTTATTGAGATGAAGGGTAATTCTCAATATTTTTAGAAAGAGAAAAAACAATCCCTTAACTGAGCTCATAGATTTCCAGAATAATTTTCACGATTATACTTGAAAAATATTTTCAGTTACCAATATTATTATTCTCCTCCTTCCTCTTCACTCATTCATGGCACACTATTAGCTTATAGTTTTAGAAGAAACATCAGTTAAAAATGATTAAGCAGCAATGATTTGTAATGACATTCATAATATAGAAGCATCATGTCAGACAACCACCACATGCTCAGAAAACCAGTCTCAGTTCTTCTATGCAATAATTTTCGAACAAGTTATATTGTACACTCCTTCAACTTTCGTTTTACTTTTCTTCAACTAAGCCTCTTTCCAAATGTATTTAACATTGTATTTCAAAAATACCGATACATTACAAACAGAAAAGATTAATGAGCTTTTTAATAAATTGCTCTATAGTGATTTCTGCGTAGCTCTAATTTTAAAAGATTTTTAAAATATCAGTGCTTTAATAAGAAACTTCACCAGCAGAACTTTGGAAAAAAAATCAGGTAAATTTAAGGATTGCCTCCATGAAAAGTCCTTCACGCTCCAAATGCATAAATAATTCGCCACCACTTAAATATTCCAAAATCAAGTATAATTTGCCGCCTGTTTGAAAAGCATAGAGAAGATCACATATAAATGGACTCTGAAAATTATAATTACATTGCTGAATGACTACTATAAGAACTCAGTAGCTTTGATACGAGTAATCCAAAGAAATTTATGTAGACCAATTCCAGCTCCATTTTCTATGGCAGCTTCCCTTAAAAAGACAATCTGCATTGTAGAAAGTTAAAGACCAAAATTTAAACTCTAAAAACTGCCAATTCATTCATCTTACATCATTTCATTTCGATAAGTATGAGAGACATTTAAGCAACCTTTACTGCTTCCAAAATATTCCTTTCTGCTTTTGTATGAGCTGTGTCCTTCTGATTTCTGATGATTGTCGCCTTTTTCAACACTTTCATCGCAAAAATCCTCCCTTCATCTTTTCCATTAATCTTCCTAACTTGAAACACCTATAATGCTATCAATCTATATCTTCCGAAAAATTATTAGATAATATCCCAAAATCACATCTTGCTAGCGAAATCCAACTCCTAATTTTGGAACCTTGGAGAACTAATTCCAACATCCTACGTTTTCACAATCACTTCAAAAATTTCTTCATTTATAATTCAGCTAATGATGACAATGCAAACCATCAAATCTCTTATACCTTTCCATATCCTCCTTTTCCTAAAACTTTGAGCAATTGGAAATTTTCTGGGCCTAAACGTGTATTCGGAGGGTTGACGGTTGATTCATCCAAATCAATTTTTTCGATATATGGATCTTCTCTAGAACAAAAAAGACGATATTGAAGAAAGAAATTCAAAAGAAATATCATTTTTTTTTCTTCGGCTGAATGGTATTGAAATAAAAATCTTCGTTAGGTCTCTAAGATGCCATCTCAAAAAAAATGCAAACTACAGCTGAATCTGCAGTTCTCAGGACCTTATAAAATTCGGTAAACATTTGCATACTTTTCCTAATAACGTTTGAGGAAGCAAAAAAAAATCTTTGACCTAATATTGTCAATGCCGCTTTCATACATATACATATATTCAT
This sequence comes from Cercopithifilaria johnstoni, assembly GCA_916381525.1. Taxonomy (NCBI): domain Eukaryota; kingdom Metazoa; phylum Nematoda; class Chromadorea; order Rhabditida; family Onchocercidae; genus Cercopithifilaria; species Cercopithifilaria johnstoni. The sequence goes on from CAKAEH010001315.1 coordinate 289,998, forward strand.
TCTTCTGAGCACATATATATATATATATATATATGAAAAGGGATACTGAAAAACTTGAAACTCACAGAAAGGACGAGCTCGGCGGTGGTGAACTGATATGCCCCTGAAAAGAAACATTTGCTAATAGACACCTCAGTAGTTTAATCAAATACCCAACCGATTTTGAAGAAAGCGTACATAATACTGGACCAACTTTCGATAAAATCCTCACAAGCACTTAAGATTTACATGTGTGACTTCGATTACAGAAATTACCCTATGTTAAATAATGGAAATTTTTGATTTATACTTTAGCGTGGGAAAAACCGACATCTTCAACATCGATATACTCATTATCTTCTTCCATCACTTCATCGCCCGACACTGCTGCACTGTTATGGTGATCATTCAGCTCTGCAAGAAATTAGTATTTTCTCAACTTGACATTTTATCGAAAATTGAAATCAAGGCTATTCAACACTCTATTCACTCATTTTCTTTTCAAATCCTATGTTCTCTTCATTATAAGAAAAATAAATTTTACTAACACTTTTAATAAAAATTAACCTACCAATATCGAAAACGCCTGCCATTATGTGTGCTTCTTTAAATCACTGCAATCAGTAAGCAGTGTCAATAGATCATCCAGAAACCGACAAAAGTCACAAGAAAAATTAGATAAATGAATCTGATCAACTGTAAAAAAAGAAAAATCAAGCTGTTTCACCCACTCAAAATACATTTCTGAAAACGAGTACACCAAAAACTTGAAACTTCATACAGGAAAACAATTCAACTGAGTAATCAATAATTCGAAAAAATTACAGAATGTAAAATTAACTAATTCTCCATGCAACTATTAACAATAACTATAAAAATGTTATTATTCATAGCATGAGCAAAGATCAATTTTATGATACGCTGTATGCTTCTACTACTTGGATGTTGGGAAAAACTGTAAAGGATTAAGTGTCCAGCAGTTTTGTTACTGTTAAAAATTAACCCACTCCAGCTATAACCCATACCTAAAAACGTAATCGGAAGGAATCTACAAGGTAACAGTTTTAAATCAGCTATTGCCTATAGGTTTAGATAAAACATGTTTATCGGTCAAAGTCACAATACTGGGAAATACTCAAGAAATGCATCCCAATGCTTTAAAAATTGAACCGAGAAATTCCAAAGAGAAAGCCTAATGGACTATTAACACTTCAATCAATGAATTTAAATAGTTAAAAGTTGAACAATCTAGTCATAAAAGACTGCCATTAAAAGAAATAGAAGTCATTTCACAATATATCTTGAGAAAAGATATCAATAAACGAGCTTCACAAGCTTCCCGTTTGATGGCAGATCCATTCGCATAGTATATCAAACGGGAAGTACTTTGCGCTTGTTTATAGTAACACTCACGATCTACTAATCCAACGAATATTTCGATATTTCAAGAAACATATCTGTTGTTTCATACCAGTTAATCAAGGAATGTTTGCACATTTTAATCATAGTTATATTTAATCTCACGCAGAGGATAATTTAAAAAGAAACATCGAACAAAGCACTTAATGAAAAAAACTAAGAAGACAGAATAGATTGTCACTATAAACAAGCTCAAAGGACTATTTTTTAATCTAATTTTACTTGAAATAAACGAACAATTAGGAATGGATTTGCTCATTTGAAATGCATTCGCCTGATAATTATTAATAATGTAACATTTTATTAAGTTAAATAAATATAGCAATGACAATATTCTGCTCCTTTTACACTTTTTAACTCCTATTATTTTCAAAATAGAAAAATACTAGAATGTAAGGTTTCAGACTTTAATTCAGATTAAATAACTGACATCAAAAATTATTTAGAAGATTCGCTATATAAAACAAAATATTAAATTACCTCAAAATAATACTGAAAATTTCACATTCCGAAGCACTACTAAAAGTTTTTCCAATCAGCAGGATTGACATATTGACAAGGATAAAAAAATAAAGCAAACTTACCATCTCTCTTCTCATCAATTGTTGCATTACGCGAGAACAGTAAAAACTGGAATGGATAAGCCGTTTTTAAAAGCAAAAAAAAACTTATAAAACCAGACGAATAAAAATTGAATACCATTAGATGTTTCCGTAAAAGAGGATGTGAAACACCACAAAACCACTTAATTTGTTATCCATAAAAGCAATATGAATTGTAAAATTATGTAAACCAGTCTGAATTGCATTCTACACTCATCAGTTGCATATTTTAGAATTCAATTTCAACAGACCGGTTTCTTATTTTATTTCATAGCTTTGCCTCATTTTTTTCCATTTGAATTTCTTTCGGCTTTCTATACAACAATTTTTATGAAAAAGACACCATTATTAACATTATTTCATTATCTCAGTTGTTTGAATACAAAAACTGCGAAAAATCCCTAAATTTTTTGATCAGGTACTCATGCGAAAACAATTCGTTAAAACTACTGAAAAGTCTGATGACCTTTATGGACGGATAGGAGAATGTTACAGATTCAAGTCACCATCTTAAAGCATTTATCAATTGGGAATTTGAAATTGCGAATCATTTATCATCGAAACACAGACTACTTGAAATAAAAAATACTTCACTTTTTTTTAAATTCTAAAAATCCTTCTCAAAAAAGTCTTCAATTTTACTATTCCAAGCTACAAAAATAATAATTGAGAAGCGCCAAGTGCTTACCGCACCATCCTTCTTTCTAACAGTACTAAATTCTTGCAGGCTGCACAGTAGAATTATTTAGACAACCCGTAAACCGTCCATTTTTTTCTCCCGCTCAACATCGCTATCATTAGTATTAGCCTTACACATCAATACCAAAAACATTTTGGAAAATATCGACAGCACCCAAACGCTGAACGAAAGAGATAGCGGCAGAAAAATCATTCCAATCTTCCCCGCCACATGATATTTCTGTTGTTTCCTTATAAAATTGAAAGAAACCTTACTTCAGGTAGAACTCCATGAGAGTCTGCGCCATGATATGAAATGAGAAGTAGACAAACAAGAATTCTGCTTCATGTGTTACCAATAAATCTTTCTAATTATAACAGGAACCAGAAAGAGGCATGAATTGAGTGTGCCCGATAATAATCATGATAACTTTATGTTTTTTGGATCAGTTGCAAAGAAGAAGAGAATACTAATTCAGCATCCATATCTTATCTCTTTCATTTCACGATGCTGCGATAACCGGTTCACACTTGAAGAATTAGACGCAACGATCGTACGCGTATATGAACGCCCCAGCTCTCAGAGTACATTAGAAAAGCACGATGAAATGAGCGATGAGAAATTTACAGAATTAAAATGTAAATAGGATTAAACTATAACAAAAAAGAAGAAAACAACATAGGACACTCATCTCTTTCATTTTTTTAGAATTATTAACGAAATCTCTGTCATATTACTCGGTCCCTAATTAGTAACTCATCTAAGTAAACTTCTTAGGGAATGCTTTTTTGAAGAAAATGTCTGAATCAAATATTTTCATTTATATCCTAAATCAGAATATGTAATAATTTGAAATCAATTCCAAAAAAATGAATGAATGGATGAAAAAGGATTTCCTAAAAATTTTCAGACTGTTTGAAATTGGAAAGAGTCAACAGCATAGATTTCCGGAATGATCGTAAAATATCGCCGTAAGCATTTACGCCTATTATCTACAGATAATTTTTTCATTACAATAATTTAACATATCAATCGCATCGTAACAGAAACGACAGTTAAATGATAAGTCCAAAAATGTCTGAAGTTTTGCGTATGGCGGAAAAGATCCCAAGACTTATCGTCTCGATTTCAACTTCATCTCTTAAAGAGAACTAAATCAAAGCTTGGACATCAATCCTATACAAAACGTAGATTAAATCACCAGAAAGTTAAACAGCGGAGAAGAAACCCATTCACGGGAACCACGCACACAAATACAAGCCGAGACAAATTGAATAACCTACAGTGCGGAAAACATCACATCACATCCCTACGTCTGATCTGTCTGTCTGTAAATGTCTCTGTATGCGTATATGTCTGGCATGTCTGTGAGTGTATGTATGTGTGTGTGTGTGTGCGAAGAGTGTCATAAAGACATATTTGCAATCAATTGTTCCTCACGTTGGTGGGTTAGATAGCATGCAATGGACGAATTACATTTGTCTGTGTGTATGTCACTTAGCCAAAAACTAAGTAGGCAGAAGTTTGCAGAACGCTTTGGCATGCAGTCTGCAAGCGTGCGCATGCTCCGCCTTCCTATTAATGGCATCCTCTTCGAGCTGCATGTCAGCGCGTCTAATGAAGGTAGGGGGCATCACACAAAAACACAACTTTTATCACCAGAGAATTAAGGCAAAGAGCCAAGTGGGTAATCATCACTACTAGGACTATCTTTTAGCCTAAAGTAGTGTCCTTATACCGTGCAAAATGATCCGCGTATTTCTTGCAGGAAATCGTAAGATAGGATACGTAACACTCTCGAAGATGTCGACGTTAAATGAACGTAGGAATAACACTGCTGACCATCGGATAAGCGGAAAAGTAATATGAATGACCTAGAAAACAGGGAATTATCCTATCTCTTATGGACTACCTCTCGCAAATTTATTCTATAAGTTAGGAAGTAGTTTAGTGTTAGGTTTATCTTATTACCAACGATGGAGCTCCCTGCCAAATGTCACCTCATCTCACGATTCTTCTATCTACACCATCTTGCCTGACCCTGCCAGCTAACCAACTTTATGATCGTATCGCCACTACTCATTCACATTAACACAGCCACTGCATTGAATATTTGCCTCTTGAATCTGCCATATATTGCTCACATAATAGGCCATACTGTCCCCTGTTAGCAATCTCATCCCCCGAATGATGATTTCATCTTTAAAAACACTATATTCAAAAACAACATAAATTGGAATTTCAAGTTAATTATAAAAGACCGAATTATATATAACATTCTAATTTCTTTTGATCACTTAATTTCCTAAAGCTCTTAATTATTGACCATTTCTGCTATCATTACAACAGGCCTTCCCTGCTTCCTTATTCTGGGCGCAAAAAAGAAACACATCTTCCATTTCAATTCACTTTGCAGACAAGTAATGGAAGTTATCATTAATGATTTGTACGAATTATCGTCAGCATTATCACTATCGAATGCCGCCATTTGCTGGTCAAATAAAAGGACTGACTCGAATAACAAACAGCAATTGTCCTTTTTATGGCTCAATATACATTATATAAATATTATTCTTCAATCATATAATCTCCAATCATTACTGTCTACACACAATTCGTAATCAATTTGTCTACGATATTATCCTTATTTATCATTCATAAAGCAATATTTTATTTAAGTGGACATAACAAAAATCATGTAATATCACTTATTTGATTTCCTGGCAATATTCACCGAAATTTCACATGTAAATAGTGAAATGGCAAAAAATCCTTTCATATTTATTGTCATTAATTTGTTTGTAAATATGAATAAAAAATTTTGAGCTTTTAAATTGATATTGTAAATATTAAAAGTCGAGAATCGTCGAGTTAGGAATTCTCGAGTTAGGAATCTGATGCATCATTTTCATTGCTGTCTTTCTCTCCATCTCTTATTATAATTGTTACTACTCAAAGCTCGAACTTTTCGGTTGATGTAATGAACCACACACGCACACGCACACACAGACACAGATACACACATACACACACAAACATGCTTCTTACACCAATTGTTGTTGTATTCGATGGATGTGACGATCGACGAAAAATGCTATGAAGTACTGAAAGCCTTGCGAGAACGCCTGCGGAAGGTTACTCATTTATTAAAAAAAATCCATTTAAAAATATTCATTTTTTTCTGAAATAAGCCTCTCAATAGGCCTAGCCAGATTTAGAAGCTTATGAACTACTAACTACCAGTCCAACTTGTTACATAATTGCAGTTTTTAAAATTTTATTTTGTTTTATAATTGCAAATAAGTATAAAAATTGTTAATGCAGTTTATCAATGAAGACAAAGTAGGCAGGAAAGATTTGAATCGAATATTTACCGAAGACTGGTGGCCATTGTCATTTCTTCTTGCATATCATCATGACGTGGATGTAACGTATGCGGTGATTGTTGAATGTTTGAAATGGCGACGATCCTTCTCTGTTGATAGTAAAACTTTTTGCATATCTTTCTCATAGTCGAAAATAAATTTCACAATTTCCTAAATAAATTTAAATCTTTTATTATTTTTCACTTACCATCAAATATCTCAACCGGAATTCCGGATAATACTTATTTATTATTTGTAGATATCAGTTTGTTGGAACTAAAACCATTATTCGACAGAGGTTTAGCTTATATACACGGCAAAGATTGCAATGGCTCATCAATACGTAAGTCATGAGATTCAAATTCGAATCTCGAATGTCTTAATTTTCCATTACAGATGACGAATAATGATAATATGTGATATCATGTAATCGATAATGATAATGATGATAATGAGAATAGTTCATTATCATATAATAATATTCTCATTTGATATTGAATGCAAATAAAAATGGGGCAAATAGAAAATGCTCTTTGAAATATAAAATTTTTTTTGAAGTTTGGATAAATATGCGACAACATATTATCGGACAACAAAATAGTGATAAACTGATAATTTACTGGCTTGAACGTCATACGATGGAATTGAAAGCAGCACCGATTACACTGCTGTTTGATATGTCATCATGCTGCTTACAAAATATGGTAATACTTTCTAACCAATGTCATATCATATCATATCATGTCATCTTCATAGTGCATCATATTATAAATAAAAGGCAAACAACATATTTATCGTTTAATCATATGATTGTTTAATAATCAATATTCTTAATCAAATTAGTAATTTATGAATGAAATTGTCATATTCGAAAATTTTTAAACACTAAAAATAATTGAAAAATAATCACATTCTAGAGAAATTAAAAAATTCTCAAAGGTATCTTAGTATTATTCATATTATCTATATTTTTTACCTCTAAATAGTATGAGCAATATTTATAGGATTTGGATTTGATTAAATTCATTATTCATTCATGCAAATACTACTATCCAAGTTGTTTAACATCACTGCTAATTTTTGAAAATCCGGGATTCTTGAAAGCACCCTGGATCTTGTTGCGTACGTGGATGTCACCTGAAATGCAACGTCTTCTTCAACATGTCAAGGGTTCTTCACTTTCAGCATATGTACCATTGCCGTATATTCCAAAACGTTATGGTGGCGAGGTATGATTTTCCTAAAAATATTTATTTATGAAACTGTTATCCTAGCAGAAACCTAAAATAACAATTTCGTTAATTTATAGAATCAGAATTAAAAAAAATTACAGATAATTTAAGGTTATAATTTTTGAATTGTTTCTCTGCTGCCCATTTGGAAATTGAACCTTATAAACCTGTTATGTTTTCGTACAAAAAAAAAAAAGCTAATTTATGGTTGTAAATCCATCCATTAGTGATATGAACTGTTCCATGAGAATGAGTTATTAAGTTTAAAGTGCTTAATTTCGATACGATATAATGTAGATTTCAGTTTTGGAAGTATCAGCAAAGGGTGAAATGATAATTTAGAACCATTTCATATCGATAATTTAGTACTATATCATATCTTAATCGATAATTTAATACTATATCATATCTTGATCGTCATTAAGAAATTGAAAAAACTGTAATGAGTTATTAAATTATGGCAGTTTAGAAGATGTTGAAGGCGGCGCAATTTGCTATTTCGTTTTTTGATCTTTTGAGAAAGCTATTTTTATATCGCAAATACATATAAATAATTTCAAAAAATATCCAAAGCTTTAAATGCGAAATAAGTTATAATGAGTTATAATGGCGGCTTTGTCACAAAATATAGCGATGCTTAGCTCATTTTGACATTTAATATTTTTGGGAGTTTATCTTTATTAGATTTTTTGCATTTAGATATTTTAATTAGTACGTAGCTTTTTCCATTTTCTAAATTCAGTTATCAATTTCACTGCTTAAGATTCATTGACCACTGTCCTTGGCAATATCATTTTATTAAAGTTAATCTAAATTCTCCTTTTAAAACTGATTGTGCCAAAAATTAAATATACAAAATACCATTTGTTTCTTTTCATTTAATTTTAACATAAAAAATATTTAACGACTTTTTAAATTCATAAATTTGAATTGACAGAATTTTTAATTTTAACTCGCATTTTGTTTCTGATAAGAAGGCGATGATATTTTTACAAGTACGATGTTATCATTAAATAATTTAGGATAGGATAGGCTATGATGATGATTCGAGCAACATCTGAAAGAAGATATTTTCAAGTAATTTTAATTATATCTATTTTTCATTCATATAATTCGGTATTATGCTGTCTTATTGATTAAAAAGTACTTAGAAAAAATCTTCTAAATTTCAATAATCATGGTGGTATCAGGAATCAGAAGAAAATCTTTAACTATTCGTTAAAAAGATACAATGAAGTGAATGAATCATCAATAATGAATGAAACATTGCAATTTCGATGCAACGGAAGCATTTCGTTAAATTGTGTGAAAGTTTGGGCTATCCAATAGCTTCTTCATTTTCTCTATGTCTTACAAAAAGAATTATTTTTTAATTTTTCAATTGAAGAAATTTTCGAATTAGTAAAGTTCTCAAGTTTAAAAATGTGTAACATAACATATAAATCAATGACATAGAGAGTAGTGAGAAGTTTTATAGAAGAGATCGCTCTGCTCGTAAAAAAGTGCTTCCTATCTTTTTTGCTTAGATTGTTCATTTCTCATTTCACCATACCTCTTCGAACATTTCAAAAGGCTATTCTTTTTGTTTACATTTCTATCAAAAATTTCGCGTACATTTTTGTCACGAATCATTTCCCACTCTATTCTATCTGTTCAGGTTTTCAAATAGGTTTGAAATGTACAACACATATACAGATAACCGGATAAGTTTATATATTTTCCTCCCGCGAACTTTTAGTTTCAATTTCATTTCTTTATAAACGGTAATTATGATTAAAGCAACACCGAAGTCAAAATGCCAAAACTAAAGCATTAAAGATAACTCTAAGGGGGAGGGGGGGGGATTAAACGGAGTTTTTTTTCGATCCATGTAATCGCTTGCACATCAATATCCTGATGATCGCTTGATCTTACACTCTTACCGTTGCTGAATGGGAAACTTTATTAGCTGATAGAACAGTTTTAACAGTATCTATTTGATATCAATTAAACATAATTGGATGTATCATTAACATCTGCATCTATTGATAGCTAACAAGTGTTTATTGATGAAAAGTGAATTACTTCGACAATGATCTAAAATTCTTAATGTATTATAACTCAGATTATAGAAGAATCAAATTTAAGCTTATATGAGTTTGATTTGCGGGACAATTTAATTAGATAGATTTAAACGAATGATGGAGTAAGCAATTATAACCACTCAATATTTAACAATATCCATTTTTTAGCACTGACTATTTCAGGACAGTTTTATGTTCACAATGGATGAAATTGCTAAATGCATACCATTACAGTCACCTTCGAGTGAACCTATCAATCACATTCAACAACAAAACGACACTGCGGATAGTGACAGTACAGCATATTTCAATAACTTGGGCCCTAGGCGGGTATGTTTAATTAACCTAATTGTTCGAACTTAATAATTCTCATTATCCGGAAGATAATGAAGAGGCAAATCGAGTTAAAAAAAAACTTTTCTATTAGACCTTTAAATTATGCAGCCACTAGCTGAAAGAAACACCTTTTGCAGTCTGTCACATTCGAGGAGGAAGATATAAGCCGCGGTACTTCGTTAACTTCCGCACCACAGCTTATACCTTCCAATACTAAGCGAAATGGTTTACCTCAAGCTTTACGACCTCTAGCTGAAGCACGCTTAAACACTCCAGTCAAAGATTATGCTAAGATCAAATTTCTCTCCATCTGGTTAGTTTTCTCCATACACTTCTGATTTAGAATATATATTCATGTTGATATTTATTTAAAAAAGCTTACCAATATATATGGTCTCAATCCTAACACACGTATGGGAATTGATGAATTTTCTGGATATCTTTGTTCCAGCAATTATTATTTTGTCTTTTCGTCACAAACATGTTTTCATCAAATCTAAACTAATTTTTTAAAATAATCAATGAAATTTAGTCCTCGTGAAGAATTAACATTGAATCACATAAATGGTGAAAATGATATGGCTGATGTCGTGGTTTTGAAGAACGAAAGTGCTAAAAATGTTGCATATAAAATCAAGATTACCTCACCGGAAAAATTCCGCGTACGTCCAAGCACCGGGACTATTGCTCCCAATGCAACTGAATTCATCCGAGTTTATTTACAGAATGGTAATAAATTTTTTTCAGTTGTTAATAGTTTGAAATTTTTTGCTACACATTTGAGTTATGAACAGTTCTTATCTAAATGGACTACTTCATCATAGAACCTTTCTTCCCGTAACCATTATCCATCGTTTTACAAAAATTCGATTGGTTTAAATCACACGATAGTTATTAAAAGATTATAAATTGAAAAAAATCCTGAAATTATTCGTTAATTAGCACAACTATATCAGTCCGATCAAGCAAATCAGTTACAGAATTCCGAAAATTGGCATCACGTGAGAAATTACTTCTCATGGCAGTTGAAACTAGTGGAGAAGGCAATGAAAATTTTGGAGATTTTTGGAAACATTCCAGTGAGGAAGCAAAAATAGAGTACAAGCTGAGATGCCGATTATCTGTTGAAAATTATATAACAACATTCAATGCAGAGTCAATGGATTCAGCTACAATGGGAAGAGACAATAGTCTCCCAGCCAACACAGTAAATACAATTTAATTCGTATAATGCCCGAGCTTTAACAACACTGATGTGCCTTTTTAGGAAATGATGAACATCTACTTTTGAAAGATTCCAGATTATGTTCTACCACGGGTTTTTAAAGGAACTATCTACAAGAAAAAATTTTTTAAAGCTCTTAGATTACAAGGAAAGAAAATTGAAATACTGTAATTCAGTTCCAGGACCAATTTCAGTCTAAATCTCGATCAGAAAACGCATTCCCTGTCCTGAAACTTTTCTATTATATTGTTTACTAATTAGATTCTGAGATAAAAAGCGGTTCATTGGTTCAGACATTTACAATACTGTTCTCATTGATTTCTCAAACAATAACACATTTTTAATCACTACCGCCACTCCAGCAACACCGAACTCTATATGAATTGCTGACACATGGTTATACACGCTAAGCCACCGCTCTACTACATCTGTAGTTCTGATAACATCTTTTCAAAGATGTGACCAAATTAAAATGACTCCATTTTTCAGGAAATATTGATAAACACACTGGAGGTACGGACAGTTTACCGACAAAATATTATCATGATCTCCATGGGGTTCATCATCGTGCTTCAATTGCTGTCCCTCATCTGGCAGCATCGACACTTTACATCAATTTTAAATATTCAAAAAGATTTCTGCTCCAAATTTACATCTCCTCCAAATAACCTCCTCTTTGATTCCGAACTGTGAGATGATATTTATACCATTTTTGTACGAATGCAAACATTCATTTAACAGCTGAATAATTGGAAGATATTTAAATGCGTAGCGTCAGAGAATGGGATATGGAGAAAAAAACCACCAAATTTTCTTCGCGTCCCCTTCAATATTACTGAAAAATATAAGGCTAACATTTTATGTTAGAAAACATTTGAAGACAATAATCAAGCAAATATATGACATAAGGGAATAACAAAGATCCGCATCTTTCAGAATGGATAATGGGAAGTACGTATTTAAAGCTCTCAACATTATATACAACTTTAGATGAGTGCAACTAAAACTTAAAACTTTTCTAAATTAGTCAGAGAAGGATTCTTAACACTGCTTATCATATACAACAATATTACATTTGAAAATATACCCACGGTCGTAATGTCTGTCATTCGATGTACACTATAATTCGGATTAATCACAAACTTCAAACTTTGCTTATTTACTAATACTTTAAATCAAAAATGATGTACGAGTTGATGCTGTCGCATATGTTGCAATAATGAGAAGTCCCTATTATAACTATCATAATCAATGACTATTGCAGAATTCAAGCCAAAATGCACTTTAGATTCACTTAGCATTTCGCACAAATTTTTTTGAAGTAACACTGCAATCTTTGAGATAGCTTCTGACTAGGAAACAATAAATCACTGATGGAAACCAAGCCCCTGACCTCGACTGAGATGCGTGACAGATCGTGCCACTGCATACTGATGATCTAAGTGACTGTAAAGTTCACGCTGCCGTCTTCTTTCAGCTTCAACTTGATTATTATCTACTTTCGGCACTTCTTCTTGACCTTCTTCATCACTTTTTTTCATACCCATTAAACTATAATTCGGATTAGTCACAGACTTCAAACTTTGCTTATTTACTAACACTTTAAATCAAAAAGCTAAATCTTTTCATCAACAGTAAAAAGTAAACAATATTGTCAGACATGAATTTTTCAATTTTGATTACGATGCAAATCCTCAAGAAGTACTTGGGCAAACATACCGTTTAAATTTGTCCAATTGCTTGCTATCTGATGAACTTGCAGCCAGAATAGAATTCCATGTAGAAGTGGTAGATGGCCGCAGACCAGTAAGTGACGGAACAGCATCACTTTCCAATTCCTAAATTAGCTTTGAAAAGAATTGAATTATTACCAACACTAATCTTTTTTCTTCTGTATAACATTACTTCGTCGATTATCACTACACAACTGCAATTACCTTCTTTTCCTCCGGTTTACTCCAAATCAATTTTCTCTTTTGTATTTCCTCTGCTCTTTTCATAACTGCCTTTGTTGCCCAAGCTGGTCGATCGCTGCTTCCATCTTCACTATCCTCTGGACTAAAATATTCGGTAAAATAACTAAACTAACATTTTCGATATTACCTATTTCTTTGTTAAGCTTCATTGAAAGCTTTTTTAAAAGAAGTTAAGACTCCAGTTAGTCGAAAATTCCTTTGCATCAATACAGTAATGCTACACAGACAGATGTTACAAGATAATATCGGCAAAAAAATCTTCAACATACCTATAATGCCGAGAGGAACGGCTCCTTCGCACAGCTCGATTTCGTTCGTACGACGGCTTGTTGCTTCTATGCTGCTTCGAGTCGCTCTAAAAGGGTCAAGAAGAGAGTAGCGCTCCGCCGCTCACTCTTCATAAAATGAAACATGTAATCAGGAAATAAAAAGTACGGGTATAAAATATGCAGAGCGATAATACCCTAAAATCAATAAATCCATCAGATCAAAGTAATTTTAGTGAAACTACACTTTGCGAAAACATGTTAGATTTAACTTTGAAGCGTGATACAGCGACGAAAGATACCTCTTTGTGATGATGGCCACGATCCTCCCTCTCCTTACTTGAACATCGATCCCGACTTCGCTCTCTCGAATGGCCGAGCCCAGAACTCCGTTCCCGAATTACCGAGTCTGTTTCTCGTCCACGGTCATAATGTCTGTCAATTCGGTGTCGACTGTCATTGTGTCGCTCCACACTTCTTCCTCTTCTTTTTCGGCCATATTTCCGATCGTTCAATCGGTCATCCTCATGACATTTCTTCCTTGCCGTATCATCTGACCCATTATTGTCATCATCATCATCAGCTCTTCTGCAAATATTGAATCTCAACATATATAAAAGCCAATAAATCACTTATTTTTAAAGGCAACTCTTCCACGACGAAAAGTAGAAAGATTCAGTAACAGTTTCTACTATGAAAGATTAAGATCGCAATAAGTCAATTACATCTGTGTAAGGAATCTATATGATTTGTAACCCCTACAAAATAGCACTATTAGGGACCATCGGAAACATATTAATTTATTCAACATATTTACTTCAGTCGACAGCTTCTTTCCTTATTTCTTTCTTACTTCCAAGAGACAGAAATGCATAGGAAGATTTTTAAACAAATCAAACAATTCATGACCACAAATCTCACTTCTTCTGCTTCTGTTGCGACTGTTTATCCTCGCCACGCCGTTCGATATGTTTACGAATCTCTTTAGCCGTTAATGATCGGAAGCTCCCTTCAGCCATATATAACACAGCCTGCAATACTTTTTACACGCTACTCACGTAATAAAGCAGTCCATAGGAGTACACCCTCCACTTCCCACTGCAACACCCCAACAATCTTAAACAAAATTAAGACACCAAAGACTGCAGACACTCCGTGCCACGCGCTCCCTCGTACAAATCCCTCACAGCATGCAACACCTATGCAATAGTTTGTTTCCTGCAGTTCTAAAGGAGGTGATGCATAAGGCTTGCAGAAATACAAGTGGAGCAACTTATGAGGGGATTAATTATATAAGTGAAGTTAATGAGTATTAATTTCTCGATTAAGTGAGATGGTTTACAAGTGATGGTACTCATTGTGGTGTTTAAATAAGTATCAGAATTAAATAGAGGAATATCATTCGACATAACGGTCTTGTTTGGTGGAAGGCGAAGAGGTATGTTACGATTGATCGGTGAGCTATTGATAAGATGATATTTTCTTTGTTTCATTTTGTAGTTTTATCAGGGGACGGCGAAATGTTGTAGTTGTGCTGATTTTGTTTAAAGGATAAAAACTGTATTTAACAACAACAAAAAGTAAAGGATTGAAGGAGAATTAGAAAATATAAGTAGCTCTTAGTTTGATATTAAGTTGTTTTAGTTTATCTCTTTTTAGGTCCATTTAAATCAACTTCGCGTTTCATGGCTGCTAGCTCAAGAGGTATTTTTTTTGAATTTCTGTGCTACGTATGTTATTAACGGTTGTTAAGTATAGGTCATTCTATTACTATAACTCGTTTCGCCTTCTGGTTATAATAATCTAACAAATTCTTGGCAAATCGTATACTTGGTTTATACATTCGTACTTCAAAAACTCTGTTAAATTTATAGGAAAAAGTGCAATGGATGCACTGAAAAAGCAGAATCCACAACAGGTGACACCAGAAGAATGGAGAAAAGTTTTAACTCCTTTGGAATATAGTATTGCTCGAGAGGGTGGTACCGAAAGACCATTCTCAGGAAAATTTGACAAGCACTTCAAGTCCGGGTTATATGTCTGTCGCTGTTGTGGAGCACAACTTTTTAAGTATATTTTTCATTATAAAAGTTTGACAGTTAAGGGAATCTGTCTTAGCAAAAGTATGAATCAATTTAAATTCCAGGTCGGATGCTAAGTTCGACTCGGGCTGCGGCTGGCCAGCTTTTTCAAAATCCGTGGACAATGATTTGAATATAGTGAGATTAAAGGATAATTCAATGGGGATGGAGCGCGTTGAGGTGCGGTGTAAACAGGTGAATACATCATTTCATAAAGCACTTCAATGATACGTGAAGCTTCACATGACGCTATGACGTTTTTCTTCATAAACAGAGAGGAGATAATATATGATCTATATATATCTATCATAGATATATAGATATATATCTATGTATATATCATATACCTATGTCTATACATATGTATCATATACCTATATATACCTATATACCTATGTCATACATACATAGATATATATCTATATATCTATGTATGTATGATGTTTTTCTTCATAAACAGAGAGGAGATAATATATGATCTATATGATCTATATCTATATATGACAGATAATATATGATCTACATTGTTTGCTATAATATTTCGTACGTTTTGAAATTAAAATTAAAACAACTTTGGCTTCACACTTTCTCATGTAATTTCAGTGTAATGCTCATTTGGGCCATGTTTTCGATGATGGACCAAAGGAAACTGGTGAACGTTACTGCATAAATAGTTGTTGTATTGATTTTGAGAAGTAATTTTGTTGAGATTCATTCAGGAAGTCACCTAACTGAATATGTAGAAATGCAGAAAAAAGAATAGATAATAAAATCTTGTCGTTATCGGTGTTTAATTTAGAAATATGATTGTGATATTTTATTCCTATAAAATGTGTTCATTTTCAGAGTGATAAAAAATGTATGATCTTTGTACTGTGGTAAGCGAATGATATGAACAATAGGTAACCATGAGATTACTAGTCAGCCCATTTTAGTTGGTATTGTATAGTGGAAAATAGAAAGTGAAATTTGTTGATTGATTCTCCACATCTGGGATGTAATTACCACTCCTTTTTTTAAAAAAATGTCAATAGTTAAAAAGCATCTTAGTAATGTTATCCATCTTCCCATAAATAAATTTATCAAAAAAATTTTTGGATGGTGAATTTTAACGATTCATAAGTGCCCTGAATTTCCATTTTGGTGATTATCAATTCTCCAGTGGGATTGAAATTGATGGAAATCTTACTTCTTTGACATTCTGAGTTAGATAATATATAAATCAATGATTCAAGTTCAGTAACTACTGGAGTACTGCGTGTTTTAGATCACTAGTTTGGATCACACCATCTGTAACTTTTCAAAGGATCTTATCTGAATATTTATCTTGTAAATCTCAAAAATCAAAAACTTCACAAAGATAATTTTTTGATTCTGTGGTCTTGCTCTTCTGCGTAATAAGCTTCCTCTTCCAACTGCACCAAAAAGCTACGTTTGTCCTTGGAAATATGCAACGTGAGTTTTTGCGAACAATCCTAAATCTATATTTTATAATTTGCGTATTATTAATTCTCCTCAAGTTTATATCACGAACAGGTAATATAAAGCTTTCAGGCCTTCTGGTGCAGTTTTAATGCATTAATTTTTTGTAATTTATTTTTTGTGAGAATGGTGTCATCGAAAATTTATCCTTTAACTCTCATTTTATTATCACTGGAAATCGTAAGAGTTTCATAAGTTGTATTTATGCGGCCCGCTCGAGGAAAACGATTTCAAAATAATTGTTTATCGTTTTATCATCTTTTCCGGTTTTTGTATTCTTTTATTTTAAGGTTCTGTTGAATGAAATTATGTTTTTTCTTCTTATATTTCAAGACTTTTAAAAGTTGTTTTCTGGAAAATGTGTAAAAGTTTCCCGAACGAGACACAGTAGTTCTATTGTTTTCAGCATAACTGCCATTGGTTTCGAATTCAATGATTGATCAGCGAGACATTTTGGTAATAACCTTTAAATTTTAAAGTTCCTTCAATTCAAGCTTCTCCATCATAAACAGGAAAAGTCACATTTTTGGAAGAACAAGGAATAGGAGGAAAAATATATAAAAGATATTTGGGTTCATTTTGAACAATTTCAAAATGAACTGAAAGAAGCTGAGCCAATTTAGCAGCTTTATGTTATTTAATTATAATGTATACAAATATATAGTATGATTACTTCAATTTTATTTCTGGTGATTAAGTGCTTCTTGTATCTCTCGGAGGAATTTCTTATTATGATGGAAGTGATCGAAGAATGATAACGAATAATAGGACTAGACGGATTGCAAATTATTTGGCAACTAAAAATGTTGGCCTATTTTTAGTTATCACACAGATGAAACCATGTCAATTTTTCTTTCTTCCTCTCTTCTAGTTTTATAATATTATTAGAAAATCAAGAAAATATCATCAACACATCCAGTTCGGTATTCATACTAATTAAAATGACACTTTTAAATTGCAATGTAATGAATATAACATTTAATTTATATTTGATTGAATTAAATTTTATTTTGCATTATTTTCTATGAACAAATGAGAGTATACAAAGTTTCTCCTATTTAGAATTTTATTTCGATATCATAGCAACATGGCTTATTTGATTCTTTTCATTTCATAAATCAAATAGTGAAATATCAAAGAAATGTGGTGAATGAAAGAGGAAAAAAAAGGCTGAAATAGAAATTAAACGTCATATTTCTCCTTTCTACTCGATCATGTTGACTTTAATCGAGCAATGAAAAGTTTTTGAAATGAGAAAAGATACGAAATGAAAAGTATGAGAAATAAAATAAGAAAGGAAAACAAAATTTTAAAAGATGCGCTATTCGAATCACAACAAATTTACCGTTGCAGGCAGTGATCCTAATGTAGCACAACAATTATTATCTTCTTACCAACGATTCTTCAATATTTCTTTAAAAATTCAACATATTTTCATTGTTTTTGCAATTTAAAAGTCTTCTTGAAACTCTCATATCATACAACAAACAAAAATTACATTTATATAACACAAAGGTAATCCAAGAAATCAACAATGAAATGATTTATAATAAATGAATTATAAGATATATATTGAGAAGATAAGAAGATACTGATATATTCATTTTAAATCTTTCTGTTATCTTGGCTTTTTAACATTTCCATTTTGCAGAGTTTGAATAAAACGTTGTTTTCCAATTAAATTAGAAGAGATTCTATAGCTAAACATACATTTATGAAACTTTTAAAGGAAATTATTCACATTTTCTTCCAAATCTAATCATCATATAAGAAGAAAAATACGAAATTACACTTATTGTCTTCTCATTATAAAACGAATTCATTTAGTTAATGCATTTAATTAGTATAAACCAAACATTTTTAGCTTTTTCCGTTTTCATAAAATTTTCATTTCTGCAAAATTTTAAATAAAATAATTCTCCTTTTACTATTAATATCCAAAAATTATTCATAACAAATATTTCTTAATTTTACGTTATCTACGTGACCACGATATTAGCATTCATTACAAACTTATCAATGAAAATAAAGATGCTTTAATTTCGTTCATTTTTATTTAATTTCGTTATTTGGCTGCATGAAAAGTTAAATAATCAGTTAATAATTTGTTATATACGAGAAATAAACGACATATTTATTTCTTTTTTCTTTACTTTTTCCACCTGAAAAGGTAAGACAAATGAAATCACATTTTAATTTAAGGTTTTTCATTATCATTTTCTTGAAATATAATAATTAATGCAAAAGAGGAAAATGATAAATTAAACAATATTTCACTGATCGCAGAATAGGATGATCAATGCTCACTACTTTTTATTTCTTTTTCTTTCTCTTACCTTTTGAAACTATCAGATGAATCATCTACCGCTTTTTTGCTTAATAGTGAATTCTTTCTTCAGGAAAAATGGATTATTTTGTGCAATTCCTCTTCAGGTCCCTATTCTCAAATTTTAGCATATAAAAGAAATGGTAAAATAAGGATTTCCTTTGTATGCTAAAATTTGCATACAAATGAAATCCCTATTTTATGCCTCATTGCATTCTTCCCATTATTTTTCGTTTAGATTTTATTCTTTTTTATGTCTGAAATAAGTATTCAATCCTATTTAAATTATAAAATTAATTACGAATTCGAAAATAACTGATTATATTAATACCTATATTGTATTATCTTGGCAGCTGAGATCGTAAAATCTATATTATAGTTATGTTATCATAAGCTCTAATGGCCGTTTATCTACCTGCTAATCCAGGTGAAAAAGTAACCGTCGATAAAATCCATCAAATTATGTGCACTTTCATTAACCATTCAGTGTTCCTCCACCATTATCAAATTAATCCGAAGGACTTCGTATCCTTGTTATCATCAGATGATCTATCAATTCACTCCTGTCAATGGCTATCTTTTTAATTATAATTTCTAAAACATTGCATCTAACTTCTGAGATGAATTGACCTATCTGTTCAGTGGTTGATGATTCGAAATTAGATTTTGATGAAAATTGATCCGCACTACAGGATATCTTCAATACATTTCCAGTTGTAACACTAAAAATATTTAAGAAAATTGTTAGAAATAGCTGTAAAAATAAAATTAGAAATTTGTTTCGAATTCTTCAATTGAATTATAGTTGTTCAATTAATTTTGGACACAGTTTCTGAAGATTAATAATATTCAGTGAAAGATTATCTCAGTTTCCAATTCTTCATATTGATCACAGAATTTTCCTATTTCTCAAGTTTTCTGGAATTAGAAATGTCTTTAAGCTTTTGTCTACATGGACTGATTGGATAATCGCGAAGAGGTTTGTAAAGAAGACTTTCTATCTTTCATACTTTTCTTTATTGAGAGGTTAGGATAAATGGAAAGAGTATTCTATACCTTAATAAAGGAAATTTTAACATCGCTGTGGCTGAAATTTCCCCGGTGTAATTCAATCGAATTACGTCGTCGGAAGTTATCAGTAGCAATTAATGATAAAATATCATACTCTTCTAATGGTTGAAATAAACAAATTAGGGAAGCGTTATCAATGCTAATACCGTTATCATCCTAGACTTTACAATTCAAATCATCTATAATTGCTGGATAAAATGAAACAATTTGGTAGTAGCCATCTCTATATGACAATATTTCCAGTAAATAGCGTCAGCGTGCTGCAAACTTGGGTTATACGTGAATCATATAAATTCTAATAGCTGGACAAGTAGCAATGTAGGAAAGTAACATTGGTAATAACAACCATTGCAAATGACATTTTCAAACAAAGTGATTTCAAAAAGCATTTCTATTCTCCAAAGTGATCGATCACATGTGGTCATTGCAGGCAAAGAAATGCGTATCGCAGAGAAAAAATCGCAAGAAAGAAGCTCTCTTAAAATGGCAGAAGATAGTCGTCTTTTATATATTTGTTTGAATAATCTCAGTAAAATATGTTTATTGTGACAGATGCGTGAACTGCACGATTTGCATAATTGATAGTTTTAATGGACCATTTTGTCTGTGATTTATATTTTCATTGCAAGTGAACTTATCAAAAACTAGCATGTTTTTTTCACTCTTGATAATTTCAAAATAAACAAAAAAAGTACATTTCATCTAAGTTCAGTTCAGTTCCTGTCGAACTTTGACATACCTTATTTCATATTTAAATACATTATCATAGGTAAGTTCTTCTTGATACCATAATAACCGGTAGAATATTTGATAATGGAATTATCTATTCAAAAAGAATAACTTTAGCACTCAAATTATTTCTTGCGGATGCTCATAAAGTTTGAAAGAATGAACAATTATAATATAAATGTAATTCTTTTACTAAAAATGGATAGATTCATAATCAGAAATTTATGGTAAAATTTTTTTGTTATTTCCTGAAGATGAATGAATTTGATCCAAATTTGAGGTTGTTAAAATTGTGGCTTACTTCATTGTTGAATTACGACATTGTCATTTGATTGCGAAGTATTATAATTAAATAGCTAATTGTAAAGAGAATGGGATAAGAAATTATTTGCTAATAAGTATAATTACTTTATAATTTTGATACTTTCAAAATAAAATATTATTCAATTGCTTTGCTTTACCGTTTCAGGTAACGTTAGTGTTGCGCTGATTCCTTTTGACCTTATTATTATTCGTTTAATGCGTCCTTTTTCAGCTACAATTTATTTTTGATAAATCATCCGTGAATTTTATGGAAGTAACTGTCTATTTCTCAATGATTATCCGTAAAATAAGGCAAAAAAACTAACTAAAAAAATCAGACTACGTGAAACAGGTAAATAGTATGTACCTTAAACAGGTAAAAAGAAATATTAACAGTTCTACAAATTCCGAATTTCAATCAATGAATAGTTATTGCATATATTGTTGACATTTGTGAGGTAATAATTCATTAAATAGCAATCATTAGGTAATAGAACTGCATGGAATTTCATTCGAGCTAGATTGCACCAATAAATTATAACAATTTATTTAAGTTGAAAATTTAAATTTGAGTTCATTTGGTAAAAATAATGATTCAGAAATTATAAACATTGATCTTTGATGCTTGAAAATTGTACAAACAAATAAGGAATTAATACTAACTCAAATGTAATGATACGAATGGAATGTTTAATTAACCTTTATTAAAATTGTTTTCTTTTTTATGCAAATTAATTATTCAGGAAATTTTCAGAAACAAAATACGAAAAATGAAAAAATGACGAAATATAGAACAAATTAAAAAGAATTATTTCCTTAAACGAATTTCCAATATCTTTTAAATTACAAGCAAAACTTTTGTCTTTGTTAAATAATAAATAAGAAAGTTCAATGTTTGAATGCTTAAAATTACAATTTAAATCCAAAGTTAACTATTAAAACTAAAATTGGCTAGGAATATAAAACGATATAACTAAATAGTTATAATTCATTCCTGAAAACTTCTTCTGTAGCCATAAGATTCTGAAAGCTTTCATCGACCAATAGTAACTGTTTAGTCAGAAAATGAATGTTTAGATGGCTTATTTTAGTCTGAAGTTTATTTCTAATTTGAATTTACTTCTAAGTGACAATTCTAAGAGATATTTGTTTGCAAATAATTCAGAAATATGTTGCAGAGTATTTAAGTGAAATAAAAGGTAAAAAGTTCAACATTCTAGTCTAGCTTCTTGAGAAATAAATGTCTCTTCAAAGAAATAAATGAGCTCCGATCAGAATATGCATCTTTTCATACATAAAGAATTGAATGTTAAAACATCATATTTCATGCCAGTTCTCTTCTTTACAGCTTATTTACATAATTCAAATGAACAGCGTTTCCAGGTATTAACACATTTCCCAATTTAATTTATCACAGTTCGGAATCTCACTGATTGAACTTGTGATTCTTCTAATTTTATAACCGATATTCTTGCATTCGAATAAAAGTGATCAGAAGAATAACTATTCAAAAATGCTACTATTGTTAATGCAAGTTTTTCTATTGATGAAATAATTTACTTACAGATTTGTAATTTCGAATATGTTAAAATTCTAGGAAGATCATTTTCAGGATTAAATCGAATGAGATGTTAAAATTAAAGGAGTCGCAGTCGCAATCTATTTTCGTTATTTTTCAACCTTATTTCATAAAAAGCCTATGTGAAATATTAAAGAGTGATAAAGAAAGAAAATACTTGAACAGATGCTTTGTCATTGCAGACAAATGCCAAATTATGATTTGCACCATAGTGACCGGTTGTCTCTTGTTCATTATTTTGCTTTTAATTAATGCCATCTTGAAGAGATTTCTCAAGACTGAAATGTTAAACTTTTTACCTCTTACTTCACTTAAATATTCTGCAATATATTTCTGAATTATTTGCAAACAAGTATCTCTTAGAATTGGCACTCTTAGAAGTAGAAGTAGATTCAAATTAGAAATAAACTTCAAACTAAAATAATCCATCTAAACATATTCATTTTCTGATTAAGCAATATTGTTGGTTAATAGAAGCTTTCAGAAACTTCGCGACATTATGACTACAGAAAAAGTTTTCAAGAATGAATCATAACTATTTAGTTATATCGTTTTATATTCCTAACCAATTTTAGTTTTAGTGCAATTGATCGCAGTTGAAAAGGGTGTTATTTGAAGATAATCTGCTAATTAAAAAAAGTGCGTTATTTAAAGAGGCTAAAAATTCATCATAAAACACTAACAACTTAACAGTAATCTCTTGTTCATATATATTTTATGTGTTTTCATCGAATCACTCGCTTTTAAACATTTCTTCCTCTCTGTGCATGATATTGATAACTCAATATAATTCCAATTTTATATCACTCTATGAAATTTCTACCTTTTATAAAATGTTTTTCACCAAATGTTTTCTTTTATTTTTTGAAGTATTCGGATAAACATTTTTGACTGTTTATAGTAACTGCTTATTATTAAAAATTATCATTAATTATTGACACTTTTATCTTTATTTTGTTGCAATCATCTCATTCTATTTATTAGACTTACTTCATTTATCAATTCTTATCTCTAATTTAAGCAATGTTCTACCTCTTGTCATCGGACTTCATCTTATCAATAACTAATCACAACTTCATTTCCATTTTTCATCTTATATTTTGTTGTTTAAGTATATATTTAAATGATTTTCTATTCGTTACTTAGCAACAGTATTATTTTTTTCAGAGCGTACATTAGTCGACTTTTCAAAATGACATTTATTTAAAAGACTTCTCCGACAAGAAAGATATGATTTATCAATTCTTATCTCTAATTTAATCAATGTTCCACCTCTTGTCACCGGACTTCATCTTCTTCATTTTAAACGATAATTTTTGAACTTCAATTTCTGTTTTTTCATCAGAATGTTAAAGTTCACGATGTCATTTGTAAATATCAGATTCTCTTTATTTCATAAAATTATCTAATAATTCAGTACAACGCTCTCTTCAGTATAATACTGAACAATAAGAGAGCATTTCGTTGGTGTTGAAGTCACCTGGTTGAATGACCATTAATTCCAATGCATACAAATGTAACGTATATTGGTCAACATTGACAAATTCATACACTCTAAAATGATTACCCTTTGTATCTTTCTAAATGAATATAATAAAAGTGATGAAGAGAAGGGAAGGAAACAGTACAAAATTCTCTATATATCTACTACTAACAAAATGTAAAAACTATAAGAATAAATATCATAGTGTCATTGATGTCGGGGTTTGAACCTTATTACAATTAATTAATTATTCCAATAGAATAATAATCCGTCTACTTATAATAACCAGCGGAATCCTATAAAATTGTCATTGAATATATCTTTAGAAGAAATATACAAACAGACTACAGGAAACTATAAATTTCGGTGATGAAATTTAAACTTTGGAAGGTAAATCTGCTAAAAGCATCATCTTTAAGGAAAAAATTTTAATTGCAAGCTTATTTAGGGAATAAATGAAAGCGACTAATTCACTAATTTCTTTTACGGAACATTTTCGGAGCAAATTATTTTAATATTTGGCACGTCAAAGCTTTTCGCGGTAAGACGTGAAATTATACAATTGTATTTTCAACAGCTTAATGGAAGGATGTGGTAGTAGTATTTTAATCTTTATAATATATATCATTTGTTTTCAGGATGCTTTGTTATCGCACATTATGAGAAACAATGGTATCACTGAAAGTCAGACATCTTTGCTTGCGTATTTTTGTTACAATAATTGCGCTAATGGGAATAATTTATTACTTTCAATATATTAAGAATATCATACAAAACTTCAAATATACTGCTGCAAGTGATAATTATTCTGATATCATTGATGGCAATTTACATTTGGTATGAATTTTTGAATTTTTCACGATTTTGTATTTTCTTCGCAACATACAAATAATATTCATTCATTTGCTGAAATTCTTTCCAGTTTATTTTATTGAATGCCATATGAGAAATGTAATTTTTGTCAACCATAAAGTTTTATAATTATTTCCTTCAGGAAAAGCAAGAATTACAGTATTTGAAACAATTTAATCATCTATTTTGGTTTTGTGATGTAATCCCCAATAAATATGTCTTCGGTACATATGATGATTCAGAAAATACGGTAGCAATTGGTAATATTATTATCTATAGAATGATAAATTCATCAAACGAAGATTATATAAAATTTGTGCGAAATGAAGATCTGCGAGCTGCTTATGGGTATACTTTTAGCACTTATGTTTCCTATTCTTTTAAAGAATTAAAAGCTGCCGGCTTTGCTGGTCTGAAATTAATTTTTATATTGGAATGTATAATCTGTGCAGGTATCATGAAAAACTTTAGAATTGAATAACGTTATGCAGAAAAATTAATAAAAAAGAGATGATATTATTATAATTCCTTTGAAAGAAAGAGAAATATAAATCATTAAGACATAAGAAGAAAAAGCAAATGACAATCTGGTAGCTATAAGTGAGACATTAAAATTTGGAAGGTACCAATAAGTCCTATTGGTATCTTATCTGTATCTCTCTCAGTTGGAAATTTATCTGAACACTGAGCAAAAGATTAAAGTGAATGAATAATCTTTGTGATGTTAAGAGATCATATTAAAGAATTTCTTTTGCAATGTTAAAAGAATTGAAGAAATTGTTTTTAGCCTATATGCAATTAAGAAACATATATTTGAAAGGGAAACATGGATGCCGGTAAACAAAGAAGAATTCCTTCGGAAATGGAGCAATGGAAGATTTCTTGATTGCATGAGGTTGAATATTTCGAGTAACTGGGATAAATCCGTTATTCCTGATAGTTATGTCAACAATGTGGCTAAATTTCGAGACTTTCTCGAGTCCTATGCAGCGACACCGTTTCTTTTCGGCGGCACCCTTCTTGGTCTTTTTTAAATTCATTTTTAAATAGACTGTATTAAATTATTAATGAAGTTATGAAATCAATTCTTTTTTTAAATCAAACTGTATACCTCTTTACTTTGTTTTCTCTCCTCCTTTGTCATAAGACATCATAGGAAGGCTGATTTCAATAATTAGCAAAATCATGCTTCCATTGTCATCTTGAAAAGTTCTTTCATTCTATCGTTTTTCAAATAACCTTATTTGTTCCACCGATGGGAAAATTAATAAGACTGAATAAACAAGAAATTCTAGAATTTATTCAGTTAATATAGAGTAGCTTATATCAGGTTGGTACAGGGAATGCTCATTTATCAAAGATACTACGGATGTTGATTTGGCGATGAAAATTGCTTCCCTAGATCTAAAGATGTTAAAAAATATGGAGAAGTCGAATGATTTCAAACTTTTTTGGATCCTCGGAAAAGTTTGTTTGCATAATCGAACAAAATTCCACTTATCATGATTAAGAAAATGAACGATTATTAGATAATTATTTAGTTCATTAGTTCGTAATTCATTAATAAGCCAAATTAGAACTTTATTCGCTTCATTTAGTTCAATCATATATTCTCCAAAAATGAAAATTAAAATTCTGTTTAGGTTAACGATTCATTAGAAGTAAGCGTTTATTCGGCAAACATCAAAATAGATTTATTCTTCCTGTACGAAACGAATGATTCTGCTTGGGTGGGTGGAATGATCGTCAGCAAAAAGAAAAAATTTCGTTGGATTTATCCACTCATTTCACAGATTTGTACAGGAGATCTACTGGGAAGATTGTTTCATGTGCCTTGCAATATTGAGGAAGTATTGAAGGTATGTTCGCGAATTTTTTGTTATATGCAAACTAAGCCAGGTGAGGAAGCAGATTAGAAGATCCAAAAGTTATCATTACCCTTTGAAAAATCATGTATGTTTGAAGTTTAGATTAATCTTCTTCTCATTCTTGAATTTTCGCGTTCTTTTTATAGATTCATGAGCTGATTGAAGCACAGTATAAAATGAATATGATCGAAAACTATGAAAGATTTTATCAACTTCAGGCGGACTATGGTAACTGGAAAATACCGCATTCAACAGCAAATTTCACTTGGTACAAATCTCATAAAAATGTTCATGAAGCTGGGTATTGGAGCGAGAGTGAATGGAATGATACTTACAAGGTATTCTGATCGAATTCTAACAAACAGCTCAAGTTGCAGTTACCGAAGAATATTAAATTTCCTCATCAATAAGATGAGGAAATTTCAGATGAAAGAAATAACCCAGTAACAGTGCAAATTATTGCAAATTTCAAGTTTCTTATAATGTTGTTTGTGGCGTTGAATACAATTTAATTTCCTTTAATTTAATATATGAATGTCACATATCATTGCAAATGCATATCATAGGTATGAGTTTCATAGATTGCTTGCTCAAGCTTGGCCTGAAATGATCTATGCAATGAAGTAGTTTTTCACACCATCAGATTCATTCTCCACTAAATTAGCTTCCTCCTAAAATGCAATTACATCACTCATAGAGAGGTCTTTTTAATACGCTGCACAATATTGTAATATTGATCACCCGTGAAAAACTGAAAAACAGAAGAAAATGATAGTTTTTTGAAAATTAAAATTTATAGAAACTTTTGCGCATTATACTGCTTTATATATCAGTGCCGTCTTGCTATGCACGTCATTCTTTTTTAATCCTAAAGTTCGTAAAGTATCATTACAGCAGTAATATTTTTGGGCGAACGCTTCTAAGCACTACAGATTGAGGCCAAGGTATGTTATGATTGTAATAATTAGGCTATTGATCCAGAAGCTACTCAAATCCACTACCATGTACATGGAAAACATATATCGATTACACACATCATTCTGGTTTGTAAATATTCCCGTTTTCTGTTGCATTTCGTGTATTATGTGAGAACATATAAATTTACTTTTTACTTTCAAGCAGTTCTTCAATATTTCTATGTCACTTCTTTCTCTCTAAAAATTCTGTAATGTAAAGAACGACAATATGTTGCAATTGTGCTTATTTTTTGATAGAGCTTAAGCAGCCCACTTCAAGCACTCATCTAGAAAATTTCATTCTTACCTAAAAATGATATCAATTGTTTGAACATTTCATAAATATTTCCATTTCCACTGAAGTTTTATCACTTGTAAGAGAAAATGAACATTTTTATGAGAGTACGACAAATAATTATTACTCGAAAAGAGTTGTCGAGAGAAGTTAAGTGTGATTAAAAGTTAAAAATTGTAAGAAAGTTTACATCAATCGATCACTTAAATGAGCGTAATGAATTACAACAAAATGAAAAAGTGGAAAAGAAATAAAGAGTTGGCAGAAAAATCGATGAGTTGATAGATTCCATTCCAAAAGAATTTACGAACGAAGTGTAACTCAAAGTTCGAATTCTGACAATGCTCCATGAAGTACTTTAGTCATCATGACTGAATATTTCCTCCAAGTTAAATACGGCTTATAGGCGCAAGAGTATCGATTGCGAGGATAAAAAATACTACACAACTGCGTATTATAAGTAATACTGCACAATTGCACTATAAGAAACACTGTAAAACAGCGTTGCAAATAAACTGCACAATTGCATTACAATACTGCAGAATTGCATTTCTGCATTGTTAAAAAAAACGAATGAATGACTATTAGATTGATTGAATGAAGAATTGGTTGAGGATTTTATTAATTTTCGCTAATGAAGTAATAATGTTAAGTTTTATGATGGTAGAATTACGACGAAATTTCTTTCGATTTCGATTTTCGTGGAATTTCAATTAATAGAAGTTTTTATGGATTCTTTTCATTTTTATATTACATTTTATCATTTTTATTCTATAAGTATCGAATAGAGTTGAGAATTATTCCTATAAAATTTCAACAAATCCCTTTAGATTTATTTATTTCTTTTTGATTATTATTTCTAAAAAAAATTCTGAACAAACTAACTTTTAGTAATTCTTCGAAACTCTAATGAAAATGATGAAAAATTCGTTATCATTCAATATATTGAATGATGTCACACTTCGTACACCCGAACTATTAAGTAATCAAATTACACTTTCTTCAAAATATGTGAATACACGTATAAAAAGATTTTTCCATCACATCAAGTTTCGTGCGCATTGCGGAGCTGTCGTACGGCTGTGGAGTGGTATAAGGCAGCTACAATGCATGTGGAAGTGAACTCTATCCATTATTCTTCCAATTGTCGCTTTTATCTAGCCAGTTGATCAGACTAATTGCTGATGCATTTCGGTAAAGCCTATGAAATATTTGTTGATCATGGAAGATTGCTTTGATATAGCCAGGAAAGACCTTTCGCGCTATTTCTTTGCAGAACAGGAAAGAGATTTCTATATGAAGTTTTCTTCCGTTTCATGAAGGGAGAAAGAGCGAAAGACAAAAAAATGCGAAAGAGTTTATCATGAGATTACAGATATTGTGAGAGAATCTGGAATGAAAGAAGTAGCATAGATTCATAGGAGAAAACAGGGAACGTTGATATTCGAGAAATACTCTTCAGTCAGGAATGGAGGAAATATTTGAAGATAATGATACATAATGTGATGAGAGTTAAAAGTAGAGAATGATGATATGAGATGGATGTTAGAGATAGCAAGGGAAGAGTGAGAGAGTGAGTTCTGCGGTGGAATTTATAAAGAAAGTGAAGAAATGTGTAATTCTTTCTGTTCTCGGAATGTTTTCTTAGAGAGATGGAAAGGAAAAAAGAACGGTTTGTTGTAATCTGGGGTGTTGTGTGGACGATGTTGGGTGGCTAGAAATTTGTTGTACTTTCCATTATTGACCTTTATCCTTCCGATGTAACGGAATGGATAGAATCGCTAGCTGTAATTATGAAAGGTGGGATAACAGATAATCAGATTTCTAATTCTCTGATTGCAACAGTATATCGCAGTTAACATTTATATTTACAGTAATGGTGGACGGGTCCGAAGGTGCTGTTACGTTGCGTAGCCTGATTGAAAACGAGATCCCGGACGGCAGATCGAATCTGGAAAGCAGTTGTTCAAATTTAGAACGGGTTGCTGCTTACTGTGAAGCAAATTATGCACAGGTACTCTTGCTTGTATAGGTAATGCATTTGGTATGTTTGATCCTGACTTTTTTTGATTTTAAATTTGGACATGTTGAACTGCTTTAGAGGGAAATATATAATAATTGAATCATCGAAGTTTGCATCTGCTCAGCATTTGCATAACTTAATATTGATATTTATCAGAGAGTAATGAGAGATTTGGAGACTTTTTCTCTGTAATGAATGGATTAAGCCCATATTATGTCGTAAAAGAGTCTTTTGAAAAATCAATCGGTCTTACGTTTTATTAGTCGGCAAGAGAATTAGAAGGGCTGCTATATGGAAATGTTTCCTTTTAGATCTCGAGTCCAAGAAGCACCTTAGAGCACCGTAAAATAATGTTTCTTTTCAGGCACAAAATAAAAAGGCGGCATTTGATGAAACAAGACGATATGTAGTGCAAAGTCTTGCTAGTGTAGCATATCAGGTGAATACTTTGGCGTATGCTCTATTACATGCACTCGATTTGCAAACTGATAAAATCAATAACATGGCATCGCAGGTGCGTTTTTCTTTGATCATTACTGAAATGTTCAGAAAATCAACGTGTTCATTGTTATTTAAATGTTTAGTTTGATATTTTGCAAGTTATTCAGTAAATGACCGCAAGTACACTTTTCCACATACAATAAAATGAAAAGGTCACTTCATTTACTTGTAAACTCCTGCACTTCTAGATTTGAATCAACTATTAATTACTGAATGAGAAGTAACAATTCAAATATAAACTGCAAACTTATTGTCTGAAAGCAGTTTAAATTCTGAAGGAAATTGTTCTTGTCATACATAATTTCAAATTTCACACCCAGCTTTTTAGGTTCGGAACGTGGGAGAAATCGTTGCAATTCATAAAGAGAAAGTAGCGAGGAGGGAAATCGGAGTATTAGCAATAAACAAATGTATCCAGAGACAACACAAAGTTATCGCAATTGGAGTTCAGGTTATTTAATCATCGAAATTTCTGTTACATTATGAGTTGTTCATTTTTTTTTTCCATTCATCGATGCTTATTAAAGCTAAAACTTAATTATTCTTTCACTTTCTTAAGGAACCTCCTCAACGTTACCAACGTACTCCAATCGATTATTCGGTATTGGATAATTTGGGACATGGTGTTAAAACTCCTGAGCCAGCGAATCGTTCATTTGCAACACGCGTGGTCTCGACTATATCTCATGGAAACACTAGTGCACATTATCCGGTTTTTCCTAATTTTGAACAATTGCTCCCTAAAGCAAATATCACTGCTACGGTATTTTTCCTAATTTTTCAGAATGTTGAGATAGATTTGATATTTTAGCTGTTAAAATGATTAACAAATATGCCTTGTGGTTATCGTAGCAGATGCTCATCAGCGACACATCTGGCCAACCTTGTATTTTGCAAGTTTAGTAGCTGATAACATTAATGAATTGAGTTGTCCAGTAGTATGTATGTTCCGAAATAGTCTTGCTTCGATTTTAGCATCAAATCAGTGCTAGTCGGAGGGATTCGTCCATCAGCTTCGCTATATTAAGCTTAACGGAATGGATAGTACATGTAATTAGTAATAACTGGCTAAACTGATGTGCAGCTGGTCAGCATTTATTTTAGCTTTCCCGCTCATCGACGACACGTGGAGATCACTATCGTATGCCACAAGTGGCTACGACGCCAGTTATAGATCCTCAAAGATTTTCTACTGTTACACACGGAAGCCAAAACTATAATGGTACTTCAAATGCATCAAATTATGGTACTATAAACAGAAAAAGAGATTCGCAGCAATCCATGCCTCTTCCTCCTCCTCAATTGGCATCAGTAGCCCAGTATAGGTTGTCATCGAATAGTTTAGGTAGATCTTTGATGCTAATTTAATATGTGCTTGGAAATAAATAAAATTGATGCTTTTGGTCCAGTAATTTTTACCGTTTGATTTTGTTACCCAAGTCCCATTTTACTGTTTTCTCACTACAGATGGACTTCCACCACCACCTACTTCTGTGATGATGGACGATGAACCACTACCACCTCCTCCAATGAAGGCTACAATGACGCCAATTTACGAGTCAACATCATCAAAAAACCATTGCACGCCATCTGGTAACGGCCGCTCACCTTTTCTACTTGGATCTCCATTTGACCGTTCATATGATTGGATCCCAAAAATTTATATTGAGAAAGGTGTGTAGTTTTGACAATTTTACAATTACGATTAGAGAACAACTGAGACGTCAAGGGAATAACTGTTCATTTTCTGTCTTTGAAATAAATTATTTTAATATAATACTAATACAAAAAAAAAATCTAGGAGGTAGAAAGCTCGAGCTAAGTAAGTATTGGAGCAGTATGATGAAACGCATTTTTAGCAGTTGCGCTGTACGATTACGAAGCAGAAAAACCGGACGAATTAACCCTTAGAGAAAACTGCATCGTCTATGTTTTACGAAAGAATGAAGATGGTTGGTACGAGGGTGTACTTAATGGGTGTACTGGACTGTTTCCAGGAAATTATGTCCAAGCAATTAATTGATTTCTTGTCGACTTGATAATCCTTCAACCATTTCTTCTTTCCACAGAGATGTTTTCAGATTTTCTGAAAAAGTTCCAGAAATGATTTTCATGTTACACTTCTAGATATTGCTATTTACGTTATGTGTCGAAATGTATATGGCTTTGGTTAAAGTTATGAATGGTGATTCAGTCATATGAATGTCTGAACAGTTGTTTAACATACACATTTGTTAACATTTTTATTATACTTGTGTATGTTGCTGTTATCATTTATATTGATTGATAGTGATAGTTATTCATATGAGATCCAACCAGTGACATCATTTGCAAAATTCTGAGTCGAAAGGATCCGCTATATCGTTATAGTTGTACTCTAACAATTTTTCACAAATGTGCATAAAAATTTAAAACACATGATGCCAATAAATTTTTCATTGCTGATGTTAATGGTATGAAATAAAGGTAATATTCATTAATGATTTATTGAATTGATCTGATATTGATTATATGAGGTATGATGAAATTAAAAGAGCCTTCGAGCGTTAAATGAATATCGATATTATTCGAGGCTCATTTTAACTTTCATTCCGAGATGAACTTGTCCTTCAACATGCACTTTTAAGATCTCGAGCTGATTCAAACCTATTAAGATCTTTACTCGTTTGTAACATTGTCCTCATTTGTAAGTCTTGTAATTTGTTCGCCTTATTGAACAAATGTTTAATAGGATGCTCATGTTATTAGAAGCATTGATTCTCAACATTTCCAGGGTTTTTTTTATTTCGTTCAGAGATTGCACAGCTATTGATTTCTGCTCATTCCATTTACTTCTCATATCTCATGTGTTTTTTGTTGCATTTACAGTGCAATGCATGGCTACTGTGTTAATATGTACCTGGAATGTTCTATTTGAAAAAGATTGAGAAAAGTAACTGCCATGTTGAGGTAAACATTTTTGATAATAGTCCGGAACTTTCTACTTTGTAATGTTATTATCATGTTCATCGAAAATCCTAATTTCAAGTAATTTGTGGCATATTCTTTGGAAATTTTGATTTATTTATTTATTCATTTTATTTATTGTTTTGAATTATAGCGAATTATCCAAAGTAAATTGTTTCTTTAACAAATATTGGGAAGAATGGGAAGAGCAGAGCTTCCTGAAACTCTCATGATTTTATTTTACCTAGGATAATTGAAAAGAAGTTCAAGAAATTCACTTTTCACGGGATGATCAAAAAGAGTGCAAAACAGGTCTGAATAGAGTGTTAAACTTTTCATTAGGATTAGGAAAGTGTTATACTTTTCATTAGAAAAATTTTCAACTTGCCAGCGCGACTATTTGTACTATCTTCTCGATGTGGTTCTATACCAGGAACACCACTATCATTATATCTAATTACATTTTAATTACATTACCCTTAGGTGATGTAATGTGATTTGATTTCAGTGTTGACCCTCTCACATCCTCCCATTCACTCACTCATTCATTCATTGATATTCTGCTGGAGTAGCAATTGAAGTATTTCGAGGTGACTGTGAGTACTGCTTATACGAGATGCTACTACTACTGCTATTGCTGCCGTTGTAGCTATAGCTGTAGCTAGTGATCTTTTTAAAGCGGATCCTTTTTTCTGCTACAACTCTGTGCAGCAGTTACTTAAAATACAAGTGCGTTTGTTAGTTATATGTCTCCCAAGTGATGTGATGTCTTAGATGAAGATTGCTAGCTGATAATCCAATAGGGAAATGAATGATGGAAGGTGAGCTGAGAGTTGAGGTGCATTTATCCCTCATTCTATCCCGTCTTTTGTCTTCTCCATTTCTTTCTTCCATATGCAATTCATTTCCCTTTCCACTGTTCACTGTTCATTAGTTGTACTTTCTTTATGTCCCTGTCCACTAGTTGGTTGTGGTCCCTCGTCATCCATTCTATTCAATTTTATATATTAGCCATCCAATAATTGTACTTTTCCATCTTTAAAATTCAATGCTACTACTTTCGATCCCTTCCATAAAGTTATTCCTCATCATCTTTTCATTCTACTTTCCCTCTTTCTCCAGTGTTCTTTCTATGTTTATTCGATCATTCAAAAGATCTAGCAAAGGGAAGAGTTCTATCTTCTGCAATTTCAGCTCATCTTATTTCTAATGTGATAATGAATGCTTGAAGATTTTGTAGTAGTTTACATGCCTTTTGAACTTCCCACAATTTACCTCTTACGCTGTGCATGTTAATCTCAATAATCATCTTATTCATGATCGGGATTTCGACCGTCTTCGGGAAAGTTCGCGTATTTGCTTGCAAAATTATTTTATATCATTTTAACTTGAATGAGACTTTCATCCCACTCATTCTTATTTTTTTAGTTAAACGTATCTTGGTTTGCTTGTTCACTAATGAATCGAAGAATAGCTTTAAACGTGGCCTAACAGGAGCAAATTATAAAACACTACTACATGTAGTAAAATTCTAGAATATTCCACTAGCGTATTGATTAAACGGCTAAAATTTGGGACTCTTTGCATCATTTTCCTCATCTTTATTTATTCACTCTTCGACAAGAATAGCATTCATTCATTCATCCAGTTTTGTTTCCACACGCTTTTCATTTATTAACGTTTGTTTGAATGACCTTAGCTAATTCACATTTAATTTTAGAGAGTTAATTAAAAATCTTATTGTAGTTA
This sequence comes from Cercopithifilaria johnstoni, assembly GCA_916381525.1. Classification (NCBI taxonomy): domain Eukaryota; kingdom Metazoa; phylum Nematoda; class Chromadorea; order Rhabditida; family Onchocercidae; genus Cercopithifilaria; species Cercopithifilaria johnstoni. The sequence continues at coordinate 325,384 of CAKAEH010001315.1, forward strand.
TGAATCAGTTGTTTTTATTTTTCTTCAAAATTTTTTCTTTTTTCAACTTCACTTTTTTTTGCTGTTTTAAATTTTCATAAACGAAATTCAAAAGCATTTTTTTTATAAAATTTAAGAATCTTTCGTAGTAAATCATCCTGCCGAATTTTTTATATCATGTGATGATATAAAAATATGATGATATGCCTAGACAGTTTTGGTAATGCGATTCTTTAAATTGTTAAATTCTATTAGATGATATTTTCTTTTTTTTGAATTTATTGTAAGGTTGTAATAGTTGTTACTGAAAAGTAAGCGGTTAGCGTAAGCAGCAGAATGGTTTTTTGGAACTTTTTCCCTCTACAGTGGGAAATAATACATTCAAGATATGGTAAAGCGCGTTTGCAGTTCATATAAATGATATTTTTTAATTTTAATTTCTTTGAATATTTCAGATAATTCGCTTATTTCGACAAATTTTAACAGTTTCTGTAATGTTATTTGTGACCGTTCTACAAGAATTCTCATTTCCATAATGGTAATTATTTTGCTACGTGCAAGGTCATTTTGTGCACAATAAAGTTCATTTTTTCAAATTATTTCGAATGCCACTCTCTTTGTGATGATGACATGCTCACTCTCGTTGCACATCTTCCGTACAACTACGGCCAGCAGAGCATCCAACGTTTTTATCACGTTGCGGATTACAACGCGCTAGATGGCTGTCTTATCGGTTCCAAAGAATGTGTAAAGTAATAACAAGATTCTAATTTGCTGACGAATTAGAGACAAGGCAAGGAGGTATACCACTCAGGCGATAATGTTGGCTCCAATGGTAACCACTTTTTAAAGCATCATTCTTGAACATTGTTAAATTCTGGAACACGTTTAAGATGGTAGATAAAGACCAAAAAATATCAGAATTAATCCAGTATTTGATATTAACTTCTAATTAGATTTTGGAAAGTGGTGCAAGGAATTCTTCAATGAGATGAAGGATTGACGATGATATAACTGATAAACAAATGAATTTTGACTGCTACCTCATTTTCTTATCCATTTATTTATAAGCGAAACTATTTTTCGGGATAAAATATAAAGGATAAATAAAAGGGTGCTGCTGTTGATGATGATTCAGACCGTTAGTCTTCAGTTGGGTCCATCGATGCATCATCTCATCCACCGCATTGCATTGCTTGCTTGAAATGGCATTGCTGGCTTTCATTGCCATTTCTGGAATACTCGATCTTGTTTAATTTGTTACTGCTACACCCCCAGTTCATCGCTTCGCTTCATCTTTTTTGCGTCTCCAAAGCACACCATTCTCAACGCATACTCTAACATAGTGAAAAGATACATAGACTGATCTTGGCATGTCATGCTTTTAGTTAATTTCCACAGCGATATGATTTATAGAGTACTCATCTTATATTCCAGGATACCATTTTACATCTCTTATAATCCATAAAATCCGAGTTTTTCTCCCCAGCAAAAATTATTGACATTGATGAAATATGTCAAAGTGTACATTAGCCCATAAAATATTATTTAAGTGTTCTTTGTTTTCCTATGATTTTCTGTTATTCATCATCTTTGTTATCATCTCTGTGATTGTGATTATCCTACTGTTTTCATGCATTAAGTAATGACGTAACTCGAGAAATTCGCAAAATTTATTGTTCATTTGAGTGTTCACTGAAGATAGAAATGATTTTGCAGAAATCATGATGAGTTGAAGGAGAAGACATGGAAAAGTTTGATGGCTTCGAATATACGAAGAAAGATCTGATTGGTCATGGTGCATTTGCCATCGTTTATAAAGGACGATATGCTGATGTTAGTCGTCCGCTTTTCTCAATGTTCATTTCTAACATTTTTTAAATTGGAAGTCCTGGTATGGCCAGCACCTCTGAGTTCTCATTTTTATGAAACTGGATCGCAAATTAAATCACATCGAAAAGGGAAGTTGATTCGGCATAATTTATTTGTCACTTTTTCGATGTGTTCGGAAGATCTTAGACATTTCATTGATAAATGGCTAAAGTTTCCATTCATTTTTCACTTTTTCACTTATTTATTATTGTCACCTTGTCCGATCACTACTTGCGATGAACAAAAGCTAAAAAGGATTCTCATTATTTTAAAAAGATATCTTTTATCCACAGTACTTATAGTTTATTATATTTTTTGCCCAAAATCTTTATTTCGTTTGAAAATAGTACCAACAGAAAAATACACCTCTCCCTTTTGCCAGACAGTTGTGTACTTCGGCTAGAATAAGGCGAAATTTGTAGCCTTCAGAAATGAAAGTAACTATTCCTGTTGATAAACGTGTACCTCTTTGCCTTTATGATGTCAGTGCTTTGCAACACAATCTTTATCATTATCATCATTTTTTTTCATTCCTTCAGCTTCACTAATATCTTCAATTTTAAATAATACTAATTTGCAAATATTATGTTTCAGCGCAAGGACGTTGCGGTGGCTATTAAGAGCATTGCAAAAAAAAGTTTAACTAAGTCGAAAAATTTGCTCACCAAAGAAATAAAAATACTTAAGGTAAGGTTATCAAAATCTCAGATCAACATTCATTGTTTATTGAAAAGAAATTCCGTTAATCGGGCTTGGCAGGTATGTAATTTTAGGAGTTGTCTAATTTGCAACATGAAAATTTGGTGGCATTGTTGAAATGTGTCGAGACGCCTACCAATGTTTTCTTAGTAATGGAATATTGCAATGCTGGAGATTTGGGTGACTATTTGCAAAATAAAGTAACACTTCCTGAAATAACCATACAGCATTTCCTTGTTCACATTTCTCGGGCCATTGAAGCAATTAATAAAAAAGGAATCGTACACAGGTCATTTCATCATTTTTTTTTTTGTACGGAATTAAATACGCACATGCAAATTTAAGTATATGCGAAAATATAATTATTAAGTCAAGACATATTGTTTAATTGAACAATGTTGTACTATAACTTAAACAGATGCAATTTCAAATTTGTCTTTCGATTCGAAATTGAAGTTCTTTAATCATTTGTAAGTAAAGGTCATTTTCAAACATTTTGGAAACTATTAATTGTTGATTACATTTAATCGAAATTTAAATGAATAGCTAATAATGATATACGATGCTCATGGGAGTAATTTGCAGATGGAGTTTCTTATCCTAGCATATTAGGTTTTTATTTGTTAGCGCAAGACATGTGTTAAACTGGTCATTGTTTATAGCCGAAAATAGAATAATTTTAAGTCGACTAATGTTTGCATTTTCAGGGATCTGAAGCCTCAAAATCTATTGCTATGCAATCCAGGACAGCGTCCGAATCCTCCGGCTACAGATCTAATTGTGAAACTTGCTGATTTTGGCTTTGCACGTTTTCTAGGTGATGGTCATATGGCAGCCACTTTATGTGGCTCACCGATGTATATGGCTCCTGAAGTAAATTTGTTTATGTAGATTTTCTGGACTGTGATGACCTGATTGTTCCATTAATTATGATCCAAGAGCATATTCAGAAATCTTACCTTTGAAACTTCATTTTCCTTAAAATACGTTGTTTAGTGCATTTCGGTTGATGATTATTGACTTGTAATTTCAGGTGATAATGTCATTGCAGTATTGCGCCAAAGCTGATTTGTGGTCGGTAGGAACAATTATTTTTCAATGTTTGACGGGAAAGGCACCATTTCAAGCACAGACACCGCAGGCTTTAAAGCAGTTTTATGAGCGGAATAAAGAGCTTCGGCCGAACATTCCGACATATTGCAGTCCTTTACTGAAAGATTTACTCCTTGGTCTGCTGAAAAGAAATTCCAAAGATCGCATCGAATTCGGTAATGAAATTTGTTTCATTTCCAAATATAAATAGAGTTTGGAAAAATTTAAATAACATCTCATCACTTAACTGTCCTTTTGGAAAAATTATTAGTTAAAATTTTGCTTTAGAAAATTGTTTATTTAGAACATAACTAGCATTAAATTATTTAGGTGAAATTTATATCATTAAGTAAAAATTGATTCATTTGCACTTCATAAACAATATATTATATATTATTTATCAGTTAGTTATGTTCGTGTAACTTATTAGATGTTGGATTCTTCCAATAAGAGGAAAAAATCATGTAAAGTCATGAGGACAAATTACGAATTGATATTAACATAAAATGTATTTGGTGATATTGATGCTTAATCAGGGAATACTCAATCAGATTCAGAAATCGAAGACTTAGCCTCTGAGCTTTGAACTCTCTAAATAATAAATTTGATCTTTAGATGTTTTTTTTCTCTCCTTTTGGGTTTTTTTTTCTTGAAGGAGTAAATGATTGTTGAATGTTAATGGCTTTTGATTTGATTTTTCAAAAATTGATTTAATTTTTTGTTTGGATAATCCGCAACATTGGATGCCGGGTAATAATTTTAGTATTGAATGCCAAAATTCTAGAGCATTTCGTTTTCTTACAAACTACTAATGTACCTGTTTTTTTTCTTACGTCTGCTTTTGATCTGATACTTTGCAATATTGATTGGAATACTACAAAGCTGTGAATACAAGATGGGAAATGAACGAATTTTTCTGATTATATGAATTTGTTTGATAAGAGTTTAGGCTACTTTAAATTCACTGCAGAGGCTTTCTTTTCGCACCCTTTCATCACAACAAGTCATGCATCTGGCAAACATCACGATTTGGCTGTCTTACCACAACTCATCTCTTCGCCATCTCATCGAGCAGCAATATCTGCTACAACATCACCAACTGTTGCCGGACGTACTGTTGCCAGTTCAAAATTGGATTCACCTCATCCTACCGGCTCGCGGTATGTTACTTTTCTTTCATTAGATTAAAATCCCATAACAGTATCAAAATCTTTCATTAGATACAAATTGGTAATTTGGTATCTTTAATTCGGACTTTTTTGTTTCCCTTCTTCTAAGCATTATGTTGTTTGCTACCTTAACTTATGTTTTACTTTAGCTGATAACATATTTCTGTAACCTACTCTTTTCAGACACAGCACCTTTCCGACACCAAGACAGGCAGGAGTTGTGTCCGATTCTGACGACTTCACATTCCTACCATCACTTCATGGCACTCAAATTCCCCTTGCTAATAGTCGATCAAAAACGTATTCACCTCTTGTTTCTCGGCGACCGTTCTCTGCAACAAACCCAAATATTGACTCATATTCGGGAAATCATGTCAAACAGATTAAGGTATTCTATATGTGTATTGTCCTTCGAATCACCTTTTGCTATCATTACTTGGATGCGACTATCACATTCCAGTGCGATTTAATACGTGTGCATTACGCTACAAGATGCATCGAACATTTTTTTTCTCCGTGGAAATATCCTCGAAATGCTGTGCATCAGTTTGATAGGGCACCTCCTCAGGAACCATTTTAATTGTGAAATGGATTAAAGTTGAAGCTGAAAGATGAAAATGTCGTACGATTCAAACTCTGTTAATGCTTCAGATTTTTAATGGTGCATCTAATGCACGTGCTGTGCCGGTACCAAGTCAGAGGCTGGCATATGCAAAAATGGAAGAAAGGCGAAATGGCTCTTCTACACATCATAATCATGTGGCAAGCATTCAGCGATGTAGTGCACGAAGTGTGAATGGTGGTGCTGCTATCACTGCTGAGTCCAAAGTTCCTTCCATTGAATATATTAGTTTGCCCACAAGTTAGTTTTTACTTAATTTTTTCATTTCATTTTGTTGAAGTTCAAGTACACCACATGCCAAAAAAATTAAATTAAACATTTTTAGTTATCAAAAGAATAATTGTTTTTTATTTCTCTGTACGACTTCGAAAATCTCCTCTTTTATGAAAATCCTCTATTATTTGTCTGCTATTTTTATTAAATTTAACTAGAGAAGTCTAACAATTTATTAGTTTTTAGATTTTGGGGCATATCTCCTGCTGAGATAACAGATTTTTTCTATTCTTTTAATCTTCACCGTTAGATTGCTTTTCGCATCTCTTCTTGATCTACTCAAGGCAAAAAATTAGTTTGACTGTGATTTGATTTTCCATGTCCATGAGTTTATAACTTTTCAGTAAAGTGCGATTTAATTACTTCTTATAGAATAGAAAGTTTAACTTTATCATAAAACATCTCCTTTGCATTAATTCTTCATGTTTCTGATATTTTAATAACTGAAATTTCAGCACAATTTATCGTGAAGGATTCACGGACATCACAGTGTGATACGGCATTACTAAGTCGACCACGAAGATATACTATTGATACCGTTGCAACTACTTCTGATGCTAGTTCGTCACCGGAATTAACTCCTTCTGCTACTTCTAATGCTACCAGCGGAGGCTGCAGTCGAAAAATTCTGGAAGCAGTTCCGGAACTGGACGCCATGAATGTCGTTCATGCTACTCCTGGGAATGAAACGCTAACGAACAAGGAAAAAACGGAAGTACGAAACAGCAATGTGGAAAACATTCAATCTTGTATGGAAGAAGGGGATGTGGGAAGACCGAGTTCACCTCAGGCCTCACCTATACCTCCAGTGGATAATCTAAAATATCTTTCGGTATCGCCACCGCGATCTTGTGCATCGCTTACTGTTCGTGTAACTCCACGAGCTACCAATGAAATTTCAACGAGGTTTGTAATTTATGAAACCGATGAGCTATTAAAGAACAGGAAGATCAGATTTGACTTGAACTTAATGGTTGCAATCATATAACTTGAAATGTGACGTTGCTGTTTGAAAAATGTTTTCAAATTAAACAGTGTTTTCTTTTCAGCTCCAATATTTAAATCTATCACTTGCTGTTGATCAGTCGACTCAGCAACTTTTTAAAGTATCAGTTATATTTGGTAATAAAAAGTTACTGCGAATTCAAAACATCCTTTTAAATTATAAAAATAATGTTTTTCTTTTACAGTAGCAGTCTGAGTGAGGAAGAAGAGGACGCTGAACTCAGTCAGCCGATCCATCTTCCATTTGCATCCAGTAAATTTCTAAAATTATTTTATGCCATACTAACAGAATACTTCGCCAACAAGATTTTTTTCAAAACATGATTTGAGAAGTTTGGGATTCTGCTTACTTTTTAATGTTAAGGTAGCCTAACAATTTTGCTTTGAATATATTCTGATACACTGGCATTTACTTTTTAGTTATTAACTCTTACTCTTTGTTATAGGTTTGTCTTCTCGTTCGCAACTCATGGAAAGCGAATCAGTAGATGAGGGAATCTGTACAGGAACTCAGGTCGCCCATGATGCGTCAAATACGAATGCATCAGCACCTAATCAAAATGCTATTCCATCACTGAATGATATTGCACCGTCGCTGGAGCAGGAAACTCTTATGGGCGTTCGTTTTTTTGCTCCATATACATTCGCATGATATTGTTGATTATTCTATTTTTCAGTTGCATAATTACTAGCTGCCAAGTTTCTTAATAGATTTCTAGTGGTTTCTAAATTGAATTTACATTATTTTGACATTTTTTTGTCCCTGCTGAGTTGTAAAACCTTAAAGTGTCCAGTTTTCGTCTAATTTTTCTTGTCAAATAAATACTTCATATTAAATAAAAATGCTTCAATTTCTAGGCGGAACATGTTCAAGTGTTAGCGAAGTTGCGATTTGTACTTGAATTAGTTGAGACACTTATTAATGTTGCTGAAGACAGGGGAAATCTTGTATCCCTTTCGATGTCGCCACGGAAGGTTAATTTCTTTTAATATTATAAAGTTCTTTTAGATATGAGCTCATTTTATTATTATTTCATTTTACTTAGGCTTTTTCATTTCAAATTTCCAAGTTGATTGAGTACTTCTCATATTTGTTGTAGAAGAAAGAACGATCAGATGCATACCGTCGAGCGGAGCAACTAGTTGTATATGTTCGAGCGCTTCATATGCTTTCTTCAGCTCTTCTTCTTGCTCAGAAACAGGTCGCATCAGAAACCTTGCACCCATCACCAGCTGTACAGCATGTACTAAATCAATTGAATGATAAATATCATCAGTGTTTGGTAGGCTTTTTTTATTTTTGAAAACATGGTTGTATTTAATTTTCAAATAGGATCTATTATGATAAGAAGCTTTTCATAAAATCTTCAACACTTAACGAATTCTAAAACTTAAGACAGTCCTAAGTTCTTGGTACGATGTTCAAAGTTGAATTTCTTGAGTAACATTTTGCGATGTTATTTCAGATACGATCGCAGGAGTTAGCATCACTTGGGCTGCCAGGTCCAAATCCTGCCATGGCGGTAATATCAGCTGAGCGAATTATGTATAAACATGCTATTCAGCTTTGTCAAAGTGCTGCTCTAGATGAACTTTTTGGGAATCCACATCTTTGTTCTCAGCGGTAGTCGTATATTATTTTACTACATCTTTACACCAGTTTTGTTTCTATTTTCTCTTAAAACTGAAAGGACATCAATTGGAAGAAAACATCAGTTTATATATTTGGCAGGTATAAAATGTTTAATCCGTGATACGGTTCATAAATTTATATTCAGAAAGTAAAACGATAAAGCGAGAGTCGATAGTAGTGAAGAACAATGATATCCTAGCATCTCAGAAGATTTTCACTCACTGTATGCCTTCTTCCATTCAAGTAACTGTTAGCTGAAATTGTAGTTTTTCAGGTACCAGACGGCCTATATGATGTTGCATACACTGTCAGAGCAAGTGTCGAGTGAAGCAGATAAACTAGTTCTTTCGAAATATAAGAATGCAGTGGAGAAGCGCCTTAGAATATTGGAGAAGCAGGGGTTGGTGCAAGCCATCAGTACGGCATAGTTTATTTGTTACTTTGTCTTATCAGATTCTATTGGTGTTTTCGAGTTATGACAAAAATTATCAGTTTCCATTTGAAAATTGAGTTTTTCTGCTTCGATGGAAGCAGAATAAAGCTCGATCCTCCATCGTTAATATTTATGTTCTTTCATGTTGCAACAATTTTGTACATGCTGTTTTTTAGCAATTTTTTGTAGAAACGAATTTGATGATGTCCATATTTATACGTTGATAATTATTTACCAGTAATCTATAACATCTATATCCGTCGCACGGTACTTATTATTTTATATTTTAAAGGAATAGGTAATATTGTACGGTACCGCGAGGTTTGCTTCGTATGCCTTGCCCCGTACTTAATTTTATTTGCTAGCTTTTTCTCTTCATATTTGAAAGGCTATATGAACACATAAATTTGTGATGAAGAAAAAGATAAGGTAATAATATCATACTGAGATTATTTTGCACTTTTGCTGAGACCAAGAATTCCGTGTGTTTACTTAATTATGTTTAAACATGGCAAGTCATCATGACTCACCCAACATCATGTATGAAATATAAGGATGCTTTATTTCATAAATGCACATCTATGGGGAAGTTGACAATTGACTTTTTTCAGTTTTTGACTATTGGTATCCTTTTTATTTTCCTCTTGCACTACCCAGTTTTTAATTGTTCTGAGCAAGAGTTCAGAAAATTGATACGAGATCTTGATTAAATTCTGGATATTTTCAATTTTTTTAGAAGAATTCAGCTGCTGCTCATTGATTCAATGAAGTATTTTCGGCTCTCTTCTGATTGTTTAAGTACTTAATAATATTCTCTATAGACTGAGTACCGTACATTACAAACGTCGACATTAGCAATCACGGTATGTAAATACTCATTGAGTGAGTGTAGTTAACCTGAGTGTACAGCAAAATCCATGTAGGTCAAGTCAAATTTCCAGGAGGTATTTCTCCATATACTTCCTAAATCTTTTTGAGAACTCTTTAATATTCACTTTCATTCTTCGCTTCTTCGGAGAAATCCATCTGTTTATTACACGCTCCGAATAAGGAAAGTTAAGACTGAATATTACTGACACGGGAGAATGTTATCTGTATTCAGCTACATCATTTTAAAATCCTGATCATGTGAAGTTTCGCCGATGATATCTTTTCCATACCTTTCAAGAATGATGGAAAGAAGTATTGACGTAGAGCATCACTATAAATTGGGGAAACCTCGAATGTTTTTGTTTTGAGTAGAACAGGATGAAGTACGATAATTTGCATAGTGTTCTTACAATATGATTAAAAACAAGTACATTTGGCAAACAAATTGACAATATAGTAAAGAAAGTTGAAAGTTCGGTCAAGATGAAGTTTTTTAACATATTGTTTGATCGAACTTCAATTAAAGTCTTATTGCTAAGAGCAACGTTCAACACGATTAGACACTTAAATTTCGTTAAAACTTGACCTAATGGCATAACATATGAAATATACAGACAGATCAGCATTATGTCACAATAGTAATAGTAATAATGATAATAATAATAATAATATTAATGTATTGCTGCGATCAGGAAGACCGCATACAATACTCTGCTAATGGCTTTATCAGACCATCATGATAAGCGCGCAAGATGCATTCGCATACGAATGTATATTGACCCTGAAATTTACTATTCATTAATAAATATTGGTTACGTAAAGAGTATTGAATTTTGCAGATCTCTAACCTGATTACAGGATTCTTCGTTAGTTAGTAAGAAATTAATGACAGATGCTACTAATTGCTAAAACAGTGATATCTGATTAAACTATCCAAGCAAAAGCTTCTGCTCGATTCAGCTAATTGCAAATATTTTTTTTAGTGCTTTGGAATTCAACATTTAATCTGTAATTTTTTCAAGCGAATGTCGCTGGTCTGATTTTTCGCAAGTACTAGTTATAATTCGATTCATACATAACTTACTCAATCTTTGTGAAACAATATTTGAATCTACTACATCACTTGATAAGTCTTTCAAATAAATGAGAACTTGACCTAAGTGAATATTTAATATTTTCTTAAGGATAAGACGCCTTCATACATATCTGCTTAACATGATTCATGTTTTAGTTAATATTCATATATCAATTTTTTTAGCAAAAACTTCCCCACTTTAAAGAATTTAGGAGTCTGAAGATGAAAAATGATACCGGTGTTTGTATAAGCATAGCCCTTTGATCACGCATTGTCCTAACAATATCTAGAGGGTACACCGGTTCATTACCTTCCACCAGACAAGCGGCTGTTTCCATCAAGATTAGTACGCCAGTTCGTCCGATTCCTGCACTGCAGTGCACAACAATTGGATCTACAGAACCTGCTCGTGCACGTCGAACCTAAATTTCTTAGGTCTTCTTTGACACTTTAAACATAAGAGTTCGAATCTCCAACTTGAATTAATTACTAATAATTTAAATGACATTTTATGAGAGAAATACCATCTAATTATGAGTATATTCTTGATAGATAAGTAAAAGGATGGAAATCTGGACCCACCTCATCAACGAATTCGATAAAATGTTTCGGATCATCAGGTACACCATGATCAGGCCATGCTGTGTACTGCATTTGGCTTACCCGTCTCTCTTCTTTAGTCTGCAAATTTTTTAAATGATTGCAATAAAACAGTTTTTGTTGCAAGATTTTCTTGGAAAAAAGCTTGAACTAGATTAGACTCATTGTAGATTCTTTATATTAATAATGTTCAATTAAAAATTAGCTTACCATCATATCCTTAATTGATATTTCGCGATAAACACAGTTGACAGTTCCCCGCTCACTGATACAAGAAATTTGCAAATGGCCATAATCGTGATTTTCATAAAGCCTAGGCCAATATTGATGGCATTTAATACGACCTCGTTCAATGGTAGTAGTCAGCATAACAATCGTTGTACATAATTGCTCCCATACCATGTACCAGAAATCACCAGATGTATGCGCAAGTGGTCCCTGAGCTGCTATGTATCGATTAACGATACCACTTGAAGGGATCTCCATCTGCGTTATATTTATCAAGCATTAAATTCATTCATTATTAGTATTTAATAACTGACCTTATTAAGTTTTGATCAGTGTAACGAAAATTCTTTTTCTGTACGTATCATTTTTATTTTTTATTTTTTTTCTTGAAATTTATTTATCACAATTTGATCCTCACTAATTGCTTTCATTTATTTTACTTTTAAAATTGACAAATTTATAAAATGAAAATGAAAGTATTTTGCTATGTTGAAAAGAAAGTTATTAACTGCTTGAAACAATAGATGACAGTTAAAAATGATATTGGAAAAAATGAAATGCTTACGTTGACAAAGGACGCATTGATATAATCACCAGAAGGTGCACTTATCTTTACGCGGGTACTATCGTATGGGCACACATCACGATAACGATTTTTATTAACATTCAATGGTAATTTACTGTCTTCCATTGCTAAACCCGGTTTTTTCCGATACAACTGCTATAATCAAAAAAAAATTCTTTTTAAAAAAATCATAACATATGCATACTTTTCTTTTACTTCATGTCAAAATTTGAAATTCGATGAGTAGGTTGAGAAGGTATGTTTCCATATCTTTATCTTAAAAGCTTATTTGATTTTGAATTTAAAACTTTTCCTAGATTTTTAAAGATACAGAATCTCCAAAGTTCTTTTTTTCTGCTCTGAATGATAAATGAAAGCAAAATTAATTGTATTACAAAAAATACTATCTTACCTTTCCAAACAATAGGCTGATTAAAAATTCAGTTAGTGTCAAAAATAGCAAAAGAAAGCAGAAAATCAAAATTTAAACACCGACCTCGAATTGTGTTATGATTTTTCCAGATGATAGGGACTCTTTGAGCATGATGAGAGATTGTGATAGTTTATCAGAACGCGGCACTGTGTCAGCTACGTGAGGTACTTCAGGTAAATGCTGCGCATCCGACTCCTCTACATCATCACCGCATCGATAAACTATAATTTCAAGGCAGAAATTACTTAATGCAACTAAAATTTTTGAATTCTAATAAAGCGCAAAAAATTTTTGAATTCTAATATAGTCTAATACGTACCATTCGGCCTAATTGTAAGTACCAATTCTCCTTTGGGTGAATCACGTGTGGCACGAATGAATCGAACAACTTTTTCATGTGGCATCAAAGATACATCCATACCGTTAATTAATAAAACCTGCAATTCAATAGATAACAAAAAAATCAACCAAAATTGTTAACTTCGGTATACAAATATGGTGATCTAATCACCATTCTCATTCGAATGTCACAGTAATAGGTTTTGTAAAAAGATAAGCACAACAGGAATACTTCTAAATATAAATTGAAATAATGTCAATTAAAGAGAACTATTCCCTTACTCTTTAATAAACATACCTGATCTCCTTCATTTAGTCTAGGATTGCACTTATCAGCAGAGCTGCCAGGCGCAACTCGGCTTACAATAACAGGGTAATTCTGATCAGCACCACCTTTCACGTTGAAGCCATATCGGCCCTGGGCATCTGCTCGCATGCGAATCACCACTAAGCAATCCTCACTGATCGGGGATGATGACTGAAAATAAATTCGTTCATTCTTGCCAGTTTCAAAATTTTAAATCTGATTTTAACTAACAAATACATGTTTATCTACTTCTAATTCATCGTCTGTTAGCGTTTACTCATGCAATCTCCGTTTACTTGAAAAGGAAATTTAAAACTTCTTAAATCTTATTATACTATTGTCATTTATCGCAAAAGAGTAGTAAACGTTATTTTTAGCTTAAATCTAATTTGTATCAAGAAAAGAGAAGAACTAAAGGACTGAAGAAAAAGAATAGATCAAATATTATTAAAACTAGCAATGTTAGCTCATTAATAATAACTGGTAATGTTTTATATCATAAGTAATGCAAAGGTCACCTGACGAGGTGATCGCCTGATATATGTTGGACTGTACCCGTTAGTTTGGTTTACTACTGAACCATACGATGAATAACTGCAATAAGTATTGAGAACAAAGAAAAAAAATTGTGATAAAAAATCGTATTACAAAAAAAGGTTTTTTAATAAAGCATAAATCATTAAACATTACAAACCATTCAATTTAAAGTGATTAAATTAATTTGAGTGCATAAAAATTTACTGCACATATGCGTATCTATCGCACTATAATTATGGTTCTGACATTTTTTAGAAGGACTAATTCTAAGAAATAATAACTGAATTGAAATCTTCGAATTGAAGTTCCTTTGCTGGAATGTAACATTCAGATAAGAACAAACAATTTTATATATATGAATGATAGGATGACATTAGAAGTGAACTTACCTAGCAAGAGATGATCGCGGAGATCCGCCATTTTGTAATTTACCGTTTGGTACAGTACGCGGTGAATGACCACGAAGGGGTGATCCGGTGATTGAACCATTTGGTACAAATCGGTTAACGGTTGAACCGCTAGCAAAACCATTTGAAACAGATGTGTTTAAGGTGTTATTAGTGCTTTTGCGACATACACATTGATGAACGTTAGCACCACTCAGACGATGAACGGTTGCCGCAGCGGAAACTGTGCTCGAAGACGATCCACCAGCCTGAAACAATAATAAGCTTTTGAAACTTTTCATCAATAATTAGCCAATAAAGAGGAAATTGCTAGGAAAAAATTTAGGTACTTCTGAGGTCAACAAATATTCACTCGTCTCAAATAACAGATTTCTAAAGCAAAAAAAAAAATTAAGGTCCTTGATTCCTGTATGAACGTAAAAGACAATAGAACACGTTAATTTCAAATTAAAAAAAACCATTGTTTTATTTATTGGAACAAAAATTTACCTAATAGAAATATTTAAGAAATTAGAAATTACGTGAAATTAATTAATGCTGCTATGTCTTTTCACTCTTTTCTTGTTTTCTAATCTATTCATGGGAAACGAAATGCGCAGTGATGCACTGATGCTATCATTTGTTTCATTTCAAATCGGTGTTCGGAGTCACATTCGTTTGATATATAGCGACAGTAACACATAAATGAGGACAAATACTATAACTGAAACTCTCACCGATCGGTGATATTTGAAAGATTAATAACCCAACAAATTAAAAAACACGGATATTTTCTTCCTATATCGAAAGGCAGTGCAATATACAAGACTGATTGGGATACATGAAATTTTCGATATTAAAGCATCAAACTTCCTATGCAGACATGATTATCATATTTATTTCTATTGATTACTATTACTCTCTGTTTATTTTAAGTCTAAATCAATGGAAAGAAAACGAACTAATTGCGCCTTCCCATTCGTAAGCATGGCAGCACTACTAGATCGCCAGCAATCTTCATCGATACCGAATGTTGTCTCACGATTTTTACTGCTCGGTTGTAGAGTTGCCGAACTTCCAGGTGGTGTAGCAATCACTCTCGTTGATGTAGTAGCTTCTTGTAACCGTGTGGAAGAATTTCGCTGTGTGCAGGATACACGACATACAGATGAACTTGGAGTACTTTCACTGAAAAACGATCAAACAAATCAATTTTCATTTCTTCAAATAAACATTCAAAAAAATTTCATCAAAAAGGAAAACTAACACTTTTTTGTGCAAATATATTTAACCTTTTTGACGAAAAATAAAACTTTAATATTTGCTGAGATGCAAATGCCATAGTCGCTTACAGTTAGAACAAAGTCATCATTAGCTGAAGGTCATGTAAGATTGATTACACCTAAATGACCTTTAGCTAATTTCGAAGCGATAATGAAGATGGAATCTATTTTAGACGGTCATTCCTTTCAGTGTTATCATGAAAAAAGTAAATTGCTTTCGGTCGTAAACATAAGAGAGATGAAAGCTGGCGCTACAGCGATTTCTTTATTATTATCGCTTGGGACAAAAAATGAGTGATTATTTGTTGTTTTCAAAATGTTATAATAAAAATTGTTTTTTGTTTCGGAAAAAAATTACATAAAAATACTTTAAATATTCGAACATTCATAACATTTCATAATTTTAAGATCAAACATAGACAATTTGATTTCTGAAAAAAAAAGCCAAAATTATCGAAATTCCACTTTCATGTTTTAATTCTTAGCTTAGGAAAAATGATTGGCGTTAGTCTGCTCAGCATTATATAATGTTTATTTCGGGCCAACAAAATCAGCATTTTGAAAAGCCCAACCATGATATTCTTAGGCAGTGCAGGGTACATTAAGGCACAAGGTTTATCATTTCGTACCACCCACAATCTTACATCATTCAACTTTGAGATTAATGAAATTCTGATAGTGAAATAATAGGTACAAGAGCGAAGTCACAATAATTGATGCAATGTTTCTTGGTAAAAATAATTGATAATCTGTTTCTGATAATAGAAAATCTCGATAGTTATTTTGATATCATTACAAATTAACATTTAAATTGAATTAGATTGGTTCAGTTTTAATTACTGCCTTTGATTATCAAATCAAAATCAATCGCTTTAATGATGAATATTACAACAATCTTTCATTCTTCACAGAAATTATTTTCATCCATTATTCGATGATATTCTTATATTTATACTATTATATTAATTTCCGCATTATTTATTCATTTTTTTTTTTGGTGTTGTATTATTGACAGATTGATGTTGTGAGCAACGAGAAAAATCAAAAGATAAAATGCTTAGATAGCGATAGAAGCTAATAATAATTCATCCATCTATTTCAATCATTCCGTCGATTTATGCAATCCAATTTGTACTCATTCTATAAAGCAACAATAATAAAGTTCTCATTCATACTAATTAACCAACCTTATACTTCTTCCAAAAAAAAAACATATTCTCAATTGAAATTTATGAAAAATGATTATAAATTGATCAGAATATACGTGAAACAAATTAACCTGTAGAACAAAACTCTTTCATACTATCATTTATTGAACGATTAAAAAACAAATAGTAATAATAAAATTATCTTCCCTTAAAAATAAATTAAAAAGTATGTAATTATGAATTTGAGTATTAAATTATTTCTCTTAGAAAGAGAATAAGTAATTCATTGAAATATTTTACTGCTAAAATTTCATTCAATAAATTTAAAAATCTTAAAAAATTAAAATTACTTAAAAAAAAGTTTATTATATTAATTTGATTGAAAATAAGAGAAATGTTCGAAGAAGAGAATTTCTTCTCCTCACTTCTTTCTTCTGTAATTTATAGGAATTGTATGAGAAAATGCAAAAAATTGTAATTTAAATTCTTCGGTATTTCTATTCATTATTGAATAATGAATTCATTGGATAAATCGAATAATAACAATAAAACATCGATTGAGATAAATTATTTTTCTTTCTTTTCCTTGAAATAACCTTCTTTAATGATTAACATACTAAAGATTTTTCAAAAATTAAAGGTCAATTTCATTTAAGTATATCAATTAAATTGCCTTCAAAAGACAATAAGTACTGCATTGCATTAAATCACTTTGTTATATTTTAATTGGATTTTGACGAAGATAAATAATTGCTTAATCCAATTAATCTATTAAATGATCGAGTAAATAGAAAAATAAACAGGTAATGTTTACCGGAAACTGGACACATCATTATATCTTGAGCCGTACAAATCGATCGCCCACAAACCAACAGCAAATTTTAGCATAGTGCAGTAAAGTATCGTAGAATGTTGTAAAAACTATTAGCAGACACCTGAGATAATAGGGTAAGTATGCGGGAATACTTTGGAATATGGCAATAATAGTAGTTTGACAGATACCTGACTGAAGAAGTTTACCCTAACTTATAATTCGAAGACCAGGACTAGGACTGATTCCAGAAAAGATTCTAACAAGCTTCTTCTCCCTCCTTCTCTCTCTCTTCCTTCATTCCAGACACTTCCATTTGTACTTTTCACCCTTCAACCAGAATAATCAGCGCATCATGCCACCCCAGCCCTCCGAGGAGGCGTTATCATCTACGATTTTCATCCTACAACATTCAATTCAATCACTTCTTGCTTCCTTCCTTCCGATCACTGACGCCTAATAATGATTGGAAGTGTCCGACATACTGCGCCCTATCCATGTTATCTTTTGATCGCTTCCACATACATACATCACATTCATTTACATATTCACCACACACATGCACACACACACACACACACACACACACACACACACACACACACACAACACATATGCATATAATTTATTCAAGCTTGATGTGTTAGCTATTTGTTCAATGGTGACATTTTTCTACGATATTTATGAGATAAAATTATCGAAGATTAACTAATAAAGATAGAGGAAAGTGTTAAAAGCATAAGGTCTGTTGTTGTGTAATGCTTAATATGAAAAAGCATTTTCAAGAGTAAAAAATAACGGAGAAAGAGAGAGGGAGAAAAAGAGAGGATGGAATAAATTGATGTTCCAAGGCCAATATATTCTCAAGAATATAATTAATTAGGCATTTCATCGCCCACTGAGTGTTCCATTATTCTACGACAATCCTATGTTCAACTTCACTTTCACTTATTTCCCTTTCTCTCATTTACACATCTTAGCAAATGTTAATAAGTGAGCATTTGTTGTGTTTTGATGAAATGAAGTCGAAAATGCTGAAAAAATTAACTGACGATTGTTTTGAATTGAATTGGAAGAATGAAAGTTAGGATTATAGTTTCGTTAAGATAATACAAATAGCTATAGAACAAGGAAAGGAGTGAAATGGAAATTTAAATAATAAAATTTACAGAAAAAAAGTAAATTGAATTTAAAAAAAGTTTATTTGAATTAGTGCTGCTTAAAATGTAATTATTGAATTTTAGTTATAATTAGAATGAATTCAAACATTTATTAAAATTCTAAACTAATATAAACTTTATTGCTTCAGTTTCGAACAGCAAGTGTTGCTGCTTAGCGCAATCATTACAGCTGTAATGTAATGTATCAGCGCATTAAACAACATTATGTCTATCTATTATAGTTCAAATGATAATTACATAAGACAGAATTTATAAAATATAATTTGTAATAATAAACAAAACAGACAAATCATTTGGCCACTGCTTCCTCCCCTCCTCCGGAAATTCACGGGGAATAATTTTCTAAAAGAATGCAAACATTTCAAGCGGGAATGATTATGAAAATTCAATGAGTGTAGGATACAGAGAGAATTATTTTAATTAGCTAATATTTTTCGTCAAAAATTTTCGCACCAATAGCTTTTACATTTTGCTGCTAATATCATTGAAAAAAAGAATTGATTTTTTTTTAATAAAATATTTATTTAATACTTCTTTTAAAGCTTTCACTAAATTTATATATTCGTAGTGGATGAGATATACTTCTTAGTTGCAGCTTACTTATACATCAAAGATTGGTTGCGAAATTTGATAAGAAAGGGACAAACAAAATTTCGAAAACCTTTTGTTTAATATTCCATGAAATTAATGAACCAATTCTTCAAATCTTAAACTATGCTTCAATTTAGTCTTATCGGACAATATCAATTTGTTGTTGAAGAAGCATTCATTCCATTGGGAGACATTCTCCGTTGCATTACAACAACGATCAAATATTCAAGCAAAATTCCATGATAAAAAGGGATTGAAAAATAAGCAAACATATATTCTTAAGCTTCTTTCTCTTTCTCCTGACACTCTTTCTTTTTCTTTCAGATTTAGCAAATATGTTAATTCATCTTTTATCCATACGGTTTAAACAAAATGACTGATTTACGTAAAAATCTTTTGTTATCAGAAAGAAAAAAGAAATCAAAGATTGAAAAAAGCGGTCTTGTTTCTTATCTCTTCATGGCACTAAAATCTTATTAAACCATTCATGCACAAGCACAATGAACACTCATTCCTACCACCCGATAATGCTTCCTCTCTCATCTTCTTATGCTATTTTTCGCTTCTCTGTAATGCTAAATTCTCGAGATTATCAATATGAAGTAGTTATATGCGTGAAAATAGTAAAATTTTATGAATTATAATAACAGAATGTACTTTGTTTTGCAATATTTGTTTTTAAATGTGTTCGGAAAAAAAATGACGCCTTACAAGAGATTCAATTGAGCATTTCCAAGGTTAACGATCGCTCGAATTTATCGACTGAGATGGTATTTAAAAATTCATTTAGAGGGGGAGAGAGGGAGAGAGAGAGAGAGAGAGAGAGAGATGAAATGATAATGTTTCTAATCTTCTTCAAGAATTGAACACAAACGATCATATAAAAAAATAAGTAAAGAATATTTCGCTCTATTTGAAGAGACATCTGCAAATTTTGTGAAGCAAAATATGTCACAATAATACTGCACAAAGATTGAAAAGGAAGAAAAGAACATTAGTCTAAAAATGAAAGTGTAGTATGCTGTGAAATTTGTCGTAATTAGTCTCTCTATCTAATTATAATCTTCAAACATTCTTACATTCAAACACAATTAAACAAATTATTTAAATTTTTTGAATCATATAAATAAGAAAGAATGAGACAAATAAAAAAATGATATACCATAAATATACTAAATTTGCGCCTGTAATGCTCGAACAAAAAGAATCTTTGCCAGCTTTACTAATGAAATAAGAATGAAATGGAGACAGAGGGATAAATGATAAAAGTACTTATTTTTATCTTTCACTCAATAATTGAGAGCCTTAAAAATGACAACGACAAATGAGGACAGTAATTATAAGAAGGACAGTATGAGGTTTGTGGAGAAGGACGGTGAACTTATGCGCTTTTCCTCTATGTACTACGAAGTGCATCAAATTATAGAGTTGAAATTATTCAACCTAAAAACTCTGCTTTATGACTTCCACTTCTATCCACACCTTTTCATCTTAATGGACACATAAACTATTTCCTTTTTTATCCCATACAACTCGTTCAAATCAATTCGAATTTTCACATTTTATCCTTTCAATAATGATTGTAAATCCATCCATCATTGTAATTACTTTTCGACAGAAACTGGATTCGAGAATCTTTAATGTCCTGTTGACAATAACGAATTTAGATGATAATAATAATATCATTTAAAATGGAATAAAATAACTTAATGATTAACACTTTCAAATAATAGTAATAATTAAAGTTAAACTGATTAAACTGTATTTTCGTAATTTTTCAAAAATTTTACAAAAAAACTTAACTTCCTATAAAAATGAATTGAATGTAGAAAGTTTTACTGCTACTGCTCCCATTATTTTATTTCAACAGCAAATAGAAGTAGCACTTACAACGATCTTTAGAATGGGCACTAACTCACGACATCCCCAGCGGATAATTAATTGTTCAATTTTTAATTCTTAAAAATAGAGGTCAACAGTGTAATAAAAACTTTTTATGAACTCATAAATTAGGACTAAAAAATAGCTTTTGTTTAATAAAAAAAAAGAATAAAAAAGAAATATATGATCGAGTGGGTGAGCGTGCAAATATATATATCAGCACAAATAAATGATAGAACATCACAATCATGCGAAATTTTAATCAAATTAATTTCATTTGAATTAAAAAAGTTTAAAGAAGAAATAATTTCTGTCAATTTTCATCAAATTGAAAAAGGAAATATACGAGAAAAGAAAGGTGAGGAGGACGAGATTAAAATTACCTTCGTTATTATCAAATTGCGAAAGTCTACATTTTGAAGGTTTAAATATGATCATTTAATAATTTGAAATAGTCATCGGTTATTGCTTCTTTAGGCTGCTGAAAACAAAAATGCTAATAATACATCATCCAAAGTGTAGGAAAATTAAAATTAGCTAAAGATATTGAAGAGGTGATGAATGAGAGAAGAGATATGATAAGAAAATAAAAGATTAGAAGACGGAAAGTTGTCGTTGAATTGTGTCTTTATTTCAACAAAATAAATAACGGATAAGGATAGATGAATGAGCTGAAAGAATTTCTTCAATTCTATACAATAAACTCATTACTACAACGAAATGTATTTTTGATAATTTTCATCCGAAAATAATCACAAAGAGGCGGCGATATCATCGGTGATGAAAATTCGAAACGGAAGGAAGTCTCTGTGAAGTCCAATTAAGGAATTTCTTACGAAAGGTTAAAATTTTCAACAAAAAACAATTCTAAAATGTGCAAGAAATGAAAGTATAAAAAAGTAATATAAATATTTAAATTCATTCCGCAATGATAAATTATCAAATTAGAAAGGCTTTATTTGAAAACTGAAAAATAAGAAAATTTTGCCATTGTCGAAAATGGATGATATGAGAGAGAAGCGATTTGTAGAAAAGCTGCAAAATGATGATGGTACAAGTAACGATGACCTCCGATATTTTGTCATTTTTTTCGAAGATTTGTTCCATATTTCTTTCATCAATATCCTCCCTATCGCAAGTAAAATTTTTTTTTAAAAAAAAGGACAAGGCCACAATAAAGTTATAATTAACAAAAAAATTTTAATTATTTGAAATAATGATGAAGGATTGATAAATCTCCTCTCTTCGATATTAAAATACGTATGAAAAGGATATTTAAATCCATTCGATTGATTTTTTACCATTACATTTCAAACATGTATGAAATTTCTAAGATATATTTTTTAGATAATCAATAAGAAAATATTAAATCCGTTATGCTTCAGTAATTTTGATAGTATCGTTAAGTTTTCATATCTCAATTCGTTATTAATAGCCACTAAAAATGGAATAAACCATTAGATCAGAATGAAAAATTATCATTGATAATGAAATTTCTGTAGCTTGCTAGAAATTTTTTTTGCAATGGTAATAATAAGATGAAAATGGTTTATGACTACGATATGATAACCACATTATGAGTAAAATTAAAGGCAATGAAATGTAAAGTGAGCATTTCAGAAAGTGTCAATGATGGTGTAATGTGAACAAACTGACCAAAACAAACTGATCAGTCAGTCATTCTATTCTGTAGTTTCAATGACAACCTCTTTTCGAGACGTAAATTGAGTGCCAGTTGTACGAATAGATGAACAGAAAGAACCGCGGAAGTAAGATGGATAGTAGAGGAGTAAAGGGACCGTGAAATAGTAGATAGAAAGCAAACAGATATGATCGGATAATAAGAGAATAATAAGGCCGAGTGCAATTAGACAATTTTATGAATAAATGTAATTCTGACAGCGAAGTTCACTTCTGTACTGTTATTAATATCTTCGATGATATTCGGCCTTCTCTGCGTCAAATATGTAAAAATATTACGAAAACTGTTACTAAAGATAATATGAATTATCTGCTGGATTTAAAGTTACTTTAAACAATTATTCTATCTAGAATGAATTCATAGATTGTATAAGATTACGTAAAAACAAAAGCGAAATTGAATTTTAAAGTAGAAGCAGTAAAAGTGGGATTATTGAATATTTGATAGTTTCTATAACAGATTTTTATTTCTTTAATCAGTTTCTTCAATGTTGAAATGAATCATTTCCTGTCTTATGTTATTATTATTCAATTATCGATTCAAAAAAAAAACCGAAATGACTTCGTAATTTCCAGTAGTTACTCTTTTCATTAAGATTTATGATGAAATTAACTCTGAATCGATTTTAATTGTAAATATTGCATGCAATGTGCATGCAGTTTTGATATCAATGATAGCAGGCAATCATAGTATCCTCATAATTATTTGCTATTTCCCGCACATTTCATGACAAAAGATAATTGAAAATTATATAAATGAATGAAACAAACTCTGTAAATTATAATCTGATAAACGAAGAAGCACACATACAATCTTCCGGCGTAATTCTACCCAAAGCAAAAATATCTTTCTAGAATCATCATGCAAGGTACGCAATAGGGAAAATAGCAAAAGATCATTTTAATAAAAATTTTCCGCATGGAGAGCGTTTCTTCAACACTTACATCTAAACTGCACACCCACGCACATCGTTATCTTTAACTATTTAGTGAGAAAGCAATCTGACTGACGTTAGAAGCGATAATGAAAATAAGTAAGAGTATATGAAAAAAGCGTAAAAAGCATAAAAGGGAATAAAACGGAACCTTTGCTCAATAACAGTTGAACTACTGATTTTGCTATCCGTTTTGTTACCGCTATCACCGCTGTTATCAACACATTTCTCTTGTTCAGTAACGGCATCACACGATGTTTCAGGAAATTTCGAAATACCATTTGAAGCAGCCGTCGATGACGTCGGTGATAAAGATGAGCATGGTGAGGTACAGCCAGTCGTGACCTGTTGAGGATTATTAGGCGTTTCGATGGATGTCACAGCCGCCCTTGCTCCAGTGATATCGGTGGTCGTCGCAATGGAGGATGAGGGTGGTGATGCACCTCGAAGGCGTTCACCGAGCCATTTTCGTAGATAAATTTGCGTACGGCTAGAGTAAAACACAATCATTACTTTAAAAGCAAAGCAAGAATAGAGCTCGAGAATTATTAGCACTATTCTCTAACGAATAATCCTAGCATTTCGCATGACCGAAAATATTTATAACTGCTAGTGCAGAATATACGGGATCATTCGTGCGAGAGATAATCTACCCTTCAAATGCAAGCATTTTAATTGCTAATTTGAGTATTGAAAAGGTTTTGCAAAAAGCAACATGCATTGAAATTAGCTGATAAATCCGCTCTCAATTAATTACATCCGCTTTCCATATATCAATTTTTGCCATTTATTGAAAGTACTTCGAGATCTCTTCTAAATCAAATCTATCACTATCAACACTCTTATCAGTCTTGAGCAAAGAATTATTCCACTCTCATATCGTCCACATTAAAAAAAGCGAATGATATGTTAAAATCTCGATTAACCAAAGCGAATGATATGTTAAAATCTCGACAAACTGGAGTTTTAATGGGAATATCAACTTAAGAAATGCATACTTATTGCGAATTATTGCTTTATTACTTCATTATTTACTAATTATTACTCATTATTTATCACTCAGATAGGAAAACAAAATAATATAAAATCTTTTTGTATAATTGAATCCAATGAAACAAGCTACAAGATTGGAACCATGTAATTTACAACTTGAAACCAATTGATCTTGGATTTTTAGTTCAATAACAAATAAAATAACTTAATGCAAAACTTGTAAATTATGCAGAACAATAAGAACAGAGAAGGAATAATGTGATACCAGAAAATGCGGGATACAATGATCGGTGAAGTAGTCCTATGAGATGAAGCATAATCTCGAGAACTTGATGAGTTACCATTCGCCGTACTCAGTGATTCTCGGTTTGAATGTCTAGAAGAAATTATTTGATTTAAAATTACTACTTAAAAAAGTTCCATGAATTAAATGAAGGAGAGTATTCGCGTAATTCATAATGTGAAAAGTATTTTTGATTGTAAAGGTAAGATTAGAAATATTAGAGTTTGCTAGCAGATCTTTAGATAAAATATCCACAAATTGGTCACTCTGATATGCATCGGACAACAAATGGACTCCTTATAGACAACAATATAAAGGACTAAAAATAGAGATAGAAAATAGATTAACAAAAATGAAACAAACCTTAAAAATGTACGTTCAACACGAGCGCGTCTTCTCATCTCTTCCATGCTTTGATATTCCGTTCTCCCGCTGAAATAGCTAAACGTCATTAAGTTGAAGGAATATCAATCATATCATTATTACTGTTATTAATTTCTTATCATTGTTACTACTATTAAAAGCTTTAACAGAGATAAAAATAATCCAATAGCAAAATATCAGTTAAATTCTGCTTAAATTATACAAATTATTTTAAACTTGATATATAATGGAAGTCCGCTTTTGAAGATTGTATTCCACACACTAAGCTAAACATATGCTCTAGAACTTCCTTAAATTTTTGTTTAAAAAGATTGCTTAATGTCAGAAGCTTCGCCGGAAGTACACTTTAATGAAATAACAGCGATATATTATATAATATACTTGATCAGTCCATTTCACGATAGTGAAAGTGAAGCAGCACAAAGTATCAAATAATCCGATTCTTCTACTATAACATCAAATGATACTATCGTTATTTTTATCGTGATTGTTACAACGATTATTATCATCCATTCCCATTTATTGGATGATAGTGAAATATTGAAAGTTATTTAGATCGCGTAGCAAAATTAAGTTAAATTAAATCGAATTATTAAATTTAGTTGAAATTGAAATAGCAGCTGAGTAAATTGTGTAAATTAAATTATTTAAAGCTAACTGAGTAAATTTAAATCGTTAAATTATTTAAATTAAATTATTTAGAAATATGAAATTAAGTAACAAAATGATGATAAATGAAGACATAAACTTTGGCTACAATTTAAATAGGCAAAAAGATCGGGAAAGTTTTTTTAGCACTTCTGAGTATGCTCTTGTCTAATTACCAGCAGAATTATCACTTGTGATAATTGTGATAATTTGTGATATCTATCATCAAAAATAACATTTTTTTTTTTGACCTAATTTTGTCATCTGGTTCCAACTATTACTTCAATTCTTCCGTGGCAATATATCTCATCTCATTATGGTTCATTTATTCAAATAAAAACTGAATCTGTCAAATGATAGAACCATCAGACATCCATTACTTAACTGTGAATTCGTATTATATATCATTTAAAGAAGAGCATTCGGAAACGTCAAAAATTCAATTACTAAAAGAGAGGACGAAAAAATGACTTAAACAATTCAAAATATAAACCAACTTTTCAATGATATCTAGTAAGTTTCTCCACGATTTCTGCATTTGTGATGCGATGAATACGCGTAGCAATTGGACTTTCACTAAATGAAAATATGATAATGCATAGGCAGGTTAGTCTGGTCTACTTATTCATACTATACAAATGGATAGACCGATGGATAGATTTGCTACCAGCAAGATAAATAAATATCAGTGAAAAAGAATAAGCCTTTCAATCATTAAAAAAAAAGAAGGAATGTAATAAGCGTATTTGAAGGCCTATGAATCAGAATTTAACCGCGGAATTAAGTAATTTTGGAAAAATAACCAATATATTAAAGAAATTGATGAATTGGATTGAATAAAAATTTCGTAAAAATTATATTTCCTTTAAAAGATTTTTCTGCAAATGAAAAACTATGCATTAACTGACCAAATTTTCCATTAAAACGTGGAGAAAGAATTTAGAAAATTACATGGAATAGAAAGGAAAACGATATAAACATTAATAAAATTGAAATTGAAGTGAGATAGAATGAATGATATTTGTTATTATTAGGCGCAATAGTCCAATACATGATTTGGGTTAAGTAAGATCGTGAAAGGATAGGATGTTATCTTGAAATGCATGATAGAAATCAGAATTTCCCAGAGATCATTATTAGCAAATTTATAATCACTGAATATATTTTTTAGAACGAACGGACAAAGCCAGGGAAAGGGATTAAATTGAAGGATTAAAACTGAAAAGGAAAATGTGAATCATTTTGAGAGATCATGACAAAATGGATGGGAAGAGTGAATGATCTTTCATCGAAATTCTCTTCAGGTCAACTTACTCTGATTAGAAAGTATGAATAAAAAGAAACTATCACAAAGGAACTGGAAGATAACACCTGAAAGTCACGAAAAATATTTGAAGTAACAGGAATTGCTGATGTATTGTGGAATTTGAAGAAAAGTTGCAAATATAAAATGTGACATGACAGAGAGTAAGCTTGAAAGTAAACAAAAGGCTCTGTACTGAACAACACAGGCCTGTAGAATGCTTTTTATTTAGATAGGAACATTACCATATCCTCTGCAATTCATTCTTTAAATTATTTTGACAGATTTTTTGTCTGCTGAATATGACTTTCTCTCTTCGAATTTTAAACTAAGAAAGGGAGAAAGGAAAGAAGAGGGAAAGGATAGAATGAAAGGGAAGGAAAGCAATTCATATTGCAATTTGTACGGATAATGAGATAGGAGGGAATGAATGTGTAGAAAAGACTCTTTATATCATTAAAATGATAATTCATAACTATGAACAATGAACATCATTACATCCTTGGGATGCACAAATGGTTGACAAATGGTGACAGGCTATTATAATTTCATCACTCTCTAATTGTTTTATGGTGTTGCTTTCAATAAAGCAGAAAACTGTAATCTCTTTCCTATTTTCAAATTTGAATTAAACAAAAAACAAACAAATAGCTCTTTATAAAGAAAAACAGAAATCTCTCATTTAAATAAAAGCATTGGACATTTTAAACGAAACCATTTGAATGATATAATTAGAAGTCATTAAGAGTGATTCAGTTACTTTTCTTATGCAGCAGTCTTTAGATAAACACTTATCAATGTATTTACATCCAAGTATGATAAGAATTATCAAATTTTCTTTTTCCTTTACTTATTTTGAAGTTAGCATAATTTAATGCAAAAGTGAAAGGAACAAAAAGTGATACATTAAAAATCTCAAATATTTTAATATAAATCATTTACAAAGAATGAAAGAAACTGTCAAGAATTCGAACAAGCTAAAACAAAACTGAATTTTCCTAACTAAATAAAATATAAAATTTTGAAATAAGCAAAAGAAAGTGAGGCAGAGAGAAAGAAAGAGAGGAAAAAGAGGAGGGACAGGATGGAAAAGAAAACACAAATTTATATATATTATATCAATCAGTATTTGCAATGTTAAGTTGTCCCACCCAGAAAAGTGATCACGAGTTATTTACTTAAATACAACGATGACAGTCTTGTAATGTACAATAATGATGAAATTCCATTCCACTACTTTACTAATATTTCTAACTGATCTTTGAACAAACAAGAAGAGAGTTAAACAAATGCGCCAATATACATGCGCATCTGTATAAACTCATCCCAACCGCTACTATTCAAACAATTAACACATCATCTATCCAATGCTCTTTTCTATACGACGAATATTCAATAAAAGCTCTATATTGAAGAATCTCTCAGGAAAACTTAAGATACCAGTATAAGAAGTCCAATAAAATTACCGAAAGCTAAAGGTCTGCAAAAACTTCAATTACAGTAATCAAAATATTTCATTACTGCTTATAATAATTCCTGATTATTTCAAAACAAACCTAATTGAAATAAAATATAAATAATCCTCTATAACTAACCTATAGCGAAATCGACTTCCAATACTAAAAAATGATTTTGGTAGTGGTGCCGGTGGAGTGATAAGTCGAAAGAATGTATGATGCTCAATGCAACTCTTCCATAATGCTTTACAACTTTCCGGATTTTGGATATTGAAAATAACAACTGTATCTTCTTCCATCTGCAGTTCAGTTACGATTATTACCGTAGGATGATGAATCATAGAATTTGATAAATGTGATTATTCTATTATCATCAATTTCCTAACAAATTCTCTCTCCCTAACTATCTAACTTGACTTTTTCTGTTTAAAATAAATTTCCAAA
The DNA here is from genome assembly GCA_916381525.1 of Cercopithifilaria johnstoni. Classification (NCBI taxonomy): domain Eukaryota; kingdom Metazoa; phylum Nematoda; class Chromadorea; order Rhabditida; family Onchocercidae; genus Cercopithifilaria; species Cercopithifilaria johnstoni. The sequence goes on from CAKAEH010001315.1 coordinate 354,544, forward strand.
TAAATGTTTCCGATTATTATCGCTTTTATCTTCCCTCACCTATTTGTCTTCTAATTAATTATCAGCTTCTAATTGTCTTCAAACTTGACATTTCGTCTTTTTTTCCTTCTCCTCCTTCTTTTAAATTAGAATTGTACACTTACATTATCATTTTTGATTGTGCGCATATGTATACTAAATAGCTTCTTCTTAAATGACAACTTCATAATGGCACACCACGGATAGATCGATTCGCGACGGTTACATCGCACAAGCACCACGCCATTATTGCTTACACCAACTCCAATCATTGCGCCATTTCCTTCCTATACAAATGTTTATTTAAAATTAATTAAAGTTGAAGAATGAATTTAATAAAAATTCTGTCTTAAACATTTCAAATTAATGTTTAATAGTTATTTGTTATTTACCGAACGCTTACAAATTATTTGATTTAACTTACCAATTACAAGAAAATAAAAGATTAAATTTTTGAAGTAATTAAAAAAATATAATACATGATTGAAATGATGATAACCTTAGCTGGATAGAGATCGATACCGTACAGGTCGAGATCTTTGGCATGTTTCAAAAAATTAGATTCTGCTTCAGCTGGACTTTGTCCTTTATGAAGTTTATGCAATTCGATTACATTATTAATTAGGGTAGCACTTTGTTCAGGTATGAATTGAAATTCGTTAAGATACGTGGTACCATGCTCCTCCTCACTGTAATCACCAAATTCTGCTGAAAATTAGGATTCTGTTTATTTATGAGCCAGAAAATTCCAAATATTTTAAATAGTGCCAAGAATAGGTTTTCCAGGTTACATTAAAATATATTGATCTAAAAAAATATATTGATCTTAATAATGTCAAACGGGTTCAAAATATGATTAGAATTGCCAGGAATTAAACTTAAATAAAGGTAAAGCATACATTGGGCAGCATAGCTGGCAAGCGTTACGGCACTACTCTCAGGACAAATTAACCGACCCTCCAACAAATCTTTTTTGAGCTGAAGAAAGACATGGTACCTGTTAAAAAAAAAAAGTTAGACCTAGAGAAAACAGAAATATTGTCAAACAAAAACCCATAAAACATTATCATGAAAGTTAAATATGTTTTATTGATAAGAAATTTAATTTTAAATGTGTTTTACCGATAAAATTAAATGTCTTATTGATAAAAAATAAAAATCATTTTAAAATAATCTGTTCATCATTTACCTGAAATTATGCTAGAAAATAAATAAACCTTGTGTATTCTTCCATTAACTTTGACGGATCGCTAACGTAAAATTTGAGGCGAAAATGCAATTGATAGGGAGGATCTGGAAGGAAATTTTAGTAAAATATCAGATAGAAAAAAACGGAGGAAAGAGTGCCTTTAATAAAAATATAAAAATCGTGAAATTCTAAGCAGGTATACTATAATTGAAATTTTTTATGTGACATCATCTTATGAGACAAAACTGAAAAACTATCACAGAGATTGACACAATTGTCAATACAGTTCGTTAATATAAGGTAACATTCATAGAATTCGATCATTCATTAGTTTGCTAATTAAGAAATATTAGAAAACTTACAAAATAATTGTTTCCTAATCGATTTTGTGGGATCAAGCCATTTCTGAAACAATAAAACAATTACAAAATTAAACTCTCATCGAAGTAATTAAATTGATTCTATGAGAAAAGCTAAGATATAACAAAGAAAAAATAATGAATTAAATTAATTTCAAAAATTTTTTCGATTTACAATAACTTTTAGCTTCAATGCAAAAGTATTGCTTAACCTTAACACCGGTCTGACTCGTTTCAAGAGCAGATATGTATTGTAATCCGAAGTAATCCTTCTCGACCAGTTCAAGATGATCAAATACCATGTTAAGTAATATCTGTCCTTTGGCATGGCGCTGTAATTAATTTAGAAATATAATTACTAATTAGAACAACTGCTAAAGTGCTTATTCAATCTGACTGTCACTGCTCGTTAAACTATTTCCGCTTATATATTTGCCATTTGTCGCCAAGTTATCCTTACTTTTTATCCGAATATCGTGACCGATTTTTTTCCCGTGATATATTAAGCAACATGCGCAATACTCTTAAGGCAGCTTCAACAATTAATGGAAAAAATTGTTGGAAACTTTGGATGGTAATCTGAAGGATAGAGATGGCTCACATCTTTGTATTACTTTTTCCAACACTTTCTATTCGAAATATTTAAAATCTTCCATTATCGAATGTGATCTTCCGCTCATATTTATAGTGCAAAATGACGAATCTTCGATTTAACATTATTTGATTTTGCTATTTTTAGCAAAAAACAACGCGAAATAATTTAATCGATTGGCAGAAAGGCTTCTCTGCTTTATAAATTATATCAAAATGCAATTTTTTTGAAATTTAATTCTCGTATCTTACTAAAAATTCGAAATTTTTTTCTCAATAAATAAGCCTATTTCATTACTAACAAATTTTCCAACATTGCTCATTCAACGAGGAAAGTAGAGAGTTCAATAATGAAATAAGTTAAGTTCATAGGCAGCATGGCAAATTGCGCTTGAGGAAAACGAGATATAGTATTTAGCCTACTTTAATAGCAAAAGTTTAGTAATTTGGCTACACTATTAAAAATGCTCCGAATTTTTTAAAATTTAAAAGATTTCAATTCGACAGCAAAAGGAACAAGTGGAAGAGAAAGTAAAAGTAAAAGTAAAACAAACTTCAATTTCGAATCTTCGTTCAGTGTTGTCGAGGAATGTGACGATACAGGAAATCGTACGGACCGGGAATGTTAAGCTTTGCGGATTCAGTCCTTCCGATTCCCGAACGCTATAGCTACCCGAACCGAACTTGATCATTCCCTCTTCATCGCTGTAATAAGCAAAAAATATTAGGAAATCTTGATAAATTGAAATTCGTAAGTACAAGAATAAAGAATACAAAAATTCCCTTGTTAATCAATCAATACGTTATCGGTAAAAACATCCTAAAATCAAGAAAAAAGGTATATTTAATGAAATTTGAAACATTTAAGGTATCGAAGAAATTTTTTCTCAAATTTCAATAAACTTTTTTCAAATTAAAAATATTTCAAAAAAATTAGCGCATCGAAGTATATAATAATTAAATAACAATCTTTGAGTTCTTTTACGTACCGAACGATAACTGTAGTAAATTTACTACAAAAATTAAACAAAATATTGCAGTGGAATTTAAGAATAGAGAAATTAAACTGTTATATTTAAAATATATCAAAATAGTTTTTAAGTTAGAATAATTTTACACTTAAAGAAATATTAGTTACGCTTCAACAATAAGATTTAATTTTCTTTTTCCATTTAAAAAATTTGATGCATTTTAAAGAGTGTTGGAAATTCAGTACAAAAACCTTTTATAAGATGAATAATTGATAATCTCTGCATGTATTACAATTTTGGATGAAAAAATATGCATTTGAAAAATGAAAAAGAGAGAATAATTCAACCTAAGTCAAACCATATTTATGAGCATTCTAAGAATGGGAATTGCCGTAGATCAACAGATATCCATTCTTCTAATGGTTGAGGATTCTCCTCATGAAATATTTCAATTTTTCTTTTTTACATATGTATGTTGAAAGTATTCGCAATTGAAATTTTGACAGATATTTTAAATGAAAATGAAAAAAGAGAGAAAGGAGAAAAAGATAAATGCATTAATGGAAAGTTCGTTTTGAACATAACAATAATAATAATAAAATGTCTGAAACAGTTTCTAATTTACTGAATCTGAATTTATGATTCTGATTTAAAAAAAGGAAATAAAAAGATTCTAAGCCATCAAAGCCATTTCATTTCAAACAGTAAGAAAAGAAAACTCAAAATGAAATAAATTCAAAAGAGAAACAAAAGAAGTAAAATGAAATTAAACATATAAATGAATGTATTATCGATATTTGCCATATCTGATAATAAAAAAACAATGCTCACAAACAATCTCTTTTCTTCTCCTTTCAATCTTCTCTTACTAATAATTTGAAATTTTTTGTTCTACTCTAAATTCATTGCGTTCAAATTATTCCTTTCAATTTCTATAAGAATCGTAATTCTCAGATCTTTATTATCCATCTGGTTAACAAATTTTTGAAATTTATAAAATAGAAATGTTGCTGTGAGAATGAGCCAAATGTCATATTAGAATTATTACTGTTTTTATTACAAATTAAGAAACGTATCCGAACCGGATTTGTCTTCTTTAAAAAGAGAAAAAAGGAAAATCAACTAAATTGACAACGAAATAAACATTAAAAAAATATATTAGAATTAAAAAAATTTTTCAAAAAACAAGTTTCATTATCAAAAATTACTGTGATTGGAAGAAGATAATACGAAAATTATTAAACCAATCAGATCGTATACAAAATCAAAAGAGTAATTTCCAAAATCAATTCGATACACACATTGCAACATTAAAAAAAAAGAATGGATTATTGATGCAATTACCCTTTTGAATTAATCAAAATTAACAATATCAAAGGTGGAGTAGCAGTAGTAGTAATAAATATGCAAATGGGCCATTGATATCAGTGATAAACGAGGACAATGTTAAGTTATCTTAAAACAATAAAAGATTTGTAATGTATTTGATCTGTTGAAAGAATGCATATCATACATGCAAAAGCTATTAATTGATGAAAACAACAACAACAACACAACAATGAGAACAACTGTTTAACGTACTATTAAAATTGTAGCAATTTTAAAATCTAAAAATGAAATTGGAGAAGGAAGAAAGAGTGAGAACAAAAAGTTCAAAAGAAAAAAATGAAAGAATAAAATGGCTTATAAGTTGTTAATAAAAATAGGATGAAATGATTACTGTGATAAGTTTGTGGAAGAAAACATTTGTAACATACATATGTAGTTCGATGGTAAATTGATTGTTACAAAGGAAGTCAAATAATTGTTGGTATTAAAAATACAACACTGAAATTGCAAAATCAAATAAAATTGCGAAATTATCACAGCAATAGTAATATGAGAAAAAGAGATCAAGGAAAAGAAAATTACAAGAACTGATGAAGAGAAAAAAAGAAAAGTAATAAATGGAAATGTGATGAATCGAAGAGGATAATGATGACATCGTTGTAAGGATGAGAGTATATCATGCATGTATCAACGAGCAAATGAGGATATATATCTTTACATCTGAATGCCAGTAAACCTGTGGCACTTTTAATACAATGGATCAGATGAGTTTATTGCAAGTTCGGACTGAAATTATTTTGCACAAATGTATGATTAATAAGCGTACCAGCTGGTTTGCTATCGACAGCTGCATTGCATTACAGCTATTACAGACAACGATGATGATGATGAGAATAATGATGACGATGATGATGATGAATTTAATGATAATAAAGATATTATATGACCATAGAGAGTCAATAATGGATATTTGCTGTAACAAGTATTATTGCATTATTTTTTCTGCTATATTATTATTTCTTCAGTTTATACTATTATTTTTTACTTTTGATGACGATCAGAACCAGAAAACTAATGATATTAATTACTATTATAAATGATGATAAAAGACAAATATTACTGGATAGCGATAATTTCTGCCGGAAGTGATAGTGATAAGAACGTGGATGAATAGTTCAGGAAGAATAAATATGGCTCTATTTTAAATTGTTTTTTCAAAAAAAAAGGAAGATAAGATTAATATCTTAAAATTTTTTAAGGATAAGATTAATATGTCTTCGTAACGTAAAAGCAAATGATAAAAATGAATTGAACAATCTGCTCAAATACTATAATTAATTTACCAACCTTTTTCGACAATAAATCATTGAAGAAAAGGAAGAAGCGGAAAAAGTGAATAAAAATCGTACAAACGACATGGACCTTAGTGATACAACAAACGACAAATTAACTTCAGATGACGGCCATCAACCCTACCTATCAGATCGGTAATGGTTCACCCACCCGTATGATATGTCCCATTTCATCATTTTTCTCCATCACTACTGCTAATCACTTCTCACATACAAAATTAACTAATAAAAAAAAGTTGTTCACTGTACATAAATACAAAAATAAGAATGACAGTGACCAATAAGGAAGTTGAAAGATTCAAAATCACACTCACACATCACATTCTACTCATTATTAACAATAACTTATTCATATCTTCAGTTTCTTATTAAATTTCACAAATGCTTATAATTTTGCTTAATATTTCAAATGTAAAAATTATACGGCTCGAATCAATCACGGACGTTTCCTTTCTACTTTTGTAAAGTGATTGAGTAACTAACTGTATGGTACTGGTAGCAGTAGCAGTAGTAGTAGTAGTAATCGTTGAATGAATATGTCAGAAAAGCTTTTTCTTAATGGTATTGTCATTTCTCTCTTCCCTTTCAAATTGCTTTGATGGAATAAGTACGAGTAGAAGAGCCAGTAATCAAAGAAGAAGAGTGAAATCCATAAATTTGAAGATAACATTCGTTCCCGAAATCACATCTCAGAATACTATTCTAAAATGTGATTTCGGAAACGAATGACAGTTTAATAATAATTAATAATAAATAATAATAATAATAAATAATAACAAAAATAAATATGTGAATGTTGACAGAGAGGGAGAGAGAGAGAGAGAGATGACCAGTATTGGAGTGTATTATATACGAAGAAGCGAAAGAGGGACACTAACCTGGGCCTTAGCAACGATCATTCAAACTCCCTTTCTCCCTCTCTCTTTCTCATTTCTTTCCTATTCTTCCACCTAAGCTAATAATAATACGGTGAAAAGCTAAAGGTATACGAGAAAATATAAGCCATTAATTTGTAGGTTAAAAATTGATTTGTATGATAAATGTATGACTTTTTCTTTCTCCATAATTATTGGGTTATATCATACCTAATTTATGATAAATGAAATTTACTTCACACTTTTTCTTGACAGCTTCAAAAAGATTCTAATGTATGGGTTTGAAATTATAAATTTTTAAAATGATTTAAGTTATCACCTGCTATCATTTCTTTAAGAAAAACTTCACTGGTTGGTATAATATTTGATTAATAAGTAGAAAATTTGGTAGGTAATACACATTTTATGGCTGAATCATCGCCAATATTTAATTGAAGTTGAAGAGATTAATTTACCTTAATCTTCTGGTCCATTTTTCGAAAAACGATCTTCCACAACTTTTATCTTTTCATGCAAGGAAGTAGAATTTCTCTCTCTCTCTCTTCTGTTGTTTTATATATTTTCATCTCTTTTCTTCCTCTAATTTGACTTTTAAAAACCAAAAATAAAATTTTGCACAAAATTTAATTTCTCTTTACTATCAATTTTGAGTGATAAGAGTATTAATTAGCCATTCATCTGCTATATTGAGGACAATGATAATTCATTGTATCATATTTTTAATTTAACCAGAATGGTATAGCTGGAAAAGACCTGATAGGAATATTTATTTGCTCTCAGATAAATGGAAACGCAAAAAGTGAATTTGACTTCAATAAGAACTTGCCTTGTTGGAAGTGCTAGGCATGTGAAAATGGACCCATTCTATGCTAAAGGATTTGTCCTTCAATCAACAGCAATTCTGAACGAGAAGAATACAATGGAAGTGTAGCATCAGATCGATAGATAAAGGAAGAATAGGAATGGAGGAGGAATGAGGAGCGTAGATGGTTTGGTTCCTACCTATCAGTGGCATTAGATAAGAGTGCTTAACGATATTTTCGTTTCCGGGTGGAATGGATAGTTGCACATTGCTGAAATTATGGCACTGATATGCTTATCACAACTTTACTATGTCAGTAGAACATACCACAATATACTGATCATTTATATTTATAATTGATAGCAATGATGATAATAACCTGAACACTTGTGAGATTGAAGAAGCCATAAATAATAGCAATGTGATTGAACGGACATTCATGATATTATTTTTAAAAAAAAGTTTACGGAAAAGAATTCTTGGGATGGATTTTAATAAAAAATACTGCAAAATTTCCTGAATATTTCAGAAAATACAATTTACCTGCAACTGCAATTTATTTGGTGGAGATGAAGTTCACCAGCTGAAGCAGAAGTACCAGAAGTGATAGTAGAACTGCTTGCTGTACCGCGAGATCTCGTTTTTGACGAGCAAACAGTACACGGTATATGATAATAAAACATTCTACGTATTGGGACAGATATCACCGTAAAAAAAAGAAGACAATATGAGGAATTAAATATACCAGAGGATATAATCTTTCAAACAACTGGAATGTTTACTGAATTTCCATTCTTCCATATTCGGCTATCAGATTAATTCTCGGTAAAAACAAAGAATGCCGCCATTAATAGCAATACGTTTGATAAAGAAAGAATAATAAAAAAGATGAGATAGTAAGGATCAGAGATTATTGTAATATATTCAATATGCAAAATTCAAATAGGAATTTGTGAGAAGAATATGTCCTATGGGATAAATAGATGGGTGGATGGATGAGACAACAACGGCCACTTATAGAAGAAGAAATAACGACAACTGAGCTAAAAGGCAGAGGGGAAATGAGAGAGAAAATGAAGTTACAATATAGCAAATATAACTTGCATGTAAAAAGCATAGAGAAATATAAAGTTTTAAGCTATTTTGCTAATTTTATTAATTGTGTGGCTAAAGAGAAAGGGAAGATTTATCCCTTAACGGCGATTCAATCATATATGTTAAAATAATTTTACAAAAATAAATCCAATCCATCTTAAAGTCATTTCATGGAATTGGCAGAAATTTCTTCAGTTTTAGTAATTTCGATATTAAAAGATTTTTCAAACGATTCCATTTAATTAGTTGTATTAATATCGTAAAGATAAAAATTAATTCATTTTAATAAGTATATGAGTGAAAATTTTTAATTGCCAATGAGAGAAGAAAAAAAGAATATAATATAACAAACCAAATAAAGAGATTTTAGGCCTTTCTCATATATCGGTTCATTTCAATTGTCAAAAAAAGTCGTGCGTTACTCATTGAAGCGCATTTTAATTCATTGCGCAGTAATAAAATGCAAACGAAAATTTCAATCTTTCAAATAAAATTTCATTAAGTAAATTTTTAAATAAAAATATTTCTAAAGGAGAAGATGGGATTAAATTTTTGAACTTTAAAATAAGTCTTGTAGAAAGTAAAAACAAAAGCAAATTAAAACTTATAATATTTAAGTTTGAAAAGTTTTGATCAAATGATCGAAGTGATCGAATACAAAATCAAGAAAAAAAGTCAACGATGTACAATATCTCTTGAAGCAAAGTTACAGAGATTTATGCTGCGGATGTATGTATCATGGCAGCTGCATCTGTTGCCAGCTGGACATATACAGCAGTAATCTGTATCCTCTCGCCCTCTTATAACTCTCATGAAATTTGTTTCATGGGAAATAATATGCAAATATTTTCCTGTTGATAATTTATCAGAGATGCAAAGAATATGGCGGAAAATTAACAGATCATCTGATTTACTCATTCAATAAATGCTTAAATAAAAAATGTGCTTCACTAAATTGGTAATGAGATAGTATTATACTTAAGATTTAAAAAAAACTTAATATTAGTTCAAAGCAAATTTAAAAATTATTGAAACAAAATAGTTGTGAAGTGATAAGAAGAGTTAGAAGAACAAGTAGAAAGAACTTCTCAAGGTGAAATCTATCCGATATTTTTAAATTACTATTGAATCCGTTCGCCTCAAACTAATAAACTCCACCCATCCTTCTTCTTATTCCGATCTCTAATTGCATTTACAGGCAGTCATGAGCCATATTGACGATGAAACCAATAATACCAAAAAATTGCGTTTCCTCCGAAAAACTCCATCCATGCAATAATGATAAATAGAGTAATTAGTGACCAGAAAGATTCCTTACAGGATTTCAAATTATTCAATTCATTCAGGTGAGTTTTTTCAAAAAGGATGAAAAGGAACAATGATCACTTAATTATCATAACGCTGTGAAGATATTCCAACTTTGTTTTAATTACTATGTAGACTTGCTGCAATTCAAACTTATGTAAATAAGATAATTTGTGGGTAAATGAAAATATTATAATAATCAAACTTGACACATTTTCAGATTAACTATTAGTATAATAAGAAGAAAATTCATCGAATGTGAAATATTCGATTACTTTTGTAGGAGAAATGACATAAAGAAGAGTTATAATTGAAGAAATTACTTTTACATTTGCAGGAAAAACGACAACTAATTGAATGAAAATTCATTAACGAATAGTTAATTTCTTTATTAAATTCTTTTATAATAATAATCTGAAATTATTTTCTGAAATGTACAAAATGCGGGAAAAACTAGAAAATAAAAGAAGAGATAAAAGAGAGAATACATTTCGCTGATTTGAGTGTGGCAGAAGAGATTTGGAATTGATGAAAAGGGAAGAGTGTGATGATGATGGGTAAAAAAGGTCAGTCAATCTGTGAAGGTTATGATAGTGAGAGGATCCTTACCTTCATTTAGTGCTGCAACAGAATCATACATATTGCTCTCTAATACCAATAAGCGGTCATCAGTTCTCTCTCTCCCTCTCTCTCTCTCTCTTTCTTTTCCTCTCTGCTAGACAAACAAACCATCTATCATTGGGAATGAATGAATTTATGAAATGGCAAATAATATTTCTATCCTTTTTACTTTAGGCTTTACTTCTTATAAAAGATTATTTTTTTGTTTAAAAATTTATTCAGCACATTTTTGAATTATTATGATATAAGATGAACTTAAAAAATTTACTATAAAATAGGATAAGCCTTAATTTTTCTAATTGATAGGCCTGCTAAAATTGCAATCATAAATAATATCATTCCATAACTTTTAATTATCAATGCGATGATAAAGAAAAAGAAAACTTCCTCAGATATTTGAATGGAAATAAATTAAAGAACTTTTAGATATTCGATAGTAATTATAATAAATTTATTTCTCAAAGATAGAAATGAAGAAATATAGGATGGAATTGCATAATTATATTTGAATTATAATAAATGCATTTCAATTAATTTTGCAAATGTCCTCAAAAATGAACTCCAAATCGTCTTTTTTCCATTTTCTTCATATTACCATTCTCTTTGTTAGTCCAAAATAATATTTACTGCGACTGTCAGTGAATTTTCCCTTACCTTTCCTTCCCTTCCCTTTCCTTCCCTTCCCTTCCCGTCCTGAAATGTATTTAATTGCAAACCGAAAATTTATGCTGAATGTATTAAAATTTTATCGTATCGTTTTTGCATATTTTTCAATGCTCAGCCTATCTTTCAATATATCTTTTAATGCCTCAGTTTCTTTCTCTAATTTATATCTTTCAATGCCTCAGTCTCTTTCTCTAATTTATATCTTTCAATGCCTCAGTCTCTTTCTGTAATTTCTTTCTTTCCCAAAATTTTTGGTCACCTAATTTTTGGATTGAATTTGGAAGAAAAAGATTAGGGAAGGAGTAAATACAAATAAATGTATTACAACTAAGGCTTGCAATCAGTCATAATTAATAGCCTTAATTTTTAAAAATTAATACTATTCTGTTTAGCTTAAGGTAAAAAGAAAAAAATGCAGTTCCTAACAATTATTCTTTTAGGCTTTTATTTTCTTCGAAGGCAATCATTTTGATCAGTATCAAAATTCGATCTCTTTCTATTTTCCAAGTTTATTTACTCATCTGTTTGATTGCGAAGTACGTTCTAACAATTAGGAAGTCTGTAAATTAGTGCGAAGATTTAAACTCTGAGAAATTCGGAATTTTGCTTTTTAAAGCGACATTTGCATCAAAACCTTAATTTTCTATTTATCTCAGATCTCAATAAATGTCTCTTATCATTGATAAGAGACATTTATTTCAGAGCGATCAATGATAAGAAACATTGGATGGAAGTAACGAATTCGGGTAAAGGTGAACAATGTTCTTAATCGTTTGGAGTTGACACGGCTAATGAGAAGATTTTTTCTTCTGTTTTGAAAATGAAACTTACTTTCAGTACTCTTACAATAAAAACTATTTTCGTTGTCTGCAAGCGAATGAACGATTTGCTAAAATTAATGCGCAATAGGACAAAGACGCCTGTATTATTTTTCATAAGTAATAAGTGAATAATTTGGCATGAAAAAGTCAATGAGACGCTTTTACATTTCCTTTTTGGTTAATTTGAGTTTTGAGCTAAAGAGAGCTCTTTATTTACAATAATAATTTGATTGAACTTTCTCTTTCGAAGAAAACTTCATCTAATTACTTACTCAATTAATTACTTACTTAATTATTGATCGGTCAATCGATTTGTGTTCTCAATTATTCAACTATGAATAACTTATAATTAATATGAAAATTAATGATGGGAAAAATTAGGAGTGCTTTCTTCACTTCCATTTTTATTGTCTTAAAATCATTACTTTTTTCTCTTCTTCTCTACCATATTCCCTCAAAAGTTAAATGCCTCAAAAGTTTCCATCAATTTCCGTTTATAATTTATATTTCAATTTCTTACAGAACTAATATTTTGCCTATAATTTCAATGAAATTTATTATTAGATAGAAGTTGAAAGAAATTAAATAAAAATTAAAATGAAAAAAGTGAAAGAAAAATGATGAATGAATGAGGGAGGAAATGATGCATTGCCATTAAAATATCTGTGATCGATTCTTCCAACGATAGATATAATATCATTCTACTTCATCAACGTTGCAGAAAATATCAAATAAATTTGATTATATTTCTTCAATTTTTATTTTCTTCATCCTGTAATTACATAATTTCAGATTTACCATTTACTTTTTCAAATATTTTAGTTTTTATCAAATATTCCACTGTATCGCTTATTTGATCTTTAGTTATTTTTCTTCCTTCTTCTTCATCTTCTCTATTCTATGCTTATTTTTATTCCTTCGATAAAGTATCCCATAAATTATGAGAATTTCTATTTCTCTAACATTCCAGAACCCTCGGAATGTCAAACTCGGGAGATACACAGTCTTTAAAAAGCGTATGATCGTATTGCTATGATTTTTCAATGACAACTTTTTTACAAATCAATAAAACAATAAATCTGATTCTTTTACAATCTTGAAAAACGACATACTAAAGAACATCTGAGTTTGATTTCATTCATTTCATTAATACAATTTTGTTGTATCAACGTGATGAAATTGACAATTATCAATTCTCTTCAATTCTTTTCTAATATTCAAATGAGTAGAAACAATTAAGGAGAAATTTAAAGGATGTTTAATTGACATCTTTTTTTGGTTCTGCTGGAATCAAAGAAAGAAAATACAACGAAATGAAAATGATAATATTTGAATAACTTGCATTACAGTACTGTTATCAAACATTTTCTTTGCAAGTAGAAATTAAATTTTACTTTGATAATCATTGTTTTAAATTTTCAAAAATTCTCTACTTTTTTAATTTCAGTAAATTGTTGAAGAGAATGCAAAATAAGACACTATAATTATTTTATTATGATAATAACATTTTAATTTGTAATTAAATCATCTATTACTGCTACTTTTTCAGAATCGTTATGTTACATTTATAAGAATTTTCTCTTCTGGTTTTAAACTTATCTTAAAATAAACGCACTTATACTAAAGTATCGAATTCTTATGTGAACGACCGGTCATACCGAAAATCTTTCCCATTATTATACACTTATGGAAGTGAAACGGTATATAATTAAAATTTCTCGAAATATTCCAAATATTGCGGAGACGAAAGAATCTGAAGCAATAGTATTGCAGATCTGTTCACATCACAGATTTTGATTAAGTTTAATAAAATAATAATCATCAAACTTCATTATTAAAAAAAAAGTTTAACATTATATTATTAATATTATTATTAACAATTATTTTCATGATCAATAGAAGATGGCGTTACCGCAATAAGCATTTTCCGTTAAATAATCAGAATTTTTAGTAGTAATTGAAGAAATAATTGTTATAACGGTCAAATGTCATTTCAGTATTTATGCACTGAAATTTTTTTTCCAAATCTTGCATTTGGCCTTTCTCCTACCAGTTCGTTTGATAAACTTTTAAAGTGATCTTAAACTTTTACTTCTTATGACCGTTTTATTAAAATCTCTCTTAATATTGAATTCTTATGTAATATTTAGAATAAACTATAAAAGACAGAGTTAACATCTCACGACATTATTTTCTATGATTCCGTGCTGACGAACGGTTGCGTACTGCTTCTAAGAAATGCCAAGAAGAGCTCCATCGGAATCAGAATCCACCTCAATTGGTACCGATGAAAATGGTGAAAATTTAATTACGGGAGTTTCTGCTTCACAGGAAAAAGTGATTGATCATTCCGCTGATATGGAGAAAACTAGCATGAGGAAATCATCGTCAGAAGATCAACTCTCACAGTCTTTCTTTTTCAACGACGATATCATTGGTCAAAGATACGTAGAATCAGCAAAGCTCTCAGGAATGCAACATATTCATGGTACAAAAATTATATGGAAAAGAACACAAAACGTTCTCGAATTACCAATTCTCGGACATTTCCGAACATATGAGAAACATGTGGAACGATCACGTCCAAATCCATGGCGTCGACATGGAGCATTGTTGAAAATTTATGAAATTGGTGGTTGGATTTCAAAAATGGAGAAGCAACAAACAAGTCGTAGAAATCGAAAATATTTTTACGTAAAATCAGGAACTAAACCATGCCATCCACCAACACGGCCACCAATTAGTATTCGGGATAGTAAATTCCTGCCACCTTCGTCAATTAACATTTCATCAGTAACAGGTCGGAGTATTGATGAATTAGCATTTCTAGCAGCTATACAAATTCAGGAAGCAATGCAGAATGCTATAATGGTCTTTCTCGAATCACGTAAGATCGGAACAGCGAAACGAGATAGAACCGACTCAAGAAATGGCAACAATTCAAATGAAAAAATGAAGTCAGAAGAAGGAAGTTCCTCTGAACAACAATTATCTCTTCAACCTATAATTTCATCAGACAAAACTTCTCGATCTCGATCATCAAGTTTGCTTGGCAATAAATCGCGATAATCCTATGATAAATATTACCTTAATTTATCCAATGTTACATTGATTGCTACACTACCATAATGTCATTTTGGATGCTTTACACAAATATTTCATTCCATTCCATAACTTTTCAATTCAAACTCAATTTATCTACAATGATTGATTGTGCTTTTCTAAAAATCTTCGATACTTTTACTTCAATATAAATAATTTATTAAAAATGCCTTAATTATAAAGTACCCCAAATCTAAGCAACAAAACTTAATATTCAACCAACGTATCAGCCAACGTATAACATTCATTTAAGAAACAATGAAACAAATTTTTATATATCATTTAATCTAAAAAACTATAACGATGATTTTAAAAGAGCGAAAGTTATTATTTTTGTTAAAATGGAAAATATGATAACATGTGATAAGATATTGAGATATTTTAGGAATGATTTATATTCCCTAAAATATTTTAGCTTTTAAATAAGAATTTATTAATATTAGATAATTTTAAAGATAAGCAATGGTTGGAACTAAATTATCTTTCATAACAAAGAAAGGTAGATATATTAAAATGTTGCATAGAATTACTAACATTATTCATACTAAGGAAGATAAAATGAAAGAATTAACTAACACTATTTTTAAGTGATAAATGATAATGGAAAATTTTTTAAGTGATAATAGAAAGTTATATTTTGTATATCTAAGCGTTAGCATTGCGAAAAATTAGATATTATTAAGTGTTTAATTGGTTGTTTGATAAGACAATTAGAAATGAGTTCATTTTGAAATAAGCACGATTATACCATTTTACCTTGGTTGAATTTCAAATTTAGATAAGTATTATTTTTGGCTTGTAATTTGATTCACCTTTTGAAAGTTAAGATCATTTATACAGTCAGCACTGAATGTCTGTTCGTTGCAAATCATTTTTAAAAATTCAGTTTAAAGCTATCAGCTAGATGAATATATTTAAAAAAAAGAAATTAACATAGAGATCATTGAAGAATCAAAATTATGGAATGCGAATTTTGTAGAAACATTATATATTATCGTTATAAGTTATTTATTCTGTAACCCATTATGGTGGAAGCCGAGGAGTGATCACATTTCTAGTGATACTGTTGATAAAGTTTATTACGATTAATAAGAACTGAAGTTTTCTTGTTTAAATTGCAATTATATTCTGAAATTTGCAAACTATTGAAATTGATCAAAAAAGAATTGATCGAGCTGCTTTGAATCTTTGAAGTGTTTGCTCATCCGTGAATTAAGCCGCACAAAGAGTATCATCAAAAATTAATATGAATTTTTCTAAATTATCCGATAGAAGAAGAGAGTCATTATGCCTAAAAAGTTCTTGAAGAAGTATCAGTTTATAATGGATGGTATCTCAATGAGCAGTTTCTTGTTGATGATGGTCACTTGGGGCAGACAATGTCCGGCTTATGTTAAAGTGTAGTTAGCGGTGATTAGTTATGTTTATATATTCTGATTTTGTTAAATAGAACAGAGCCGGACATTATGAGAGCAAAGGAAGTATATGTGCCGACGAAAAAACAATTAAATTTGATTTGGATGAAGTTTCATTTCACACCTTCGGATGCTTTTTAAATTTGCTAAATGTACAGGTAATTACTACAGTGACAAATACGCCAAGTGTCCTTGATGAAGGCGGGTTTCGATTTGATCCAGAAATTGTTCTGACAATAAATTAAATTTTTATACAAAATAAAACACTGTTATTGATCTCTTCACAGTAGGATTATTTTATTTCTGTAACTAATTGCAATTAAATTTCATTTCATAAATCATTCAAGCGTGAAATTTGAAAGTTAAATTTCTCATTGTAAAAAAAAATTAATTAAATAATTAATAATAAAATGCAATGTAATTAACAAATAGTTAAAAATGAAGTTAACCAATGCACCATATATGTTATAAGTTGCCTCTTTTGTTAATTATTACTGAAGTATTTGCGCAGAATATTTTATGCAATATATATTAAATTCTAATTTTAGCAAATAGCTTAATTCGGATTGCTTCTTCGTAAGGCCTGTTTTGTGGCATATTACGTTATTGATCGTTGAATCAAACATAATGGGATGTAAGGTAAATCTAAAATTCATTTCTAAATACTGAAAAGTTAACCATTTTCCAAATAAACCAAGATTATAGTAACTTTCAATGGCGTTAATCTCTACATTGCCTCTTATAGTCTAATTCTTTCTCCACTTCTCAAGAATACATTATTTTTAATTTCAGATAAAGGATCCAAAAAAGGAGCAAAAATTGTGACTCATTCAGCTGAACTGATTGACAAGGAAGCAAGTATATCGATGAAGTAAAGTGCTATCTTGGATTTCGGTTTCCTGACTTTGCATTTCGGTTTCTAGATAGTTTAAATAAGACCATTGATATTGTATTATCTTCACTTAATTAAAAGTTTTGGTATCGTATACAATATTTTAGATAAGGTGAAGAATAATTACAGAATACATAATTATTACAGGTATTTTAGATACTAAAGTAATCATTGTCATATAATATAGACGATTTGAATGGGTCGCATGACCTTCTCTAGTATCAATTTTTCATCAAATGAATAAGACGAGAAAGAAATCCGAAGGAATTATATTTAGTTTATAAATTCAATATGGTTTAAGATTAAACTAATTCACATAAAGTGATTAAACTACTTCATATAAAAGTAAATATCTAATTCACATAAAAGTGAAATATCTGAAATATATGTTAAATTTATAAAATGATTGAATTTAATTCATTGCTGAAAATTTTTATCTTAAATAAAATTTTTCCTTCATTTTGCAAGCAAGTAGTCCATTGATTCCAGCTGTTATAATTGATTTCTCATTGTTAATGTCGAATGGAAATAATCCTGAAATGATGCATCTATCGAAATATTTCATTCTTTCCTCATTTTTAACGTAATACTTTTCGTCCCATTATTATCAAAGGAAAGTTTAAAAGAGAGTTTTTCTTTAACTATACTTTAGAAGACTTAACTGTTTTGATATTGTTAAATGATATGCATAATATTTTGTGTAAATTATTATTTGAAATAATTTCATAGGCATGAAATAATATTAGTCATTTAAAAGATAACCTTCTTGGCAGTCAACTAATCGCTAAAAAGTTTTTTATCAAAGATTTAGGAAGCAATTCTGAAAGCTTATTGTTTGAAACAATCAATAAAAAAACCGAATAATTTGTTAAAAAGGTTTATTCGCCAAGAAAAGTTAGGTAAAAAGGCGCCTCGGGAAGAGCAAGATCATGATTTGGCTGCGCCGAGAAATCTCAATTACTAGTTTATAACAGTTAATCGTTAATCATTCCATTGTAAATGGCTTTTCTTCCTCTTTGTGCTTAATATATTGCATTTCTAAGCGGTAGACAAAATTTGAAGTAATTTTAATAATATGAAATGAATTTAGAATGGGAATTTGAGGTGAATGAATGCTTCATCGAATTCAATTACTAATTTCAATTTTTCTTTTCATAAAAAATGGCGTAAATGTCGTATTCTCTACTGGTAACTACCGGGAAATGCCAGAACATATGGAGTATAAAATTAAAAGCTTTAAGTAAATATCCACAGAAGGACCTTCATACAATTAAATTATTTAACAGTTTAATTGTCATATAAAAACTAATTTTGGACATTAGGATTAGATATCATTTCTGGAAACAATCTTTACCGGCAAAGACATTGTTCGATATAATCTGAAACTTTAATGTTATTAATTACCGGAAGACTGAAATTACAGGCCTTATACATCTATTTGACAAGTATTTTTTAAAGAAGAATGTTCAGTATCACAATAATTGCATTCCTCGGTACCGTGTTGCTGCTAGCTGTAACTTCTTATGCATCCAAAGACAACGAATTTTCGTTTATTTCTGAAACCTCAGGTACTTTTGAAATAATTTATAAAATAGTAATAGCATAATTTATTATTTAAGTGGTACAATTTATCATTTCCACCTTTTCCTTCAATTCTTTCAATTCTTAAAGAGTGTATCATATCATTGCTTAATTTATATTTTATTAATCCGAAGTTGTGCAGCATCAATTAGCAACAAGCAAAACAACTTTATTGACAGTTTGAATAGTACTATTAACATTGCATTATTTTCAATTAATTAAAAATATTATTGTATATAATATTTTAGATAAGGTAAAGATAATGAATACATAATTACAGAGTATAATAATTACTGCAGGTATTTTAGATACTATGATAATCATTATCATATAATGCAAATGAATTAAATAGATTGCATAATCTTTCGCCGCATCAAATTTGCATCATTAAAAATGAATTTTTTTAAATTATTGAAAAAAAACTTTAAATTGCATTCAGTTGAAGTTATGGCAGTCGTAATGGGAATTTAATTAAGAAGGTCAAGTAATCATTTCTTAACCTTCGCTTGATTACAGTACTAAAAAAAATTTTTTGAAGCAATAAACACTTATTTTTAGATTTCCATAATTGGACACGAATATCACGTGAACTAAAAGATGAGAAGGGAAGCAAACCTACCATTAAAACCACTTGCACACCAATGAAAAATTGTACAGTGGATTCGGACTGTCACGATGGTACGGTTTAATTTTTATAGCCTATGGAATGCTCTTTACCATTTAAATTAAACAAAGAAAATTGAAGCATAAAATTAAGTAAAAGCATAAATTTCAAAAATTTATTACAATAATAATACAAGTAAGTATTGGTTTTTTTTTTATCCAACAGTGAATTAAATTGCCAATAAAAATTGCAGCATTTTCAACTTGAAGAATTTTCATAAATCTATGAAAAACTTTGATAAATTTTAATTTCTTCTTAGGAAAGTGTATGGGTATTGCAGTTGGTACATGCAACTGCGGTGCATGCCTACAATTTACACCATGTAAAACTGATGCAGATTGCGGTGGCTTAAAAGGTGCATGCAATAATCAAAAATATTGCGACTGTGACAAAGGTCAGTTCTTTGTTTTTAGCTTTTAGATAAATTTGCTGTTTTTTATCAGTAAATGTGTAGAACAATTTGCAACATTTTTATAATTTAATCATTTGTTATCAACTATTATATACAAATTAATTATTCATTCAATAATTTTCTAAATTTCAGGTTTCCAATGCGCTGGCTTAAAAGGTATCTTTGATGCTCTCTTAAGGATATGTAACCGGAAAGAATGTATACCAAATACGTTGTCTTGCTTTGGCCTACCATGTAATAGTGGAATGTGTTCTTGTACTGGCCAACTATAAGTGTATCAAATTTGAATCCTGTGAAATTACTTTTGTTCTGATAGCATATAGAATTTTTTTGTCCGCGTTCTTTTAGTTATGATTTATAATCCTTTTAAAATTTAAACTTTTGAAAATTAAAAAACGTTTTAGAGCTATTAGAGCTATATGCATTGTAAAATTTGTACTTATTTCCTAAGGTTTTGAGTTCCAAATGTTGTAAATAAAGAAAGTTTTGTCAGCATATAGCTGTTGGAATATTTTACAGAACAATATAAACAATTAATTTATGAGGTAATTAGATTTCCTGATTCCTTAAAGCAGTGAAAAGCAGAGAGATGCTATTAAAGCTCGGCATTTAAGCTTCAATTAGTGACTTAGGATCCTTTTCAAGATCAGTCAAAAGACCAAAATGTAAAGTAGATGTGATACCACAAAATAATGTCTGCGCACAATCTACTTGAATGTTACAAAAAAAGTTAATAAACAGAGAAGATGATCAATGAAGATTACACTTTGATTTAGTCAAGTCGGATGATGTTGAATGAAAAGAGGATGAGACTTTGCTGGTTGTCAAGGTGACTTAAAGGATGAGAGTTTCATCTTCAAATAACACACCACATTTTGTTGTATACTCATTATACTCATTATTATAAGAGTTGTGTCAGCTCTGATCATTGTCACTATTTTTGACAGCTCCAGTTATTCTAATTTTTACAAAAATTAGACCGATATTTCAAATAATTCTATTTCAAGTTGTGGATTAATATACAGCGGAAGATATTTTCTGTTGCGTGAAAAAAGGTAAGTTATATTTTTGACGAATAATAAATAGGTAAGAAAAGTTTTGAATTAAGCTACTAATTAATAGCTAATTTCTAATTTATTATAATTTAATAGTAAGCAGAAGTAATAAATAGATAAGGTAATAATTATATAGTAATAGGATTGAGCCTAAATTAAAAGATATGCTCAAAATCCAAGCAAAAGCTATGACAGCCAAACAAGGTAGACCTCACTAAACTTCACTCCTTACTAACTCCTTACTAATTTTCCAATAATTTGGAATGGCTAAATAAAATAATTTCAAGAAGAAAGAAAAACATCTGAGTAGCACTTTTTTGATTTCATTACATTAAGACTTTTTTATTGAAATTTTCAATTTTTCAGATCCTGAAATTCAAAAGCTGAGATGACGACAAAAAATAGGCTGAAAGATGAATTTCTCTTACGAACTGTTATCACTAAATATAAAGGTTGATAATTGCTTGGCTGAAGAGAAAACAAAGAAGCCTATTAATTCCTGAAGCCAGCTAGTTTCTTTAAAGTTATTATGCATTCCGAAACATATCGTATCTTTTAAATTCATTGAACGTTGGATAATTGAAGGTTCATTTTTTACTTTTGTAAAATATACTTTGGAAAAAAGTTAAATAATATTTATAATTTCTATTCTACTTGAAATGGAAACAATCTATAACATTATTTCAATGCTTTTTGAAATATAATTTTCAAACTGACTACAAAAAAAGAAATGCGATTATTGATTTATCATTTATGTACAATTGAATTTGTAGAATTAATTATGAAATATTTTAGAAGTTAGCTAATGAACAAAACTATAAGATGCTTTCTGATGATACTTCTAACAATCATTTGAAAAGAAGAGACAATCTTCCAAATGTATTATCTCAAAAGGTACATTTTCAAGAGGTATTTCAGAAATGATACAATCATTTTAAAAAGCCAGTTGAAATTCAATTTAGTACTCTATTTCTACTATTACATTCATATGGAATTTCATAATAAAAAAATGCAAGTGTTGCAGTTTGTTGTATTAATACCAAATTTATATCAATTCATGTGGCTTAATTTTAAATTTCAGTAAGCAGCTGATTTTAGATTATTCAATTTAATGTTAATATTTATAGAGATATAAATCATTACGATCAAATAAAGTATGTAACGTGGAAAGGGAAGAAAATCGACCCACACCAGTTGCAAAAGTTGGCCACAAACAAGTTACTAAGTCATCATCGGTTATGGCTTCTGAAACATCTACTACACTTCCTTCAAAACAACCTACAACAGAAGGAATATGCGGAAAGTGGCACTATTTGCGAACGAAATGGGTTTTAGATACAAATGATGAATTTTATTATTACTGGCTATGTGCAGTATCATTTGCATTTGCTTACAACTTAATTGTTGTCATCGGTTAGCATTTTCAATTTTTCCTACAAAATTTTTTTTGTTTTTTACATTATTAATGAAGTATAAATTCAACGATCGATTATTCTATTTCCTCACTACTTGTAAAATTGCAGCAAGTGAAGAATATTTTCTAATGCATTAAAGTTTTCTTTTTTTAAATTATTTCTTGCAAATATACTTATCCGTTACTTTTCATTACTTTCCAGCGCGATCAGTTTTCAAAGATTTGGCTTCCGGGTATTATTGGATAGCTTGGCTAATAATAGACTTTGTTATGGATATTATTTACGTGCTTGATATGTTTGTACATTCCAGGACAGGTAAAGATACTTTGAAATAAATGATTTTTTAAATAGAATTTTTTGATTAAAGCACTTTTATAACTTTAAGAAATATGAATTTATTTGAAAAGTATGCAAAAAATAGTATATTTGAGGTTTTCTGGAACAAGGATTACTTGTTCGAGATATTTCACGAATTACAAAACTTTATCTGAAATCATTACAATTTAAACTGGATATAATCAGTGTTCTTCCATTTGATCTTATCTTATCGCTCATATTTCGCCGATCATTTCCAAATATGCGTTTTAATCGTATTATCCGTTATCCACGCTTTTCTGATTTTGTTGACCGCACCGAGACCAGGTTTATAGTTTTTGCATTACAGTCATGCTCAACAGCTATTTGTTATTAATGACCCTTTAAAAGACAGATCAAAATAAGCAAATAAAATGATCTTATATTTAATTTCAAAATATGTCAAATCCAAATGCCATACTTTAGAAGCATTTAAAAACTACAGTTAAATTATATTTTTATTTTAATTTTCTTTTCTAAATTTTATGTTTATTTTTATTATTTATGCACTAAAAAGAATTGAAGTGTAAAATTTTAGGAGTTCGATGCCAAATGCATTTCGTATATTCTGCGTTATTGCCAATATTGTTGTAATTATCCATTGGAATGCATGTATATATTTCTTCATAAGTGAAATAATTGGTCTTGGTACTGATGGTTGGGTTTATGGGCAACTTAATAAACAAAGTTTGCCTGAGTAAGTATTTAAGTATGATTGCTAGCAAGCATAGTAGTAAGTTACAACAAATTATTATAAGGTAATTATGTTCAAGAATCTATTATTTGATTGAATCAATGTTGCACAGACTTATCAGTTTGTAAAATGATCAATAATCATCAAAATAACTCTTTGTTTGCTTATTATTATAGTTTTCGAACTGTGATTGTACAAAAAAAGAAATGCAATTATTGATTTGTTACTCAAGTACAACTGATTTGTAAAATTAATTATTAAAATAGTTAGGAGCTTATAAATAATATCAAAAATTGAGTATCCAAGAGACTATCATAAATTTTACTTTTAGTGGTGTGGAAGATACTCTTGCCAGGCGTTATATCTATAGCTTCTATTGGTCTACACTAATTCTAACAACAATTGGTGAAGTACCCAGTCCAAAAAGGAATATGGAATTTCTTTTTGTAATTATGGATTTGATGTGTGGAGTACTTATTTTTGCAACTATAGTCGGTAATGTTGGCAGGTACGGCAATTATTTCAAGAATGATTAAATAAGATGTTAAAAAATTAAAATTTTGAACTTTAAGAACTTGAATGATATTCGAATAGAATTTCTACTTCAAACTCAAATTCTCTTTTGATTCATTTAAAGAATACAATTATTCAAAGAATCAATCGTAACAATTAAAGATGAAGCACAGCGATGTAATTTTCATCTTTTTTTACAGTGCAATATCAAATATGAGTGAGGCACGAACTAAATTTCAAAACAAAATGGATGGTATTAAACGATACATGAAATTGAGAAAAGTGAACAAGGAGGTAATTAATTACAGAAATTCTCCCTCTCTAAATTCTTTAATATAAACAATTGAACAGTAAAAACACTCATTGGTTGACTTCTTGAAAAAACTTGATGTTATGAATAACTATACAGGTAAGATTGTTGAATATCTTATTTTAACAATGCAATGAAGGCAGAGTTTTCGGAAGGCATTTAAGGTTAATAGGTTGAAATGATGAATATGTCCATGGTTAGAATTGGATCGTACAGATTCGAAAAAGTTCAAAAATAGAGGCTCGAAAATGTTGAAAAAGGTTGAAAAATCGTACAAACTCGATTATATCAAATGAAAAATCAACTTTTCAGCTTGAAATGCGAGTTATAAAATGGTTTGATTATTTATGGGAGAATAAACAATCCTTAAGCGATCAGCGTGTACTGAAAGTACTTCCGGATAAATTACAAACGGAAATTGCTATGCAAGTGCATTATGAAACTCTCAGAAGAGTACGCATTTTTCAGGTAAAGATGATATTTTACTGTTTGTTCACTCTAGCAAATTTTCATTAATGATTTTTGAATATAGAAATCTTCCGGATTCAAAAAATTTAATCTACTAAATAGTTCTGATAAATGATAAAATAAATAGATTTTCAATTGATGGTAAGGAGATTATTAAATTTTAGGATTGTGAAGCTGGTCTTTTAGCTGAACTAGTATTGAAACTTCAACAGCAGGTATCCTCGTGATTTCATCTGATTTCTTAGTTCTGAAATTTTTGAAAATGCTTTGAAGAAAGTGGTCAAACAAATTCTAAATGTAAAGATCAAACAGATTAAAGTAAAAATTGTATAAATCAAAAAAGAACACATTGACAATAGGATTGATAATTTTAGATATTTTCTCCTGGTGATTACATATGCAAGAAGGGTGATATCGGACGTGAAATGTATATTGTCAAGCGCGGTAAATTACAAGTGGTAGCCGATGATGGGATCAAAATCTTTGCTACACTACAGGAAGGCGCTGTTTTTGGCGAACTTAGTATACTTAACATCGCTGGTTAGATACAATAACAGTTTTATTATTATTACTAATTTTATTATTATCCTAAATCAAATGCGTTGTCGACTGGAAACGTAAGAAATTTTAATCAGTCTCTTATTTCTCTAATTAGCCAGTTGGCTGCTAGCTGAAATTCATTATGAACTAAATTTTATTTTTAAAACATGGAATATACGACTTAGTTTTTAAGTTAGTGCGGCCAGTTTAAAATAGTACTGAAAGAATAAATGGAAAAGAGTAGTTGAATTGAAATTTCATTCAGGAAGTAAAAATGGTAATCGGAGAACAGCAAATGTACGATCGGTTGGTTACACGGATTTGTTTGCCTTGAACAAAAATGACCTTTGGATCGCACTAAAGGAGTATCCAGATGCAAGGAAGCTACTCATAGCAAAGGTTTCCGGAAATCTTAATTTTTCCGTTAATTGCGATTCCGAAATTCTATTAGCTTAATTTTTCTTTAGAAAGATATCCATGTATAACCACCACATTCAGCTACAGATTTGTCATTGCTAAAGATGGATGACCGTAAAGTTCAGATGCTTGTCTGGGTTAATTTCTATGTAATTGGAAGAAATTTAGGGTCGAGAAATTCTTCGAAAAGACGGTCTATTGGATGAAGATGCACCAGAAGAACAAATGACTGCTGAAGAGATGGCCAAAAGTTTGCAAAATACATTGAAAATTATGCAAACAAAGTATTCATTATGGATATTTTAAAAAATTTTTCGTTTAAATTATATTTTAAATCAAGAAAATTAGTCATTCAGTGGGCATTTTAGTGGTAAAAGAACAAAACGAGAAATAATAACTATAAAAAGTACGGCAAAATATGGGAAGATAACAATAAAAATATGAAAAAATTTGTATGAATCAATCGATAATGTAAGAATTTTTCATAGAATGGCTCGATTTGCCGCAGAATTCAATAGCACGAAATCGAAATTATTGGCAAGAATTGAATATTTGGAAACACAGTTAGCCAAATATGAAATAAATGACAATCCCGCCAGTTCTAATGATGATTATCAAATGGAGTAATTAAAAATTAAAACTTAACTCAAGACAGATCCAATTATATTCGGACCTGCCAATGATCTTAAGTTTGGAAATTACATTTTCCTAAAAAAATCCTACTTACAACAATTACTATTATTATTGTATAAGAATTTGAAATTTCGAATTTTGCAATTTTTTAGAAAAAGATAAAAAAGCTGACCATAAAGTAAATTTCAAAATTCAAAATGACTTGAAATTGTTGAAACTGTATAAGTTCATTGAATAAAGAAAATCTGTAAAAGCAAATTGAATATTATTACTTTTCAAGTCACCCATAAAGGTAAATCTTTACAAATTCTACTGCAGTTCCAGATAGTTTCGCTATGACAAATAAAATACATGAAAGATCAGTTAATGTGCTCAAATTTGCTTAGTAAAGAAAATTATATCGTGTGATTCGACATCAACTGAGCTCCGTTCTAATCAGGCTTGAAAGACAAGCGAGTGCACATAGCATTATGAGCTTACTTAGCCAATATGCAAATTATGAGAAGGTATGTGGTGGAGGTGTTTGCAGTTGATCACAATTTTATTATCGACAATTCTGAGCGGTCTATTCGGGATGTCACTCTAACGAATCTATTTGATATCACAGGGTTGGTTCATTGTTCCTTCTTCGTTTAATTTTTCACCGGTAAGATCGAGTTTTGGAAAATTAGGAAAGATAGAATGAAGAAAAGGAGGAAGGTGACAGGATGAGTCATTCATTGTAGTGGGCAGATTAGCCGGTGATATTTTTTATGAAATAAGATGCGTGATAAAATAATTCAAATATTTTAAATTATATAGTGTAATAAATTTATATGTGATGAAAAGTGAAATTGGAGGAGTGAAAGAGGCTGGGTGATGAAAAATCCCGGAAGTTCCAAATAAATGCAGATGATGAAAGGAAAAGCTATCTCTGAAAGGCTCGACAAAAGCGAATAAACTGATAATCTATGCGTGTTCATTATTATATACTATCTTAAACATAATACAAATTTTGAAGGAAATTGGAGTTAACGCGTGTTATTTTGAATGCAACATTTCATATGAATTAAAATTCCTATACAATATAGTAGTGAGAACAGTAAGAGAAAGAGAGATGCCGGGGGAACTACCGAGAGATCGTTTTCGGATAATTCCTTCTTGAAGAGCTTCAACGCAAAACACGTCATTGGTCTCCACAATTTGCACATATTCTTCGTGAAATAGGGGTGCGGGCGTGTTCGGAAACCTAAATTAGAGCGAGGGAGGAGAGGGAGGACGGTTTAGCGGGCGCGGAAGAGGCGAATTGGGGGATGCAGGAATTAGTGGCGAGTTGGGTCGGGTCGGGTTTCGTATAAAATTACGATGGTTAAGTGCGAGAAGAACGGTGTGGAAATAAGAGAACGAGGTAGGGACTAAGCGCTTTGAAAAAGTATTATCAGAATGGGATGATTCATTGTTGATTGATTCTCTAGGAAAGTAATTGTGAGAGTGAATTGAACAGGGCGAAAATAAATGAAATCAATCGAAATGAAATGAGATAAAAAGGACAAAGTCGATCTGAAATGAATTATACTGAATAAAATCGGAATTAAACATTGGGCAAGGTGATTAAAGCAGGAGACAACCTTTAATATCGAACATTTAGTCACATTCAAGGCAAAGGTTTCAAATATTTTAGGATTTCTGCAAATATCGTAATAAATAATAATTCCCAACAATTATTTGAAAGAGTGGAAATGGTTAGCGCAGTGTTCATGATTCGTCATTAGACATAAAATTAAAACATTTTGCTGTTCATTTTGCTGCACTATCAAGGCTTACATTTGAATAAAATTGCTTTTAAAAATTACTGTAAAACATGTTCATTTTATTTATTTACTATCTTCTGTGTGCGAATACATGACGTTTCGGTCATTTAAATGTTATGCGCAAAATACGTTTTCTTTTTACATTTTTTGCCTATTTGCGAATAATTGAAATAAAAGTCGGGGTTTAAACGTCATGAATCTATAGGCTGTCAATGGTAGCGTTCTTATAATTACAGCATTCTCATGATTTCATGAGGAAATAATAGATTTTTTTGCTTTTATCAGCTGCAATTCAGCGCAGCTTATCTTAGATGTAAATACGGACATCAAACAAGCCTTATGTGGATATCATATGAAGAACTCGTAGCTAACTTTTTTTCATTTTCTTCTGATCTGTCTGCTTAGTCAGGCGTTCAATGAACACGATCTATTCGATGTGATTTCAAAATTTAAACTAATTTCAAAATTCGATGATGGCTTTAAAAAACTTCTGTGCTTTATTATAGCAAGTAAGAGGAACTCTGGCTTATGTCAATTTGGATCATTTTTGTAGAGCCAACATTATTAGGCAAATTCTCATTCTTCCTGTTTTTGTTTCTGAAACTGCAAATTATAAAGAGGAAGGATTCCTTTTTGAGAATAATACGATAAAAATAATCGAGGAATTCGTCATATTTTAGGCCAATTGTATCTGATTACTCACTTTTTCTGCTAAATTTCAGTTTTAGTTCTGAAGGAGCTGACGCATCAAGCGAGTAATTTGAATTGGATGTGTGAGTGTGCTCCATCAGGGAGTATGTCGATCGCGGGCCATTGGGCTCTTCGCGGTGGCTTTACACCGCGAGCAAATCCCAGATGTCCAAATATTCATTTCCCGCACCAGGATATGTATTGGCAACAACGCGGCGAATTTTTCGTCAGTTTTTATCATCGTTCACAAGAAAGTGTGAAGGTGAGTTTTTAAATTTAATGAAACTTCGAAAAGAGAAGAAAACAAAAAATTTATTTCAGTCCGGATCGGTGAAGGAAGGACATAAAACAAAGTTTTTACAGAAATAAGGTCGAAATTTCATTTGATTCGAGCACAAAGTGCAGAAAATGAATCTTGTAGATACTGTAGGCTACAAACTTTTGGCCATTATTTGTTAGATATTTAAAATTTGAAATTTCCCTTCAAAGATCTTTGCAAATTTATCCATTTGTTACATTTAATTAGTTTTTGGTAGCTTATAACAAGCTGGTTGAAATGCGGTGAATTAGGAAGGGTATTATCAAATCATTGAATGTTAATCTGGCTAGGTTTAAACGGTCAATATTGCCAAGAGCCAAAAAATGAAACTAGATTTGGTGGGTGAATTAGATGACTTGAAATTATTAAATGTAATTTGCTTTACATTACCTTTTAAATTGGAGTTTTAGATGTTCGATGCAATGAAACAACGAGTAGAACTTGCTTATGAACAACGTCGTAAATCAGAAGCTAATCGTTTGCAGAAAGTTACTAATGGAAAAATGATGCAATATTTGGAACGGGTATGCATCTCAGGATTCAATTGCAGAATATATACGATAGAAATCAGTCCAAAATTATCTCAGAATATTAAAACCATGTTATATTAATTGATATCCCGTTAAACACTATCTCGTCATTTTCATCTCTGCTCCCTTCAAGAATAATGCAGTATTTATGTAATTAATTGAATTTACCTAATTATGAAGTTTTGCTTACAATATATTTGGTCACTTAAATCATCTCAGAAATTTATTTAGAAAGGCCAAATGAGTCTATAATTTTGGACACAGACTAGAAGAAATTATTTGATATATTTTTTGGCGCAGTTTATATGGCAATCAATAATTGTATCAGTAATTTGCAACAGTTGATCTAATTTTATAAGTTAAAGCGTTGAAATTTGTAAAGGAAGTTCCAAAACATTATCTATTAATTTAGTGTTATAACTTTTTGATTCTGGCTCACTACATAATGCCCATAATCAAAAGCGAATTTTATGTTGAGATTTAGCATCAGTGGTGCTTTCACTTTGTAGAAATGACTCTCAATTCTCAAAATCCATGTTACTTTTAAAGATCCCGTTGTCGAAAAATGTTACATTAACGATTGAAGTACCAAATTCCGAACATGCTGGCATGATGGAGCGAATGGAAGCTTGGTGTGATCTAGATTCAATACCACAAATTATGCAAGACACTGGTGTACTCATTCAATTCCCGGATTTAGTACCTGATGTCAAAAATGCTGGTGATTATGTAAATAGAGTAAGTTTTATTATGGACTGCTTCAGTAGAAATCAAAAGCTATGAGGGCTTAAAACTTTACACTGAACTTTATCCACATTATTTCAATTCTACCCTAAAGCTTAGCAATTTCCACAATCTTACGACATATTTTTAAATTCCTAGTAATTGAAGAATTTGCAGTACTTTCTTATCCTAATTTTTCTCAGAAAAGAATTTTTTTTAATTTTAAAGCGCAAAAGTTTATTTAGCTTACTGCAGGTAACGCTAACAGGGCCGCTAGCAAATGTTGAACAAGCCAGGATTCGAATTAGAGTATGATAAGCTTTCTGATTTTTTTCCTGATACGTTGATATACACTTTTTCAATTGGAAGTTCCCAAATGACAGGAGAAATTCTCTGTTCTGATTATGATAGTTATATCGTTTGATGTTGTGCAAAATTTTTTATCAAATTATAATATCTTTCAGAATTTTACGCCTGTAGCGATCAGTTTTCCTCTAAGGACATTGAAACCTCACATATCAATGAAGGATGTGAAAAATGTTATCGACAAAGCAATTGCCGAAAAATTAATTAATTTTCCTAACCTCGAAATAATGGTGCAACTTCCACAGTTAGTGAGTTTATACTCTTCTAGAGCTTACTTGTTCCACCTACTTTTTCGATCACCATATGATGAAGAACAGGTATAATTTGGGATTTTGGCATAATAAAGTTGTTGTTCCTCGTATAAAAAATAATAGTTCAAAGAAGAAATGAAACCAGAACAAATAAGCAGATTGAAGTGTTCATGCATTTTTTCTGGACTTCAAATTTTAAATCCCAACAAAATTTCGGAAATGCACAATGCACAATCGTACTTCAACGCACATTCCTTGCTCTTTACTGATTAAATGGTTGGAAAACACTTAATATTTATTTCCTAGCCAAAGGATCCAGTTCCATCATGTGTTGTGCGCGGTACACCATCTCATGAACGTGATATATGTGAAGCCTGTACAGCTCTTCATCAATTGCTGTTTGATGCTGTAAACGACAATGAACATGTAAATTTTTCTGATTCTGGAGACTCTGATAAGTGGGTTGAAAGTGTAGGTTGAACAAAATTGAATTATGAAGATATCTTCATAATAAATTCAAAAAGTGAATTCAAAAAAGTAAACAAGCTGTAACATGTTTTTTAGAAATCAGCAATGATATATTCAACGGTATTAGATATACCGGCTGTACAACAGCTAGCTGTTACGGGAATACCACATGGATATTTGATACGTATGATAAGTTTGGAAACAAATGCAATCATTTATTTTCCAACTATAGCAGACCGTCATTTTGGAGCAACCATATTTTATCTTTATGGTTCTGTGCATGCTATTATGAGAGCGAGGAAATATATTCAGGTTCGCTACTCTTATTTACTTTTTTTTTTCAATTTTACATAAAATATTTTCCATTTTTAATTTCAAATAAATTAGTTTCTTTTTAGTTGATACTCGGAAAATATTATTTGAATAGAAAATAGAATTGACACATGATAGGACTATAATCCTAAAAACTATTTTTGAGCAAGAGCAAAAAATGAAACATTGCTCCAGGGTCTTCTTCCTGTACGTTTAATTTTCGATGTAGAGAATGATGATTTACTTTGTCCGGTTGATGCATCAAATCGAGAGATATTCTTGCGTGATACAGAACATAATGTAACAATAATGATGAAAAAAAGTCGCTTAGAAGGCGAACAATTAACTACGAACGATACTTTACGGGTATGTTTAATGAGATTCAGGAAGTCTCAAATTTCAATGTTTATTCATTATCCGATTATTTGCGTTCATATCTTATTGTGCGTTATTAAGAGACAGGAAAAAATACGGCTTTTGTTCAATATCTCGAAAAAATTGTTAAAATTTTAAAAAGCCCACTCAGATGTCTAAAATGGAGAAAGAGTAGGGATGAAAATAGATGGCACAATTCCCTATTATCGATTACTACTAACTATTAGGGAGCATCAGTTCTTGTTAATTCAAGTTAAATCTTCTGATTTGCAGAATATGGTGACAATAGAGAGTGGCGAATACAATCTTACTAATGTTTATGCAGTGCGACATCAACTTCTTCGGAATGGTATTTTGGAGAATGAGCCGTTGATCGTAACAAAAGATTTCGATTTCTTTAAGAATGATTTCAGAGCACTAATTGCTAAAAATAATCAGATCATATCTGAGGTAAGTTTTCAAATTATAGAAAAATGAGCCAGGTGGGCAACAAGATCTGCGAAAGTTGATTGGAATATAAGGAAAGTTGATCACATGTTTCAGCTGCCAATCTCAATTGAGGAGGGTGATATTTGCTTGTCTAAAAGTGCATTTAATTACGAGAAGTGGTAGAAGATTTTAGTTGTTGAACTTGCACAAATTTTTACTGGGCATTTTGTAACTGCAGGAAATTCATTCGTTTTTTTTTCAGAGTTCAATTAACTCGCTAGCAAAGGCTTCATCGTTACTTTATTCCCAGTTGAACCAAAATATACAATCAAATTGTAAGCTCAGCTGTAGATGAAATCTTCTTGCTTGATTTCATTTCCTCAAAAATTTATTACCTTCAGGCATCATTATATTTTTCATGATTACAATGAGCAAGATCAAAAATATCTTTGCTGATGAGTTTTTTCGACTTGATTAGCCCTGTACTTGTCCGTTTTCCCAATCAAACTTTAATTTAATTTCAAAAACTTAGTTTAATTGCATACTTTTAATATATTTTTTTTTCAGCATTTCCGCCAGTGCCTCTTATTTCATCAACTATAATAAATGATGTTGCTGCGTTGTTACCGCAAATGCGTGTTTGTCAGGAGGTATTACAACCATCTGAGAATGAGAATATGCCAATCGCAGTAACAGTCAATAGCAGTTCAGCAAGTAAATATGCTTTAAAGATGTTTATAATTTGGCTTCAGTTATTTAATGAAAATTTTTTAGAAGTTGACTGGTTATACTTAAAAAAAAGTTATCCTGCGTTGTTAATCTGTTCTTAATGTTCGTAAAAGTTTCCGCAGTTAAGAATTAGACTATTATAGTTGAATGTTTCCTGAAATAGTTCCCATCTTATTAAGTTTTAGAAAATTTAAATTCATATTCTGATAGGTCTAACTTTTTGAATAGAAATGAGTGATATTGCTACCTTTGTTCGTACTTAATTTTTGTATGATGTTTGTTTTTAAATTAACAGCGTCGTGAGATTAAAATTTTCTCATGAGCATTTTTGGGCATAAGCCTTTTATTAAACCATCCTATTATTATTCAAGGTACCTAAAACAAATACTACACAGGTAAAAGTAGTAATAAAAAATTCTTTTAAAAAGTTGGGGTATATAATTTTAGTAGTAACTATTGCAGTCTCTTTTATAACTGTCTCTGTTAAGGTTGTGGAGTTGAGGATGTGTTAAGAAAATTTGAGTTTACGTTTTATTGGTTTTTTTGAAATCTTACTGCGTTAATTTGCGGTAAAACTTCAAGATTACTTATCCACATTTTAAAATTACAGACCAAGAAGAAACCGAAGAAGAAACTGTAAATTTTACAGCCTCGCCGTCATCGATTGTAACAAAAGTTAGCAACTTTAGTTATCACTACACATAACACTTTAACTACAGTTACTGTTCCGAGGAAACAATTAGTATTTTTTTCTTCCATCAAATTTCTTTCACCAAAAAATTTCTTCCATCAAAAAAATTTTTTTTGCTTTCTCAGTAATCGTGAAAGCAAAAAATTTAAAATCTTCCTTTTTGAAATATAGGAGTCAAAAGTATAGGATATGTGAAAAATAATGATATCGAAAGGGAACCGCAGAGTCATTTGAAGTGCATGTTGAAATGATAAGTATATTACAGGAACAGAGAGCTTCAGATGAAGTAAATATGTCTGTACCACAATTCTTGGATTTATTTAGACAGAATGAAAATAAAGGTATCGTGATAATTCCAATTGACGATTCTGGAAAGCCATTAACTGGAGTAGCTGTCCCGCAAAAGGTTTTGATCTCTCAATTTCGATTTGAAAGTATTTCAGAAATTATTAATAGAAAGTGTACAATTTAATATTCTATAGATTTAAAAAAAAAAAAAAAAAAAACAGATATGTTGCTCAGTTATTCAAGCGGTTAATTTTGTGGAAACGATGTGACTGAACCCCAAAAAGGACTTTCAGTTTCAATTATCACACTCAGTGATCATTTTGATTAAAAAAAGATTTTTTTTTAATTTTTAGAAACTGTAAACACATTGTCCTTTTTTTTATTCTAACTTTTGACGTCACAATGGCAAAGGAAGTTGGTAGGCATTTGAAATTCGTGAATTAACTCCATTCCAGCTGTATGTTACCCGGTCCTATTAGCACGTTATTTCTACTGTTGTGAGTGGTTGTTCTTCAAATGCTAATATCCGAAGTATCGCGTGTGATGTCTGTTCTTGCTTCAAGTTATACACCTAGGTGATTCCAGATCGTTGCTATAGACGAGAAGAAATGATGAACATATTCCTGCTTGCCTTGCATTTCCGTTCATTTTAGTGCTTGGGATCATTAATTTTCTTGTCCTATTACACATTCTTTCCGTACTTTTATGTCCAGGTTTCTTACAGGTGGAATATATTCCAAATATTGGCAAAGCATTTGCCGGTCAGAGCTTTGATGGACATTCGAAAGAGCACAATTTTGATGTAATTGCTAGCAATGCTAATTATGATTTAACAAGCAACACTACTTCGGTAAATATGTCGGGATCGAAATGTTCGTGCAAAAAATCATCGATGTGTACGCGGTCGTTTGTACCCCAATCGCAGGGTTTGATGAGTTCTGGAGCTGATGTTATCGACGCATTAATCAATGATCAAGGTAATTTATCAGTGACAGCAGAACCTAATAAAAGAAAAGCGATGCATTTATGTGACTTGAAACCAGTATTTGATTAAATCAGTATTTTCAGGCTCCGCAACAGTAGCAGTAGCCGCTGCAATGCTTCAGAATAGTCCGCCACAGTGGTTTCAGTCATCCGGTGCAAAACTAAAATCAACTGAATGGCAGATACCTCGACTATGGGAGAAAAAGATTATTTCAGAAACATCCGCGAGCTCGGCAGGTAATTATGCTTATCTGAGTTACACAGTGATTCTAAGTCCCGTATTAACAGGTAATCTAAATGAATCTCAATCCGCTGATATTGTTATTAAGTTTATGAGCTCATAGAAAAGGAGTTTACATTTTAAAATTAAGGGCAACTGGTCTGACAAAGACACCAGCATATTGTTAATTGTTTATATTTTCAATATTTTCCCTATAGAGTTCGCTCAAAGCTCGATGGCCAGTTCACCAGAAAAGACTTGGCAAACAAAAAAGAATCTTCCATTGAAATCTTCATTCAAAAACGAGGTTTCATCTATGATTTTTTGCACGCCTAGACACTACCAACTTGCTACTGGTTCAGTTGATAATAAAAAGTATTGGTAAAAGCACAAAATAACTAAGCTTAACTTGATAATTGACGTTTCGGTTAGTTACGAGACTTCAAATAACTCCTTGAGACCCTCTTTGTTACATCAGCAATCTCTAATAATAACAGAATAATATGACTATGAAATTCTGAAGGCATGTTATGAAAGGAATTAGAAAAATCCAAAGTTTCAGAATTGCATTCGAGAATACCATCGTGAAATTGGCACCAATACAGCCAAAGATATTCTGCAAGATTTGTCAGCAAGAAGTTGCTGATTTTTTTCACTTAGTTTACTTTCTCTTTCTTATGATTCACAGATCATTTATAACAGCTTGGAGCTTAAATTAGTTGCCACGTTAGAGATATTTTAGATTATGTTGTGTATATTATTATAGTAACTTCTAATTTAGGCTATAAAATTTTCTACTGATGACTTTTGTTTGGACTACATGAGCAATTAGTTTGGCTATTTTGAGTGTGTGATTCTATGTCACATTTCCTTGTCTACACTTTTTGCTAACTTTTTTTATTTTTGCTAACTTAACTTTTTTATTTTCTTATTCTGCTATAAGTGGCTCTCCATATTGTTGAATTTTATGAAAAGTTTTTTGCTTAATCAGTTGTTTCCAGAATCAAGAGAAGCTTCATCAGGCTTATCAATCTTATCTAGCAATCGTGACACCAATCTGTCGTATTCAATTTCAGACAGCAACCCTGCACAAAATTCTAATCAAAATCGGTGACAGTTTAAAGTTTTACTAGAAACTGATTAGATTTTGATCATGTTTTCAACTTATGTTAAATAATCTCTTCTAGATTACTGTATGAAAGCAATGGCAGTAACGACGATACATATGATTATGATACGTATGATTATGATGCATATGATTATGATACGTATGATTATGATACATATGATTATCGAACAGAGCGTCAACCAGCAAGAAGTAAAATTGGCTAATTTTTTAAATTTTCTTGGAATTTTGCAATTTTCTTTTCCTTGTCGTTGACTGTTATACAGCAATATATTTTAAATATTCTAGCACGTAATAGTACTGTTTGGGAAAATCCACGATATTCATCATCACAACTGCATCATCACTATGCACATTCGAATACACGTGAAGTTTTTTCAAGAAGGGTAAAATTTAATTTATAAAGCTCTAATTTATCTAGTAAATTCTTTTGTTGATTAGATTCTCTAGTTTCTTAAATTTTGAAAATGATAGTTTGTATTTATGAAATCGACTTTTAAGCGGGAGTTGCTGCTTGTACATTCTACTATTATTTTTGATGGTAAGTAAAGCGGAATTTTGGCATGAAGACGGATCCAGGTAAATGAGTCCATGGGATTCCGGTATGAAGATTTCATGAAGCAAAAAGTCACACTTAACATATTTCAAATTCGATTTTTCAGCAAAATGGTCGATCTCTAAGCTGATTTTCTATTAGCAGTTTGAAAATATTGCAGAAATATAATGAAAATTAAATTAATATATTTTACGGATTTCTTATTTCCAATGTTTTATAGTACCAAGGACGATCAAATCAAAATTCATCGCGATATAGTGGCGTGGTACGTGGTGGTCCCACAATGAGACAATCGATGAATCAGTCCGGTGGTTATTACTCAACATTTTCTCATTCTCAGTCAACTTGGAGTTTATCATCACGAGGTTACAGTGAAGATAAAAGATATAGTAATCGAGGAATAACATATAAGCGTTTCAAAAGACAATTTGTGAACGGATCACAATTAGAAGAAAAAGGAAAAGGTGATCGACGAGAGGAACTCTATCCTTCCCTCCGTCAAGAGCAGCAGCATGCTTACCTCTGCCGAAAAGGTTATATCTTCAATTTTTCATTCTAAATTCTATAGAAGTTGACTTAGTGGGCTTCCTAAATGAGATACCGCAATTTTGTTCGATTTCATAGAATCACTACAATATTGGCTCTATCGCACGATGAAACGTAATGAGATTGCAGTGAAGTGCGAAAAATTTTACAGTATATTCCATTGTGCTTCTGAGCAGTGGAAAATGCTTTCTTTTTTACTCAAAAAACGATAGTGTCTGAGCAGAAGCGATGTAGAAGAGCAATCATAAGTCAAATTTTCATTTATTTTATGAATTTGCAATGAATCAAATTTGTTGCTTTAGTTTTCCATCCAAATTTTATGTTTCCAGATTTTCAAAATATCTAATATTAGTTCTTTCTCTTAGGCTCTGAAAAATTAAATAATAATGTTAATAATATTGCGACACCGCCGAGGCTACTAGTTAAAACCAAAGCTTACGCAGATAAAACGAAACGGATCGGCGTTATGGCACTGATCGATGAGGTACAAAGGAGTCGGAATGAGCAATCATCACGAAGTACACGACAGAAGAATAGTCCGTTTCTTATATTAAATTTTGATTAAAACTTGAAATTCAATCAGTTTGGAAAAATATTGGCAGTAATATGATATAGGAATCAAAATTTTGACATTATATAGTAGGAATCAAGTTTCTATTCGGTTCAATCATGAGATTAATTGTCGATATAGAAGTATGACAGTAAAAGAAATGTGTTAACATAACGGTATTTTATCTTTAGGACCAGCACTAATGATGAAGGAATTAGAGAAATATACGGGAAATGATAAAATTAGTTCGAAACCATGCGTAGATATGGCAAAGAAAAACACAATCGAGGATGAAGGAATTCAAAACGAAACGCTAGTTTTCTTTTTAAAATTGTAATAGCTATTGCTAGATTTATATCACTTTTTTCGGAAGATTTATTTAGAACTTAGTTTTTTCATTTATTAAAATCAAAAAGTATGAATTAATTTAAAAAAGCATGTGGATTTAAATAAATCTTTCGATTTTAGATTTGTTCAAGATCAATCCGGAAGTGAACAGTCATCGGAAGTTATAGCAAAAGGTTTTTCATTTAAAACATTTTTTTTTAATGATATATCGAATGTATATGGGATCTAGGTATTTAATGGTATATTAGGTATGTTGATTCCGGTGTTCTAGGCTAGTTATTTTAACTAAATTTCGTTCGTATACTTATTGCGGTATAAAATTGGCATCGGGAATTAGATATATTGGAACCATATAATAGCTTTTCAAATCTGAATATCAGAATTACTACAGCCATTCGTCGGCCAACAGGCTTATTATCAATTCTTACATTTTGAATTGATAATACAGCTTGTTGGCTAACGATTGACTATAGTAATTCTCTTTCAGGAAGCTTCATTAAGTCTTCGACGTACAACTACGCTACTGGTTGAACATGGCACTAATAGACTGAGAAGGTTTTATGATTCTGTCATATAACATTAATTTTTCTGCGATTTTGAGATGTAGTGGACATAATGCTCAAGGATTTTTCTTTTTTCTCTGAAAATTAGATTTCTGAAACGGTTGTCAACTGTTAACTTTTTCTAGATCACTGCTGGATGAAACGATCAAAAATACAGCAAGCTAAAGATACGTAAAGAAAAAATTTTCCAATGAAATTTTATAATAATAAATAACGTCGAGGTATTTCGATTTCAGAATGTCGAAGTGATGGATAAATCGAATTTCTGTGTACTTTCATCTGATACACGAAGCTATTATTTACAGCTGTATTGAAATCCCATAAGCTATAGCAATTCCTCTGCGAAAAGTTACTGTCGAAGTATTACGGACCGTTTGTAGCAAGAATAAAACGTTCTCGTTAAATACTCTGAAAATTTTGATTGTCACTATTGTAAATCAAAGAATTTCATTCAATACTCTATGTTTCGATGCAGTTAAAGTTTTTGGTACCAGAGGTTTTAAGAAATGTGTTATAGTCATATTAGAAAACTATAATTCGCCTGTTGTTAGTAATTCTAATCGGCCGTATGATCGGTATAATAACTACTTGTTTCATTTTAAAAATTTTCAACTTTGTTCGGCAACTGCGTGCGAATTTTCTCGATTCCTTCATATTTTACGATACTCAAGTGAGGTGATTTCCTTATGTTAATTAATGTAGAAATATTTTTTTTTTCAGAATGTTTCATTGATTTTATACTGGTTGGCTGGTTTAAACAATAGTAGTAGGCGAAAGGTTTCAAGTAGAGATTCTTTAAACAATTTGAA
This sequence comes from Cercopithifilaria johnstoni, assembly GCA_916381525.1. Lineage (NCBI taxonomy): Eukaryota > Metazoa > Nematoda > Chromadorea > Rhabditida > Onchocercidae > Cercopithifilaria > Cercopithifilaria johnstoni. Next base: position 394,666 of record CAKAEH010001315.1, read on the forward strand.
ACAATCTGCTGAACAATTTGTTTATTTTATTTAAACAGGAATGGCTAGACAGTTACTATCAATGAAAATTGCAGTGGATTTAAGAAGAGTCAAGTATCTACAGATAATAGAAATTAAATGATAAATGGTCAGACAACGAATATGATAAATACTGACTTCCTGTAGTGCTTGAGTCTCGGAAGCTTTGCTGCTCTCTACTTATTCCTGTGATCTTCCACGCTAAAATTTGACTGTTTACAAAAAGAAATGCTTATCATGAAATTCTTTAATAATTTCCGCCATTTCAGATTAATTTAAGATTTTCTGCTTCAGTTCCTACTGCTTACTTCTGTAGCAGAGACATTGAAGATTTTTGAAAATGGAGGATTCGGTCTTTTCGGTTGGATGAATTTGTATGAAATATATGCAACAGTTGTCTCAATATTTTTTATCTTTAGTTTGGTTTTGACTTGTGGCAGTGTTTCTTATTAATAAAAAGACTTTTGAAGATTTTGTTTTCACATAGTTGGCAGGAGATATTCCGAATTTTTCATCGGGACTTTTTCATTAGGTGATGTGAATGATATGAGGATTTGATTTGAACTTATATGAAACTGCTTATAAAGAATATTGTCGTCTATGGAAATTGAAACTAAATATTATTCAGGTAATCATAGATGCGTAAGCATTACTGCAAAAAATAAGAAAAATCCGACATAACAGGTGTCTTTCAGTCTGCCATTTATGAAGTAAATCGAATTGTCTTTAACGGAATGCGAACTAATTAAATGGCATCTCCAAATGGCTTTTTCTAATATTTAAGTGATGAACGGAAAAACATTTCTAATTCAATATTATCATTTTCATGGCAAATCTTTTCTCTTTTTCTGATGATAACATTGATAATTATTCAATAAGTACTGCAGACATGGAAATATGTGTTCAATATATCTAATCAAAGTGATTCGTTTGACTATCATTATTTACTCATTCATATCCGAAAATCGATATTGCTGTTTTGTATTGTTCCTATCTTTCACGGTTAAAATGATGAGAGATTTTGATTGCATTAAGAATGCTTTTCTGTTATACACTTTTATTAGTATCAAATCATTGAAGTGATATATAAGCAAGCATTTTTCTGACATGTTGCGTTCCTATTATCGAAGCTACAGGGAAAAATAATTAGATTAGAAAATGTTTCTATTATCAAAGCGATATGCCATGTAATGAATTATTTTCAAAAAGAAAAAGATTAATACCACTATTTTCAGATATATTGTGTCATATGTTGAAAACAGCTAGTTCTGGTTATCATACATAGCGGTTGATATTGGTATTCGGTCATAGTAATTTGTTTAGCAAAGAGGTAAATACTTCGTTGGAGAGTGATTTCCTTAGGCATCATTTTCGTAAGTAAATATTTGCTAATCAAATATTTTCCTGAACTTAGATTTCATCTTGTTCCTTCATCATTAGATTTGTGGCATTGGCAAGCGTAAAACTATCCGATATCTTCTAATTTTTCCACTACCAATCGTTAGCTGAGATGATGGAGTGGATTTAACAAAGCCAAGTTAAATTGATTTCTAGTAGACCTTTTGATGAACAGAAAAAGGATTAAAAATCTTCAGAAATTTTGCAGATCAACTTATTTATTGTATTAAAAATTTTTTACATCCCTCAATACTTTTGCAAGTACTAAAAGTTGGCTGCGCTTTTCTTACCAAATATTAATGAGCAAAAAGTTCCTTCAAAATACAATCACATAATCTTTTTTTCATTGTTATATCTATTTTATCGTAATTCTGTTGTAATTCGAAGCTCTTCTCAGATTTCTAAACAAATTTCTCATTTTAAGAAGGTAATGGGAAATTTCCTGTGGCCAATTATCTAATATTTAAAAAGTATTGTATAGGCAGGAAATGCTAAAATTAGGGACAAAGTAGAATAGGATAAGTTTTGTTTATTTCTGTTTTTAGAAGTGATGGAAGATAAGATTTGAATAGCAATTCAGTGTAATATTCAGATGGTTTCCTTAAAAACAGCATGCAGTAAATGAAGAGAGAGGAGGCAAGAAAGAAGTTGGAGAACAGGTAGTTGCGCCTTTTCGGTGCAGAATACAGACTTGCTAACCAATAACTTAAAAGATCTAAAGTCCACTCCTGACATATAAATCTCTCTGTTTTCTTTGGTCTAATACATACGGTCATTCAGTGGATGACACAAACTTGTTGGTCAGTGACAAGTCCCTAATTATAGCAATCTCCAGCTTGTGCTACTTAACTTTCCTTCTGCCTTCTTTTCAAGTAGCACATCGTAGAAAAATAATCCATTTTTGCGCAATTTAAATTTAATCTTCATAGATAACTCTGTGAATAAGGTGTATTGTTGGACTACTGTTGCTGTTATAATGCTCCTTAGGGCATCAATTCTACTAGTTTGCTCAGGTAATTTAATGTCACAGTTTGTTAATTCATTGTTTAAATATGAATTTTATGTATCAGTGAGAGATGCCATTCTTCTTTTAAAACTACAAACTCTATTCTCGGAATCAAGTCAAAGATTAAAAACGATAGCTATGACCTAACCTTTCAATCTGAATACTGCTCTTATTGTGCCTTGAAATATCATAACTTTTGTTAATCTGTTTTGCGAAAGATTTATTTCTTTCTTTTCTTATATGAAAGTTTAAAAAAAATTAGTTTTGATCTCTAAAATAATCTTTTATCTCTCTTGAAATTTGCAGGCTTAGCGTGGGCTGTTACCATCTGCAAAATCAGTAGTCAGTGTGATCAATGTAAATTATTAAGTGCCGGACAGAAATGCCTCAAAAATGAACGACATGAACATTTATTCTGTGATGCTGCAAATAAGTAAGCTTACTTTTATCAAATCTTTGTTTTTTTTTGTGTTCCAAGTTACCAAACAATTTTTTGATTTGTTACAGTTGAGATTTTATGCTCTCATTCAATATAACTCCAAATAAACTATTATTTATGAAAAAGGGACTTATACGAGTCATAAATAGTAATGTGCCTTATTAGGACCAAGAGAAGAGAGCGCTACTTTTCCCTGTTTTCTGCAATATAAGTTAGTTTTGGTATTTAGATGATTAAAGGATTCATGTAAATTATTCGAAGCACTTATTCATTTCTCGCCAATACAAGTTGTCATTTACGTAAATGGCACTGTTAGGGCTCATGAATGCGTCAATGACAACATAGTTGTTATCAAATTTATTTGTTTCATCCATTGAATATTTTGGAATAGGAGGCGGAATTTATCGGAAAATTATTATTTGATTATTTGATGAAGACTGCTTCACAGATTCAACCAAATTATTTTCCAAAGAATATATTTTTTGTGACAATCATAAATTAATTAATATAAATTCCGAAATTCAATTATCATAAGTAGCTGAATTTTAAAGGCACTAATAGTTGACCTTAATGCGGCAAATTTAAATTTAAAAAGCAAGAAACGTCATTCAGTTATTTAATTAAATGCTTTTTCAATCCTTCTGTTATAGTTACTTTTCTTGCTCTGTTTAATTCCTAGAATTTTAAAGAATGCAAAATGTTTTATAGAATTGTTTTTCAATTATAAATGTATTTTTAATGATAGTAATGTTTACTTAAAATTTAAATTTCAATTCGATTTTGATGTTTTTAAAATTTTAGCCGTATTGGTATCCATGAGAATTCATACTTATTTTGCGATACAAAAAAGAATGAATTAATTGAAAAGCATTGTGCACACGGTGAGAATTTCATAAACGGAACTTGTTTGGATATTCTTCAGCGTCGCAAACGACAAGGTGTCGTTGGAATTGGCCATGTTGGCGATTATTGCTCCTTTAATACGAACTGCTTGAATGTTTGTTTTTGACTTTTTGCACTTTGAAATTAGAAAAATGTCCTTATATCTGAAATTATTAACTGTAATTAAAGAGTGAACAGATTTACAAGCTAGATTCTCGATATCAATTTTGAACAACTTAGTCCTGATTGACAATGCCTCTTAGCTGCTTCTGCATATTTTTTTTTGATAGCTGTCAGGTACTATATGAGCTTTATAGACTTTATCTGATATCCTTCTAAATCCGCCATTCATTCTATCTTCGTCATTTCATTTTAATTAAGAATGCATAAGTATTCACCTAATTTCATTTAAATGATTCTTGTGTGATGCGAGATTGGTTAGAAATCATTAATAATAAATTAATGAGAGGAACAAAAAGTTATTTATTAAAAATATTAAAGTACTAAAAAAAAGAAAATTTCATAAATTTTTTTTTGAAATGGAATTTAAAAAGTGCATAAACTGACTAACATATGAAATTCCATAAGTATTTCAAAATAATTGATTATTGGTATTCAGCCATCAATTCAATTTCAAAGATCTTTTTCGCACATTTTAATACAGTGTAATGAATACTTGTTTCGGAGATTTTTTCAAGTATAAAAAGATTTTCTGATTTGTCAAATAATCTGAGCTAATTTCGATCTAAGAACGATCGCTGTTCTATTACTGATGGAAGCTAGTGTATTGGTATGATCCCGGAATATATGCTGTAGATAAAATGAACTTGGCAAAATATTCTTGCAACTTACGATATCAATTAAGTTTAATAGACAAGTACTTATTTTATTAGCTAAACAAAGCTTCATAGTTTCGAAAAAATTTAATATAAACAGTTGAAATTACCAACGAGGTTTTTTAGATGTAAAAGAACAACTTTTTTCATTTTTAAAAGTCGTTTGCAGGGAATGTTTTGCTCAGATGGTAGTTGTGCATGCCGAAGCAATTTTGTTGCCATTCACGGATATTGTTATCTTAGTGAGCCTTTTGTTAAAAATTTTAGTTTCAATTTGAAATTTTCAGCGGGAATGTTATATTCAAGATGAACGATTTCTCTGAACACATCGATTGGGTATTACTAAGTAATGATGGTTGAATTGGAACTATTTTCAGGATTTTTGCCAATATATTCAGTGAATAAGCAATATTTCTTTTAATTCATTCCAGCGATTGATTAATTCAAAGTTGTGTGACTAATGCTTCTGTTGCTATCCTAGAAAATTAGAAATGCTGGCATATCGGGTTTCTAATTTGCATTGCAGAGGATATCTTCGTGCTATTCTAGGATAGCGATAGAAGGAGCCGTAATAATAGAAATTATCATAACATGGAAGTAAGAAAGATTAAACTCTGATGATACATAATTAGTGAAAAAATAAATAATAGCAAATTTTCACAATTGGTTCTAAGAAAGTTCCTTATTTAATTCTTTTTTGAATAAAGAAATAAATTATAAACGATTAAATGCAGAGAAAAATATTGGTGAAAGTGGTTGCCAGTATTCGGAACAGTGCAATGCTGCATGGCCCGGTGCTCGTTGTCAAGACAATAAATGTGAATGTCCATCTGATGTTAATGGAATTCCCTATGTACAAACGCGTACTCATGATAGTGTTCTTTGCATCTTATTATCTGGAGAAGATGGTGATCCGGTGCCGAAATGTCCGCTTCCAGAATATGATGATGACTTATTGACAATGCCGATATCACAACTTCGGAATCCAGCAATGACTGATCCAGATGATTACGATGTATGTTGCGGGAGCCGAATACTTTACTTAGCTTTAAACGAGAATGCTAGACCGTTTTGCTGATAGTAAGAGAAAATGTATTCACATCGTATCAAATACCTGTTATAAGCAGCTATTTACTAATGCTTGTAATCTGAGATTACAAGTCAAAAAAAAGATTAATTACCCTTCCTCATTTTTTAGATCTTGCCAGGAAAACATATCACTCCATTGCAATTCTGTTCTTCAACATCCACCGATTACAATGCATTTGTAGCAAATGGTGGTGGTGCATGTACCTATGCAACAGAACCGTACGAACCGGAAAATGGAGTTTATATTGCCGATATCTATGACTGCGTAGCAGTACCATTGAATAATGTGAAATTAGCAATGAAAGGTATTTACAATATTCATCCACAAGCAGATGGGATCTGTTGTCCAAATCGTGGTAAGCCAATGAATAATTAATTAATGTAGAAATCTGCTAAATTTTTATCATATGGTCAAGATTTAACAAAGTAAACAAGAAGGAAAACGAAAAGCTTGGAATTAAAATATTGTTTCTACAAAAAAAATGTGTTATCATTAATTTTAAAAGCTCGAGAAGTGGGTGAACTGTAATTCGATATTTGAGGACTTAAAATATTCCTTCTTGTAGCATTCACTTGCATACAACCAAAACATGAAGCGAAATCAAATGTAGACGAGTCAACTGGCGTACGACCACGTTGGTGGTTCAATTCTGTAACCGGAATATGTGAGCAGTTTATGTGGGATCCATGGGATGAAACTGAAGTACAATCTCCTAATAACTTCAAAACTCAAGAACACTGCGAGTCATATTGCAGAGACAGTACGTTGTCTTAAAAAATTTAAATACTTTTAGTGATAAGTTATACGTAGTCAAAGTAATATTGTGAAGAGAAGGGATAATTTACTAAAATTTATTCAAACTTTTAAGTTATACTTTAAATATGTTATTTTCACTTATAATGTTTGGTGTTTAAGATATTAAAATATGCAACTTATTTATTAGTAAATTTGTAACTGGAATGAATTAAAGCTTCAGTTTTCAAAAAATTCAGATTTTAAATTTTCTGTTGACGAGAAAAAGTTTAGAATCAAAATTTTTTCACATCGTTTTTCGAAAGATTTAATAAATATTTTTAAGCATGCAAACGCGGTTTACCGCAGTATTTAGCGAGACGCATTTCAAACGAAGAGGAGACGATCAATAACTGTCAGACGATGACTTCATGCTTATCCAATTTTGAATGCAAAACAATCGGTTGGAAACAACTTTGTTGTCCAAGTGTTGCAAGCATATGTAGTATTGCCGGTGGACGTCCCCTTGATACTTCTCGTCATACTAATTTCGATCCTGGCTACAGTGTGAAGAGGTAGAAGGTCATTTTATTTTTTTATAGTGGAAATAATTCAAGAAGGGAGGATCGATTTTTTTCAAAATTTAAATTTGTTCACGGTATTCATTTCTTATTTAATGCAATATTTGATTAAATTACGGATTTATAAAACGTTTTATAGAAAGTTTTAAATTCTTCATTTCGAAATTTTAACTTTGATTTAGCGATTAGCAAAGAAGTGTTCGTTGTTTTTAATTATCATGAAACTATTCATGACCGAATAATTCATAACATCTGAGAAAAATGAATTTCCAGAACATTTAACTTGAACTTCGAAAAATCCCGCCGTTATTATTATGATTCCGATCAAGGCCGCTGCATATCATTTACATACAACGGTGCGTTGGGTAATTTCAACAACTTCAAATCATTGTCTGAATGTGAACTATTTTGCGAAAGGCTTCAGTGTAAATATGGTACGCCATTGAAAATCGGACAGATCAATCAACGATGCAGTCATAATAGCCATTGCCCAAGCACATATGAATGCCAAAGGGACCAGAAGATTTGCTGTCCTGAACCTCGTTGGTCTTTGAATTCTCGCTTTTCTTTATTATCTATGTATTTCGGTCGTATGGGCAAAGAATGCTGCTATTCTATTGAAATATAAAAGAGTTAAATAAGAATATGAATAAAATTAGTAATTCGAGTAAATAAGATTCCAAAAAATCAACCAATTTAATTGAAAATTTGACTTTAATAATGATCTTGTAAGTAAAAAATCTAATAAAAGTAAACTTGGTATCAGACTCATTTTTGTTTAAGAAATAAGGACAAATCATTAATTTGCAGCTTTATTGTTTGCAAAAAAATCAGAATATATAGCTATATCTCTTCTCATTAGAAAAATTTTAATTTCAGAATGTCGAAGTGATGGAAAATCGAATTAATTATTTTTATTATTAAATTGTAGAAATTCGTGTAATTGTCACTGCCTTACAGGTTCGATTTGCTCACAACCATTGCGACTCGGAAATTGCAAGCAAAGTATTCGGAGGTACTGGTATAATATGGCAATCCATGCATGCCAGATCTTCAACTATACTGGATGTCAAGGCAACGATAATAACTTCGAGACATTGATCGAATGTCAAAATACGTGCGATAATACTATCCGTAATGCTTTTTTTCAGATTGGCTTAAAATTCATCAATAATGCTCAATATTTTGCAAATATTTGAATGAAAAAAATTATGTCGCAAAAAAGGGAGAAGCCAAGTGAATTAAAGTTGAGGCACTAGTAGTAGCAAAATTGAGTAATTATCAGTTAATGGATGGTAGAGCTTCAAATGATGTCGAGATGATTCCAAATACGTTTGATCGTATAATAAGACCTCCAGTAATTATTCCATTTAGTTTAAAATAAGCACTTTGTTAATTACAGAGAAAATAAAAATGATAAGAAATAGCAGAATTTGAGACTATTTGTAATTCAAATATTGGCGAGCATTTTCGATAGAAAATTTCAGGAAAAAATTCTTACTCAAAAGAGAACAATGTTAGGAAACAATTTCGGTTTCGTTTTTTTTTTCGGGTTATAATTAGGATGGAATGCACTATTACGATAGGTTTAATTTTATGAGTGAAATTTCAAAAATTATAGATAGTGTATCTAATATCATAGCTAACTAATTTCAAATAGAAATTTCCTGCTTGAAAGGTCAGATGTTTCTTGGGTTTCAGCGGAACCAAGGTGTCCACAAGGAGATGCATACAGGGACAACCAAGGGAATTATTTCGTTTGTTCCAATTCTAATACCGTGAATAAGTGTCCACTAAATTATGAATGTCATTTTGACGGATATTCGTGGGGTTGTTGCCCAACAAGGGCTTACACATGTCAATTGTCTTCTAGTAAAGGTGTTACTTGTGACACCGGCTCATCCTATCGCTATTTTTATAACTCACAAACACAAGAATGCGAAAGTTTCCTGTATAATGGTAAGTTATCACCTATTACATGTTTTTCGTCTCTCCACTTGTTTAAGCATCATTTTAATTGTCAATATAATTTATTCGTTCACCAACTTCCAAATAGCCATAATTATGCAAATATAACTTAGTATTAAACTTAATTGAGAAGTAATTTTTTAGGTTGTGATGGAAATTCGAATAATTTTGCAACATACGAAGAATGTGAAAGTTATTGCGGTGTGAGTAGCTGTCCGAATAGCGGTGCTCCGAAAAGAAATGAATTTGGCAAACAGATAAATTGCTCATCAACTGTATCTTGTCCCAGTACTCATGAATGTACTTCACTTACTTCCGGGAGTAGTGTAGTGAGTAGATGTTGTCCAAAGCGAGGTTCGTTTTGTTTGAAATAAGGTGATTTCCAATTCATATAAAAATTAGTTTCTCATATTCATTTACCAAAAATTGTTCCACATCATTCTCGTACACAAACGGAAAATATTTAAAATAGGAAATGAAGAAATCATCGATGAAGCAATCTTGATCAAAGTTTTCTCAATCTATTTGATTGGGTAAGTTTCATGTAATTGAAGTTGACGTGAAAGAGAAGACGGAATTACTTAGTAAGGAAATTTTTAAATCATTAATAATTTAAATAATGGATACAATTATATGAAGTATACTGAAAGCAGTTTACAGCATATATCTGTTCGTTACCGCCTCAGCAAGGCAATTCATGCAATATGTCGTCTGTCATACGTTTCTATTTCAATGTAGCTAACAAGGGTTGTATCGAATTCACCTATAATGGTTGTGGCGGCAATTTGAACAATTTTGCAACTCTCGAGCAATGCAATAACTTTTGCTTGTCATCAGCTTGTACATCAGGCGATACTGTATACATAAATAAGAGTACACATATGCCTTTCGAATGCAAAACTGGTGTAAAGGATAGTTGTCCCAGTAATTTTGCATGTACTTACGACGAAATTTTTGGAAGAAGTGTATGCTGTGGTGCAACAGATATGGGCAAGTTTTTTCATTTTTTCACTTTACTACCACTTAGTGAGTTAAACGGTTAGTAAAGAAGATGACCAAAGAAGAAGGAAGTGTTTCTGTAATACTGCAATATTTTTTCTGTTATGCAATTAGTAACTAAGCCATTTTATCTTGCATTCGTTGAAATACTTTTTTAAATCTTTCTGTATGAAAATAAATACGTTTAAGGTGCATAGGGCAGGCATCTATTCTTTTTAAAAATTTAAGAGTGGGGGAATAAATTTTCATGATTTAGACTGGAAAAATTTGCAGAAGTTTGTCCAAATGGTGAAAAAGCATACATAAATGCGTTTAATATGAGTGTTCGCGAATGCCTGATAAATATCAGTAATTCATGTCCCAACTACTACCTGTGTCGTTTTCATATTCAGACAAATCGTTACTACTGCTGCTCATCTGCCAATGGAGGTATAATTATTAAGTATACTTCATTTTGAACCAATAATAAACTGAGCTGAAACGCATTTCGTTGTAATGAACATACTGCGCTGTTTTAGGGAAATAACTCTATTCAAACGATAGACGCACTCTTTGAATTGTGTTCTCTTTATTTTCATGTAAGATAAAATTAAAGGAAATGAGCGATAATTCCTATTGATAAAGAGTATCCCTACTAAATGCAAGTCTATTTTTTTAATCAAAAAAAAAGTCTTTGGAGTCCTTTGCGAAATTTTACTGAGCTGCAATTCTAAACATATTTTTCAGAAGTTTGTCCCAAAGGCAAAGATTTTTACAAAGATCCATCTACGAAGTCACCCATCCGTTGTATGATAAGCAGTGGAAGTAATCAATGTCCAACGGGATACAGCTGCTTGTCTGAAGTTCCAGGAGCTCTGCAGGTTATTTTGTATTTGATTTATAATTGAAAAAAATAGTCATTCAATCTAAATTTGCTTAGAAAATCAATCTGATCTGCTGTTGGCATGTTGTCTATGCAGAGATATAAAATATACTAGTTAAACTAATTTTAAAGGATGCTAAATATATCATAAATACTCCCTCGAAATTTCTTTTTTAATCGACACTTTTGTCATTCTTTTGAAAGTACATCAAACTCTCTAAATCTTTTTTTGTATGTATATGAGATTTTTTTCAAAGATTATTAAAAAGAAATTTTGTGTTAGAGTTCGGATTTAACAGAACTGCTACGTCTATTGTTCCACCGTTAGAATAAATGACCAGTTTATACATTTGCTTGATTGCTTATAAAATAACTTAGAAGTTGTTTAATTGATAAGCATATTCAATTATATAACTTCCTTTTTGTTATAATTAAAAAAATTCCTTTAAGAAAATTTTTTGAAAGTAAAATATCTGAAGATAGTAAGTTTTTCTAAAACTATTTTAAACAGTTTTTGGAACTTAGAATTTAACTAAAAATTTATTGATTTCCGTTCTAATCTATTGATTTGTTGAAATCGTTTAAAATATACTCTCTCTAGGGTCACTGTTGTTCATCCAATTATTTATGTCCGAATCGTGCTAAGTTTTACATGGAAACGATCAGTGAAATGCCACGTTCATGTCAACTGGATTCACCTTTTATCACTTGTCCTACTGGCTACACATGTCAAAGTACACAAACCGAATTTACGACCGGTTATTGTTGCGAAAGCGATAATGAACCAGTTTCCGGTAGGTTAGATGTGTTTTTTTCTACAACTGAGCAAAGAAAAATATATAGTTAGATAAACTTTGTAAATTGAATTTTAATCAGATTTTAGAATTTTGTTACATTGTCAAATAAGCAACCTAAGCAGAAAAATTTTCAAGCCATTTATAACCAGTTTAGAAGATTAGCAAATGTACTTATTTCATATGCCCAATTGATTTGTTTTTCTGGAAACGTCACAGATTGTATTTGTTTAATAAGATCTTGATCTCAATCTTTTCTTCTTACTGTTTTTCAGAAAAATTATAGAGACCTTTCGTAATATTAACTTTTGCATGATGTACTAATATTGACGATATAATATATGTAAGCTAATTTATATAAAAATTTATTAATTTTGCATAGATGGTTGTCCGCCGAATAAATACGTTTATATGAGAGATAATCGTGTGGTGTCCTGTGATCCGTTCAATTCGGTGGCAAGTGCTTGTCCGAATGGATACTTTTGCCAGTGGTCATTGCCGAAACAACGTTATCAGTGTTGTGGTGAGACACCACTGCTTGCTTATAAAAGCACTAAAAGTATGTCATTATTTACGATATCCTTAAGTAATCAGGCATTCTTGTAGACAATTTTGCATAATTTATGGTAGTGCAAAAAAATCAGTGTTTGAAAAGAGATAACATTTGACCGCTGATCATGAAGTAGTTCATGATCGCAGTTATTTTCTACAAGCGTCAATTACTCATAAAATTTAAATATTTAATTATTTTGGAAATATTCAAGTACCCAATCTCATTGCCCATCTCATAAAATAATACTTATATTATTGTTATATCTAAATATCTAAATTTTATGAGTAATTTCACGGCTTATTGTATATAAGAAATAATTAAAGTTATATGGTAACTAAAATTTATTAGAATGTTACCTTAAGATGCGCGATCGAATCGATTATTTGGAAGAGAAATCAGATTTGAATTTTCTTCATTTTTAGTGGCTTCACTTGGTTGTCCTGATAATCAAGTGGCATATAGAGATGCAGCGACAAATGAGCCAAAAGTATGTACAGTTGTGGCACAGAATTGCCCGACGGGATATTTTTGCCAGTTTTCCAGTTTCAATAACCAGTTCCAATGCTGCGGCATCAGTAGTGGTTGTCCAAATGAGCAGGTTTGATTGTGTACTTTTCTTATTACATTTTTAAATTTTTTAGGATGTTTTCAACAAAGTTTTTTAAAATTTCGGCATAATTTTATTTTTCAAAAGACTTTTGAAATTAAAAAAAGTCTTCACTCATTTGTTATTTGTAATCAGATTTATATTTCCATTATTTTATTAATCATGCATACATCAGTCATATATTTGGTGCAAACTATTGTTCCTAATTGGATGTTGAGTTATAGATTCTCACTTTACAAACGAATTCAGTAAAACAAATGAATTTATAAATTTCACAAAATTAATTGACATTAGTTGATATGCGGAGGTTCAAGTTTATTGGCTTCTTCGCATATCTTGAGTGGTCTTTTCAAGTTTTTGATATCAAAATAGACACAGTCTTTGAAGGTTGTATTCATTAGAGCAAATGGTGAAGTGCAGAGGTGTACACCTGGTCAAACTGTTTGTCCAAATGGATATTCATGCCAAGGAACTTCAAATGGATCTCATTTATGCTGTACAAGCGGATCAAACGAAAGTATGCGCACTTATTATATAGTTATTAATCAAGAATAATAATTTGTATTTATATAGACTGTTCACTAACCTAAATCATTAATTCTAATATTCTAATATCAAATTTATGTTATTATGATCAAATTAAAATTAAAAAATCAAAGTTTTTTTCATTGTTTGAGATGCAATATGAATTTAAAAGTTCTGCTACGAATTAAACTGACATGCTTGTTCTGAATTATCACTAAATTGTTGCAGCGATTTGTACCATAGACCAAGTATTGATCGATAGTTCATGCGTGGATAAAGTTGAAATCGGAAAGCCGTGTAGGAATTCGAAGCACTGTCTGGGTAGATCCAGTTGCATTGATGGCTCTTGCAAATGTCCAGATGGAATGAGCAATGAGGCAGGCTTATGCAAACAAGGCTAGCTCGCCTTACTTATGAATAAGTAGTTATTTTTATCTGCACGACAAAGTTTAATTTAACTAGTCACAGAGGTATTTCTGGTTCTTTTAAAGTATGGAAACTATTAATTTTGTTACAAAACACTTGGGATGTTAATGAATAAAAATTAAATTTACATCAAACAGTGTGAATATTACTTGACTTAATTGTCAAAACACAGGAAGTTGAAGTTGTAAAAAATTTCAGATCATGGTTTAAAATGGTAGTAATGTGAAAGAAGTTCTAGTGATAACAAATGAATATTTAAACTTTTTATCAAAATGAGGAAATTAAGGTGGTAAAAGTTTTAACAAACATGATGAAATTGAATGTTTTCGGAGATTTCAGTTTGTCCAGAAGGCAAAATACTAATAGCAGGTGAATGTCTGGAACGAGCTGAACCGGGCGATCTTTGCATCAACGACAAACAGTGCTTGGGTAGTTCAATATGTAAAGAAGGGATTTGTGAATGTCTAAGAGGGCATGTCATTTACCGTGGTAAATGTGTTGTAAAAGAAACAAAAGTTATAAAATGTTCAATTCCGAATCAAGTACCATATCTTGAGAAAGGATCCAGCAAGGTTGCTTTCTTAATTTTTATGCAAATGTGTTGTAAAAGAAGCAAAAGCTGCTATAAAATATTCGACTCCGAACCCATTGTTCCAGCAATGATTGCGTGCTCAGAAAATTTCCTTAAATTGGCTCATTACGTTAGACGGTAGTAAATTAGGGAAAGAATGCCGATCAACAAAAAACATTGTAGCAATTAATTAATATACTAAATGGCTTTGTTTTGCTCAATGAAAATCTGAGTGATATTTTAAAAAAAATTTTTTTTGCTTTTTAAAAAAAATATGTTGAATTGGATTTATAATTCGATGGATTTATGTTTCAAAACCATTCAGGCATAGTTCATTGGTGAATGAGTGTTTAATAACATATCGGTGTGAAATACGTTATGGAGTAGTGCATCTTCATATCTCCATTGGTTTTTCCTAATTTCCAGGTGCGATATTGTTCCCCCTCAAAGAATAGTTGTCCAAAAGGATACAGTTGTCAGTACAGTCGCGACGCTGAACGAAATATCTGTTGTGGTTATCCAGGTACCAGTGTTGTTGGCAGAAGCAGTAGCCGTAAAGCAACAAATGCTCGAAAGAAGTCAAAGGTTATTACCGATGCTTGCGACAATGGCATTCCATATATCTTGAAAGGGTTACCGCAAGTTTGTACCTCAGCACCTTGTCCGATTGGTTTCGACTGTACTTTCTCCAAAAAAGCCCGGAATTACTTCTGTTGCAAAAGGAAAGCCAGAGAAGGTATTTTAATCAATAATGATATTTTAATCAATAATGATCAACAAAATTTGTGTCATGCTTTTTCGTCAAACGGCAATACCAATTTAATAAAATTGTTAAATTAAATGAATTTCCAAGTTTAATTTCCTTGTAGATTTTAATTTAAACCATAACATTACAGGTGTGCAAGGTGATGGTTGTCCTTTCGGAAGAGCACTTCTTTTTCCAGCAACTGGAACGCCATTGCAGTGCAATAGTAGAAAGCAAAGTTTGTGTCCTAGTGGTTACCACTGTCTCAGGTCTATCAAAAATAGCGGATATCAGTGTTGTACCTCACCTAATTTCCATTCAGTGAAGGATGGATTTACAGTTTATAACCCTTTTTCAAGTAACATTTTCCTAGTTCCATAATTTTGCTATCATTTTATAAAATGTAGGAGAAGTATCTATTCCAACATCTTGAACTTGAAGAAAAGTTTGAAAGATTTTTGTTGTTCATAGAAAGTTCGTATGGCACTAAGACCAAGTCTCACTTGTTGAGTAAAATAAAATGAACTATATGAGACACAACATTATCCGCAAATAATGTTAAAGCATATCACAAGAATATATAACAATGCCGCTTTATAGCAAATAAAAAAGCTGATTAATGAGTGACTGAAAAGAAAAACTAGATGAGTATTTTAAGTCTTATTTTTAGGATTCTACGAAGCCTCGAGTACCGTATTATGTCTAGGGAGTCAAGTTCATGTGAGACAGTACGTGAATGGTCAATACTTCGATCGCTGTGAAGACCATTGTCCAGCTTATCAAACCGCAATTAACGGTTTTTGTACGAATCAGGTCGAACTTCCCGTAAAAATACTGTGAGGTTAAGGACATCATAATTACTCGAATATGCGCCTGGCGGATCTTTGTCATCATCACTCACGAGCATTCCAATTCCTCATTTTAATAACAATTGACATTTTCAGTTCTTCAAAGTCTTATTGATATTTAAACAAAAGAATGCAAAACCATGTCCTCCTTGAGGAGTGATTTACTGACTTCATGTTTTGATTTTATCTTTGATTGATTTTTGTGAATCAATGATGTATGATTGACGTATAATTTCGACATAAGCTCCAGTTCGTATTACCACCAGTTAATAAAAACTTGCCAGCACTGCAATCACTTATCACCGCGCGTACCCACTAGCCTTTTGTTATTTTATCTTTTTTTGAAATAGATTCTCAAAGTCCAATAAAAATGGAGGAGTCACATTCAGGATACAAAGAAATTCAAGCTTAATTCAACAGAATTCCCGCTTTTTGAGGAAGCGAAAGAGCATTTGACCTCCGTTGCTCACGAACATAAGGACTTGTTTAGTTTTAATGAGATTTAACATCTTTGGGGTTTCGACAAAGTTAAGGTCAAGAACTTTCCCACCAACAATTGTTAAATATTGTTTGTCCAATGAGTTCACATTAAATTGATGAACGCAACCTATGATGCCGTGACGCTATTTTGTAGATACAACCTGGATAGCAATGTTCACAGAAACAATACCCCAGTCATTGCGAAAATGTTTAGTGCATTTGAACTATTTTATGTGCCTATAATTTTTATGGCAGTTCCAACACTCTACTCGTTTCATTTCATCTAATCATAACTAAATATAGCCATCATTTCTAAATTTTGAAGTCACATTACTTCCACTTTATTTAATTCATTACTTTGAACTTTAAACGGAATAATGCTGTCGCAGGAACAGTATCTAAGAAAGACAGAAAAATTAAACGCCCATTCACAATTAAAGCCAAGAAATACAACGCTTACAAGTAATACATAAGTATACAAATAAATACAAACATACGATTATAGTGGAATAGCCATTGTAAAATGGAATAAGGCCATCATCGTCCACTCTTATTTCAGTCACTATAGCCCTAAATTCTCTTCAAATCTCACTAGGAATATTTGACAACCTTTCCGTATTTAACATTGGGTATTTTTTTTAATACAAAGATAAACGGATCATTGCAATTGCTCTAATTGATGGTCTTCCTTAAACGTTCCCAAAGCCTGTAGACGTCATTAAGAAAAAAAGGAGCTTATTTTACAATCTCATATTGATAGAGAATGCGACTGATGATTGCACATCTATAGCCTTAACTTTATGAGAGACTAATAAATTGCCATGCCTCCACTTTTATTTACTATGCAATTTTTTTCCGAGTATCCATGCGGCATTTTCACATACATTGTGAGTAGATTAGAATAGTATGGTTATTTCGATGAAGGCTCAACTCAGCCATTACAGCTGATATAAATGTTCTGAAATATGTTCGAATAACCATTGCACCATAATTAAATATAAAATTAGATGGTAACCAACAGAGGATGATAACCAAGAATGCTTATTGTTGCTCCTCATTCAGCCCAAATTACTATTTGATTTAAATCTCGGCTGAAATCTCTTTAATTAGATCTCCATATAATGTCGGCAAACAAAAAAGATGCTGGGTATTCAGTTACCACTCAGTGTTACTCAAACGTATTGTCCACTTCCAATAGCTTCAAGGATATGTTCCTCTTCGATTGATAACGTATATTCATGAAATTTACTGCACTGTGAAGTCACGACGAAACCGATCTTTTGAAAAAGTTTCAAGCTGCTAACATTGTCCTTTGAAATCTTCACTTCGAAAGCCCGCAACCCGACCACTTGAAACCCAAAGCTTAGCATTATCCGAACCGCCTCTTCACCTAAACCTTTACGGCGCCATTTGGATTCGGCAATCATAACTGTAAGTTCGCCAACGCTACCGTTTATAAAGATATTGACATCACCCACCATACTAGCAACCTGGAAAATGTGCTCACTTAAGCAAGAGGACTGCTGAGCGCAGTATTTCACATTTTCATGAAGATTTCATCCAATCAGATCATGCAAGGACTATATTCAAAGTTCACCTCATCTGCGCCACCATCAACTAAATCACGAGCTAGGATGATAAAAGTGCATTTGTCATTATCTTCATGCCACTTTGCTTGCATTTCGTACTCCTCTTCAAGTGACAAACGCTCCGATGCTGTCAACCTCCGTAATTCCTCATCCTGAAAATGAAACGTCAGTACCACATCGTATATTACAGTCAAATTGTTATTAGCACCCCAACAATAATTTTTTGAAATCTAAAAGAATGCATCATACCTCCATCCACGTGTGGTACTTAATAACGTGACGCTTACGATAAGGTACCAATATCACTTTTTTGCCAACAAACTTCGTGTACTCGCCCATACACGTAATTGAAATCCCTATTATTAATTTAGAAACTATTACAGAGAAGCGAAGCGCAGGACGAGTTGTAATATACTTTCTAGTGATGTGGCCGATCCGGGAATTGCTTTTGGCGGGAGTGAATGAGCGATGGCTCATTTTAAGGTGTGACTTTTTGTTTTCTGTTTCGTTCCTGATCCAGTTCATTGCTGAAGTTCGTCCAAACTCTTCAATTTCCCATCCTTCATTATTCTGATAAATGTCATCTGGGAGAAAACAAATTGTCCGTATTTGTTATGAGGTGTAATTCGAAAACTTTTTATACGATGATGATTCCAAAATAATTCCAAATTATTTTAAAGGATTATTCTGAGATAAAATTACAACGATTTAGAAACATTTATGGATTTACCTGAGGAGGAGGGAGATGAAGATGTCACTGCCGGTGCATCTTTTACTCTTCATGGCAATTTCAAAAGTAGGTTGAAACTTTATAGCTCGATTGTACGTTAACTCAGCATGCAAGAATATAAATAACCTTTATCAGATCTTTAAAAATTCCATGTGTTTTGATGTCAAAAGATAGTATCAAAGGTCTATTATGATATTACTTTGGGAACTTCATTTTTTTATAATTGTTACTTTGGATACTAGCTTAAGTCCATTGAAATTCGAATTTATTCTTTTACATATCCTGAATTTCTCAGTATTTGCTCGTGCAATTTTGGCATTGAATCGTGTTGGCAATGAACTATACATGGAACCAAGCGATTTCGGTGTAAGTTTATTGAAAATTTCAAGAAAGAAGCGAGATGATGGCTAAAATTTTCAGAAAAGCAGAATTATAATATCAAGGGGATATAGCTGAAATTCTAAAATGAAGAGTTCAATCATCGGTTGGTTATAACAGTGTTATTTCAGCTTGTTTTACGATCATTAAGCTGTTCGAAATCAGCCTTTGGTAGTTTTATGTTTTCCAAATCATTCTTTAGTGAATGTGATGTGTTGAGACTTGATTCGAACGCTTACAATGTCTGCCGAATTCCGATGAAGGTTTTTGTTTGGCTTTTCTGAATAAATGAACAAGGTGATTTTATCACAACTCTGATGTAATTTCAGTTCATACAAAATTTATTGGTAATATGTTTTTCATTTTTCTTTATGGTTTTCTATTTAGTGTGCGTTATCAGCCTTCAAGTGTGTAAAAAATTCTGAAAAAGCAGTTCTTTCCTGTCAGCTTTATCTCAATCCTCGTGCTGATACCATGCTTATTCAACTCACGCATACATATGGTTTGTCATAATTTATATTACCTAGCAATATTCGTTGCTTTTTGCGTACTTTCGCATTTTTGTCTTTTACGTTATATTTCATATGTTGCAAAAACGGCAAAAGTTAGTTTGTTCATTAAAAGTGTGAATCAAGAAATGATACATTACATTCATCAATTTTATGCACTTGGCAAAAGTACTTCAGATGTTATGAGGAATCATAAAATACCGTTCTTCGAGTGCACTACCATGTTTCGAACTGTTGTTGACAAAGCAAATTTGAATAACTGTTTTGTGATACAAGCAAGGTTATTTACTTTCCATTATTGTGCGAATTTCGTAAATTTTGTGTAAATTAGATTCTCAAAAAATCTTATTTTGTTAGATTCTTGCTCGATATGTTCAATCGGATGCATCACAGCACAGATGAAATTTCAATTGATGCTAAAATTGAAGAAATATCATTCAGGAATTATATTACACACGAACAAGGTTGTTTTCGATCTACTTATTCTTCTTTTGGTTATATCGATACAATTTCATGTAAAATAATAAACTTGGATTTTGATCACTTTCTTTTAATGTCTATTAAAATTTTCAATTTCTAAAAATTTTCCACTTCATTTCTTCTTTTCAAAATGCTAATCGCTACTGCATATGACATTCAGTTAGCTAAGTTCTAAGATTTTTTTCCATGCTTTTTTGACAAGGAAATAATAGGAGACAATCATCGTAATACATTTTAGTGTTAGATTTAACTTACATCTTGTTTATTATATATTTATCCTGTCTCTTCTGGTTCCAGTTTCATTTAGTTACTTTCAGTTTTAATTTTATTAGTTCTTCAGTGTTTGATTCATTATGTTTAGATAGAGATATGGTTATGAAAACCGAAGGAAAAATTCCAATTTCTGAATTTCAAAAGTATAGTATCCAACGACCGGCCGAAATCACTGTGAATTTAAAGGAACTGAAAGCTATCGTGAACTTTGCTGATGTTCATCAGTCACCTGTCAGTATTTATTTTGACCAGCCAGGAACGTAGGTTTAAACTATTCTTATGCCTTTAAACTCGCGGTTGCCGTAAAGCAAAGTGCTATTGATAGAAGAATGAAAAAGGAGAGGAACCGAAATGAAAATGTACGGCTTTTGGATACTTGTAAAGGAAGAAATTTTCAGACCGATAGTAATAGCTTTGGAAGATGATGTCAACTACACAGCTGAAGTAATACTTGCAACAGCTGTGGATGATGTCGCAGGTTATAACGTAAATTCCGAAATTCCTGTCGAAATCGTTCATGTCCCAGCTCGCGAAGGACAGCTTAAGCGGAAGCGAAGTCAGTCTTTGTTAAATGCTCATCTTTCGGAAAATTTGGTAGCAGATTGTACGGTAGCAAGAAAAACATCAAGTACCAAAAGTAATGATGCTAATGAACCGTTCAATGGATTAGAGAACATGGATTTTGTTATTGGTCCTCCATGCGCAGCGTCTTCTCCCGTCAGGTGACAGATTGTGCTTTTTTGAAGTATATTGTTTTTAATGGATTTCTGCAAAATCGAAAAAAAGGTCTGGTAAGTTGAGGGACTGTTTTTCTTCATGAAGGTTTCGATACATTCAACGTTCAGCTTTCATATAAACTGTACTAATTTCATAGCAAAGCACGATCCAGAAAAAGAGGAGATGGTACAATGGAAGAGAATCTAAAACTGCAAGATGATGTAATGAACACTGGGAATATTGTGAGAGAAACTTCAAGAACGAATGCCGGTGTTGATGGTGTTGGAAGATCTGGATCAGAAAGTCCACCTTCCCAAGGTCCAGCTGTAAGTTTTTTTGTTTGCTGGTTCATAACTCTTTACTTGCCCTGGGAATTTGGGTAATTTGGGATTTACTCGATAAGTTGTAAATATTTCTATATTGCGTCATTATTTGCAAATGTAATGTTGACTATATCAGCTTTTTTCAGCTATTTCGTTATTTATTTTCACTTGATGATCCAACGTTTGATTCAGCAGAATTTTTCCGCGATGCAGAAGTTTTGGCATCAGATTCAGGTTCGGAAACTTCAAATCCACGTCCTGAGCAATATATTTTTGATTCTGACTCAGAACGCAACACTTAATGAGTATTGTTTTGCTCAGATCATGTTTAAAGTCTGGGAAAATGACCTTGCATGAAGTGCGATTGATTTGAGCATTTATTTATAATTTTTCTTTTTTTTTTGAGCATTTATTTATAATAAGAAGCGTTGTATTATGATAATCGTTGTATTATTTAGCTAATACTTAAAATTGGTTTGTGTTCTGTCATGCTTTACTCATTCAGTTTTGTCAAAAATAATTAAGGGAAAATTTAATTTCAATTCCAGTTGTTATAGATTTTAGTTTCCTCATCTGATTTTTCCCAAATGTTTTATTGTATCAATTTACTCGTCTTAACACTGTGTATATCCTGTGAAATTTTTCTTCCAAATTGAATCTCCCATGTTATTAAGACTTTGTACATATATATTAATGGATCATTTCGCGATTTGTCCATCTTGTAATTTTTCATGCAAATTTAATAAAATTCACATTTTCAGTTATTTTGGTACAATCTCTATTTCACTTACCTTATTCACTACTTCGTTTTTCGCTTTGCATTATTGAATTTTCAGAACGAATGAAATAAATTTTTTTGTTGAAAAAGAAATACGAAAAGTTTGTTGATTCTCTGGAATAATTTATATTGAATGAGCTAAATATTGCAGTTGAGACTGACATGTTAAAGAAAAATTCTTTTTCTTTAGCTCAGCTGGGGTAGAAGTTGGGTTGCTTACAATTTCATGTATTTTCTTCAATTTATTGAAAAACTCAACCGCTAGCCATGCTACAAATAGTTTGACGGAGAGTATTGACATGGTTTTGAAATGATCAAAATTATTTTTTAAGTCGTAATAGACTTTTAAGAACTGGAAAAGATTTCTGCACTCCTAGTGGTGGATACGGTAATCAGTAAGTAGGCTTATATAAATTGGGTGAAATTTTTATAAACTATTTTTTGATTGCTGTCTTCAAGGTTGAAAAAATGAGTGGGAAAGATTGTTTCATTCCCTGAACATACTTAGACACTCCCTGATTAAAATGAGAAATTTCTGGACACGATGAAGCAATAGTAGAGTCAATGATTAAGTTAATGGTGGAGACGAGTATCGAAATATCCGATTCTTGGCATCCCTCAGAATCTACTCGATACAGTTCCTGCTTACATGAATATGCCAATATTCTCTAGGGGTTTAGTTGATGTGTATGCATAATTGTTCCTGAATCGTAATTGCCTTGGTAGTATCAGCTGTTACTAGTGGTGTTTTACTGAGATTAATGAGAAAATTTTGATGGAAGTACATGCAGGAATTATCCATCACTCAAGGAAAGTCAGCCAAACTCAAAAACATGAACTATGTAATGAAACTTCTTGCTTTCTCAACGTTTTAGGAAAGTTATTCCCTGCCATATTAGAATATAACTTTATTAATTTGTTAGATTAAAGATTGCTTATTCAGTGGTTGCTTCATCTCATTGGCATTATTTTGATTTGAAGTTGTTCGATCAATGATTACAGTTTTTCAGTTCATTTCATAATATATAATGTGTTGTTAAATGAACATTTAAGTAAGAATATGATAACTTCCTACCATTCAATATGGTGCTTCTGCTGTTGACGTTGTATACAGCGAAGCATCAGCATATTGAAGTCATTCAACCGGTTATTTTAAAGCACATGTTGGTCAGGTTATTAATGAAATACTATACTATGAGTTCTGAACAAATAAACTCTAGGAAAAATTGGAATTTAAAGATATTATGTATCTTCAGATTGGGAGTATTTATTTGGTTAAAATTTTGTTGGGGGTTAAAAGGGATAAAGATGTGGGAAGAAAATTAATGAATACTTAAAACTTCATTATTAAAACTGAGAAGGAGATTGTTCAGTGAGGAAGTAAAAACAGTGAAATTTACGATAGCTTGCAATTGATTGAAATAAAAAATTGGGAAGAGAGAAGGAAATGCCGCTTGAGAATTGCTTCATTGCATCAGAGAAGAATTATTTTCCCTTTGAATTTGTGTAAGTTCTCTCAGAATGAGTAACAAAGATTTTTGCTTTATGCTAAGAATGATTCAAATTATCGAAAGCTATGTCGCAGCTGTAATGAATGAAGAGCTTGTATCACTTTCGATGTTTTAATGAAATATTGTTGCGATTAAAGCTGACATGTTAGTAATATTAAAAGCCTCGACATATATAATGTTTGATTTCTTGAAACGTATTGTAGCTAGTTGTCATCGCATACGATTTTTAGAAAAATTTTTTAGAATTAGAGATATGTCGAGAGGAATTTTATGTAGTTATCATTATCTTGCAAATTTTACAATATTCGTAAGGTATTTATACGCTATTCAGCGGTAGGAGTATGAGAAATCTTATCGCAGCAAGCATACTGCAGTCACAATTAATTGATGGAAATTTTTTGGTAGGCTAATTTTTTTCTGGTTCTTGTAGCTTCTATTACCATTTTATTTCTTGTGTTTCGATTGAAATGCATGAAAATACAACCTGTTAAACCCCTTGTCCAGACCTGTGTTCGATATCTGCCATTTTCGCATGGTAGAAATATTCATGTGGTCAAAAGATGAAAGCGTTTCACAAGATAAGTCGGCCGCGTGAAATCTTACTTCTATTATTTACGTGGGTTTATTATTTTCCTGTTTTTCTGTTGAATGTTGTTTGATGTTTGTGTTTTTTGTTGGGTATTATTTGCTTTTTTTTGAATTTGGTAGACTTTAACGAATTAGTCCTTTCTTATATGCTTTTATTTTAAAATTTTTTTCCCAACTTAAATGCTTTATATGATAAAAAGTTGAGTTTGCTATCCGTGACATCCACAGGATGTTTGGGATCTTGCTAGTGTTCATTACCGGGAGGATAGATATATGTGAGGCAGTTTGGTTTGCAATTTTTGTTTGATTCGTTGTAGAAAACTATCGGTTTTATTAATTTTGTTCTTTGTAGTCTCAATGGGTCTGATGTTCCTTTCTTTTTTCAAATCTACGAAAAAGTTTCATGGTTTTTATGTAAGGGCTGTTTAAAGGTGTGCCACAGGGATGCAATTGCTCCGTTAAATCTCTTTCTTTTCTACCTTTCCAACAAGGAATGGAACAAATAGGACATTTATTGCGTTGAGAAACTCAAGGTTGAATAAT
Organism: Cercopithifilaria johnstoni; assembly: GCA_916381525.1. Taxonomy (NCBI): domain Eukaryota; kingdom Metazoa; phylum Nematoda; class Chromadorea; order Rhabditida; family Onchocercidae; genus Cercopithifilaria; species Cercopithifilaria johnstoni. The sequence goes on from CAKAEH010001315.1 coordinate 419,445, forward strand.
GAATGGATGATGATATTGAGTGTTTGATAGCCTCTATTAGTGAACATTCGGATAAATTAGTTATGAACCATAGATTTTTCAACTAAGTACTTCAGTAACTTTTTTTATAGCAATACTGTCATAGTAATTTTGTGATAAATTAGAGTTTTAGTTTTCATATTGTCAGGTTAGAGCAACGAGTAGGGAGTATTTCAATATCGACAGCCTTAAAGGATATTTCACAACTGAATAAGTGAAATATTGTGACTAAATTAGTTTTAGGTGTGAAAACATTTTTTAGAAGAAAATTGACCATAATTCTACATATGCAAATATCTATTTTCATCGTATGTGGTAAAAAATTCTAAAGAGGTAAAAAGAAATAGCTCCTCTGATGGATCGTTGTGTGGACGAAGTATAGATCCGTGGAAAATGGATTTGTATTAAGGAAGAAGGATGCAAGGATGTGAAGAAATGTATATTTGTCTTTGCTTCAAATTGCATCGTGTACATGAGACTTATTATCTTTTTTGCCTTATTGCCTGTTAACCCATCTTACATGCATTACTCTTTATCGAAGAGAATAATACAACCAAATTTTATATAAGATGGTTGCATTATTTTGTTTGAGAATGACCGTTTACATTGCTATTTTAGAAAGCAATGAAATGCACTGACAAAATTGATCAGTTGTTTCATAATTGTCGATGTTTAAAATAAACATCAAGGTTAAATAATTTGAAGAAGCTGATTGATTTATTCCATATAGCTCATCTGCACACCAAGCATTGACAGTGGACTGAAAGTTCGCTATTAAGTACTTCGATACGTCATAGTGTGTACCACAGGGTGACTCAATGTTTTTTTATGCCATAGTTGTAAACAAAGGAATTTCTTCTTAATTTCATCATCAAGGAATTGGGTCGGGCATTTTACGTAAAGGCCTTTCGGTCATTCATTGTAATTTAAGCGGTTTAAATAATGATTGTGTAGGACATCAGTAAGTCGAAAAATGTAATGGTAGATTAAAAAAACATTTTTAAGGTCATTATTAAATGATGGTGCGTATCATAATGGTTGTGATCGTAGCAATAAATCCGATATTATTGTCACTATCATTATGACAAATGCAATTATTTAATGATTTCTTTCCTATGGCTGGTTATGGAGTTATGAGAACGCAGAATTTTACTCTTATTGTTCAACATGGTTCAAGTTTTTTTTATGTGAGGATAACGTCTATTTTTAAGGTTAGCTACTACTATGCAGCTGTACAGTTGATTTATTGCTTTAATCGACTGCTTGCTATACACAATTTACGGCTGGCGATTGAAACTTAATGTAGTACATGCCTCGAAAATAATGTCATCGCTATCACTTGTTTTGCTTACATATCAGTATTGGATAAGAGGAAGGAGAGGAAGCAGTGAAAAGGATGACTGTGATGTGTCATTACCATCTGTGGCTCCCGAGGGGTTCAATAAACGAATTTTTCAATTTAATATATGGGTAGTTTCAACCAGTCAGCGTAGAGAAAAAGAGAGAGTGAAAGAGAAGAATGTGGAGCGTCTGCAATCGTATGATGTGTATGGGTGGTGGTGGTGATGCCATCCATACTTTTCGATATCGTCGAAACTAACTCTTTTTCTATCTTCTTCCGTCCGTTCTTCTTAGCATTCTTTTCATGTTCATACTTACACTTTATCTCTCTTTGATTCCTCCTGATCCGCTCATTTGGAGGAAATGTGCTAAGAAGGAGGACAAGAGAATGTTAAAGAGGAATAAAAATGTGCAGTGGGGAAAATCTTCCTTACATTCTCTTCTTTGAAATACTATGTATATAAATGTAATTTCGGGCTCGTCAAATACTTAATTAATTAGGTGAATGCCCGATGAATGGACCCAGTACTTCACATACGGTGACGCAACAACGATGAATCCGATCAAAGATTCACGGCGACCTTTGCGAGAGAAAATTACGTTAAGTTCTGTTTGACTGCATAAATTTTCCGGGACGTATATATACAATTTGTTTACAAGCGTCTCCAGTTCGCCACGCACAAATCTCTTAATGTTCGTAGGGCAGATTTTCTGGAAAATCTTATATGTTTCAACTGAATCCGATTCTGTAGTTTCCGTCCAGTTTTTACGTGAGATGTTTTTTGCTTTTCTAGATGTGTTTGAAATGGCAAGTCATGACGATGAAGAGGTAATTGGTATTCCGGAAATTAGAGTTTTTTTTTAAATTAAAATTGGTTACACTGATTAGTCTGATATCGATTGATAATCAAATTGTACCCTACCAATATGAGCTTTTTTTGAAGTAGGAAAGGACCTTGTTTGTTGTTGTATTGGTTGCACAGCAGATTAATTGTTCCCGGAAAAGCCAGAATGAATTTGTATAGGATGCATGCGATCATGTTCAAATGAAATTTCCTTTTTTATTTTTGATATATTACGAGCCATTTTTGTAGATCATGTCCGCCGTTCATTTTCAGATCGGAATTTTGGCCAGTTCATTTTTTTGGCAGAACAAATTAACAACAAAAATACTTGAAATATGTGTTGGGTTTTTCTGAAAATTTCTTAGTGTCAATTTTTTCCAACACAATCTTGAAATCACAACCATATTTAGAAGTTATGAGAAACAGTGAAAGAAATGACCTAGAGTATATTTTTGTGTCTATGTTTTTGTGCAAAATGCATATGCAATCCATTGTTATGAGTAGAAAAAATATATATATCTATTTAGTAACTCATTCGAAAAAAAATGGGACAGATTATATACGTATGTCACATTCATTAAGACTTTGACATCTTTTAACATGTTAAATCGTATTTGCATTTTTATTTGTGTATGCTTTTATGCTATCGAATTGCCCAAAGTATCAGATGACAATATTAATGCATAGGAACACACAGTGGAGCATACATAGTCGATCGGCGCTACTGAAACAAACTGTGCAGAAAAATGTGGGAAAAAGTGCGTTGAGTAGCACGGTTAATGATTTATTAGTTGATACCATATTTGTATGGAATTAAACGACTGGAAGTTGCAGTTAAATTCAACATAAAAGATAAAAGATGAATTTAAATATGCTTCTTTTTTGAAAACTTGCTTAAGATTATGTTTGGTCTTATGTGGGGACTTAATCTTTTTGTAAGCATGACATCGTTACGGTCAGGTAATGGAGCTAGTAAACTAACATAAATTTTCAGTGTCATTCGTCTCGATTATTCTGTATAATCAGGCAGCTTAGTTTTTCAGTCATCCTGTATATTCATAAGCAAAAGTTTTTTAAATCATTATCCGAATTGGTTGGAAGAATGAGCTGTTTTTCTCTTCTTTTTTTATTTGGTAGGTTATCTTTTCTTTTGTTGAAAAGACTAGGAAAAGGAAATATCGACAAAATCCGATTTCTGCTATTTTCTTGGAATTGTTCGCTCATTTTAACGAAATTTTGATTAATTTTTTCGATTTAATGATTTTTACGAATTCGGATTTAATTTTCAAAATGCGAAAGACTATAAATTTGTAATGTTCTGGCATTTCTTCTCTTCGAATTCCCAAACGTTTGTTTTCTTATTGGTATAATTGTTGGAGAAGACATTGAGAACGGACTCTTTCACCTACAATTTGATGAAATGGGAGGAGATAAGTTTCTTTTGCTGGTATTTGAAGTAGTTTGCTATGTCATGTGGAAATATCTAATCTTTTACTGCACAAATAGTAGATTCCTTTAAAAAATTCCATTTCTGTTGAGATGAACAGAAGTGTAAAGTAAAGTTGAAGGGAGTTGCAAGAGTTTTATGGTACTATTTAGACCGTATATTTGTTCAAAACCTCTTTTCCATCTAATCTGATCAAACTACCGATCAGTAACTGTTTGATATCATAGAAGAAAAATAAAGTAGAAGAAAAATATTTGATAATTCGGAATCGATTTTGAGTATTCAAATTCCAGAATGCAAGACATTGTTGTTCGTTATACAAGACTGATTTTGACACTTCTGATAATTCATGTCTTCTATTCATGTTTTCGAGTTTATTGTTAATATGTATTATTTATTTATCAGAAATATTTCAGAAAGCAGATAATGCAACAACTATTAAGTTTCATTTGAATGGTTCAGGACGTGAGTTTATATGAACATATGAACTTTGTCATGATTTTTATAAAATTTCAATTATAACATAGAGCTGTGAAAGTTGAAGTAAGACGGATATTTCAGAAACATTATTCCACAGGGTTGAGATGGTCAAGCAAACGGGCATAACCTGTTGCTTATTTTCGAACAATCATCGGATCTCCATTCAATTTTTTATCAAACTGAATGTTTTTATCAAAAATCTGACAATTTTTGTGCCATACTGTTTCTTCTGATGATCATTCAGAAAATGATCTTAGGATTTGATAACATATGCTTTAACTTTCCCTTTGATTTACATTGTACCTTCGTAGTAGCAACATTTTATTTCACTTTATTCTTATTACTTAATTTTTATTAATCTTCACCTATTTCTCACAGACAAGTTAATGCTCAAGTTAGTACTCTTCTATCTTAAATTTTCAGCACTAGGGTTTGATGTCTTTCGACAAAGGTGGAGGGATTTCGTTTGACTTTTGCTGAAAAATTTTTGTAAGAATTAATTCATTGTTCGAACCTCTTTTCTACTTTTAAAGGCACTGATTAGTCATAAGCTTCTTCGGTTTGCTGTCGTTTCAATTTTGCTTTATTTGGTTCTTAACATGTTTTATGATCGGTTGTGGAGTGAATGAGGATAATGTGTAAAACACGATTATGTATGTTTCTGTATTTAAAGATTTTTTGTTACCGTTTTGAGGTCTTAGTTGTATCATGTTTCATATAGGCTTATTTTTAAATCAGTGAAGTTGGATATAGAAGAGAAAAAACGGAAAATCAGCTTAATTACCTAGTTGTTTCTGAGATTAGAAAAATTCAATGCAATCTTTCCGAATTAATTATCGCCTATCAAACTTTCCACTTTACACGTGTGCGGTACGTCTTACATCGACATTATGGGGTGGCACTTGAAAAAATTGCAAAATAATTAAAATCTCTTTCAGCTTCTAACTAGCATTTTATTGGTTTGTTCAATTAGTTAAAAAAATAATCTGAAAGAATTTCAGAGCCACTATGAGACATTTCGTATTGAATTCGGTAGAATTCAGAAGGTAGAATCTGTCCTCTTTCCCACTTCTATTCTTTTAGTTTCTTTTTATGATATTAATTACAATTATTTCAAAATTTGAATAGCGGCCCATGATAAAGTGCTATTCCGAGATTTTTGATCATTTGACATTCAGCGAAGGTCATTATCAGTTCACATAAGTTCTCTTCTGGTTCATAATAAAATTGTCCGTTTATGGCAGGTTTTCGAAATATCAAAACTATCAAAGTTTTCCAATTCTCATGGGAGTTCTTCTGTGAAATTAAGATAGTCGCATCACCTTCAACAATAGTTCTTGAGAATTTGGCAGATGGTTCTTAGTCATCTTCGTTCTTCGTTTCACGAAAACTAGATTAGATTTTTGAAAATATGAAGTACAATGGTACTAATAAAACTGTAGTATATTAGTAGAAGTAATAGGAGCGGTAATACATTTTTTTTTTTTTAAATCTGCAAGTCAAAAACATTTTGCGACAAATACATGTGTTGTCCAAGTCTTTACCAATTGAGAGGATGTAGAAATGCAAAATAATGAATTAGATGGTCATTTTATTATTTTTTGTTTTCTGTAACTTCACATTTTTTACAAGATGTATGATTCAAGGTCGGTACATCCGTTTCGAATCGCTCTCAGATATCATCGTTAAGTGGTTTTCAATCTTTTTCACTTCCAGTAGTTTACCGTCTAAAAATGTTAAAAAGGAAGTAAAAGTCATTTTATCTTTTAGAACGTTTAATCTTATCAAGGATTGTATTTGTGAGTTGGATTAAATGAGAATCACCACGGTTTACTGAAACTGATATATATAAGCGAGACGAACAGGAAGATGGTTTTTGATTAAATCTCACAGTGATTAATCCTATTTAACTCCAGTTAAAGTTTAATTAAAAGATTTCTAATCTGTAGAAGCTAAAATCTTTAGTCGCAAAATCTGGAATTTTTGAGAATCAAACCTGAAATGTCATCAAAGCAGAAGGCTGATTGTGAACTAGGTTAGTGTGGGTTTTTCTTTGTTCTTTCTTAGGAGTGAATGCAAAGAATTCGACTACTATAGTGGTAAGAGTAGGGATGTGATGTGGAACGTGCACGCGAATGCCTGTGTCTATCTGTGTATGTGTTTGTATGTATGTATATCGGGACTATTGATGAAATAAATTAATTGGGATAAGATGGCATGCTTCCGTTACTTGCAATCATTGTCATTGTTAAGCTCGGTATGTAGATTGTTTACATTTCACATTTACCAGTAGATTCAATCAATAGTTTTTGAGAGATCTACAGTCGTTATTATATTTTATTTTCTCTTTTCGGTTTTATCATCGTTAATTCGTCGCCATTATTCCTTGGTTCTATGAATTGTCCACTATCTTGCAGGGCGTTATTCTTTGAAATTTAAATAAAAAAATTTTAGAAAATTTTCACTTTTTCCAGGCTAGCAAGCTAATATTGATTCTGTTTGTCTGGTAACATCAATAATAGCAGCTGCGTTTTGCACGCTTTCTGGTTATCATTCTGACTTGCTACTAAATTCCGTTAAATTTTTTCATCGACTGAAATTCTCATCAAGCCGCAATCATTGGTTTTATTCAAGGAATAGATCGATTTGCAACAATGAAAATGAATTTATCCGAAAAACAGCGCGATGAATTGTAAAAATAATTTTTCAAATAGTTTTCTCTTTTCTTACCACAAGTTAATTTGTAATACTGTTTTATCACTTGCTGTTGCTGTTTTGTACAACGAACAAATTCGCAAGTTTTTTGTACTTATTACTGGATGTAATTTACTCAATTCAAAAGTAGATAATTTATGATATCATGCTCTTTCTCGAGATTTAGACTGGAGTTTTTTACAAGATTCTTGTTTTCTAGAAACCGCGCAATTGCTGATTATCTTCAGTCATATGGTTATACCGAATCATTCAATGCTTTCAGACGGGAAACAGGCTTGGTTAGTTTTTCTTTAGTTTTTCAACTGGATAGAATGAGAGAAAAGATCGGTTGACGGTCGAATCTTCCTCACATTTTTTTTAGTAACGCTTCAAGTCTTGAAACATTTTCAGATGGAAAACGATGACAAAAAAGTAATGGGCTTACTGGAAAAAAAGTGGACATCGGTAGTCCGTTTGCAGAAAAAAGTTATGGATTTGGAAGCAAAGCTACAAGAAGCTGAACGAGAATACATACATGGAGCACCAACGAGGTTGCAATAATTTCGTTTCTAAATGAATGCTCATGTGATTTATAAATTTAATTCTGATGTGATTCATCTGGCTGTAATTGTTCTGCAGTTATAATTTTTCTGAAATTCCAGAAAATTTATTCACATTTTCAAGTGTTTTATTTTATTAGGATTTTTCCTTTCACAATATTTTTTATTTGCGAAGCAAAATATGTTACAGGGAAAAACGACAACCAGGTGAATGGATCCCACGACCACCTGAAAAATTTTGCTTAAGCGGTCACCGTTCACCGATCACTCGAGTTATATTTCATCCTGTCTACAGCATAATTGCATCCTCTAGTGAAGATTCAACAGTTAAGGTAAATTGTTGATGTACTTTCTTCTTTTTGCGTAGTTAATTAATTTTATTTGTATGGCTTTGCTGCTGTTCAAACTAATTAAATTTGTTTTCTAGATTTACTTAGGAGTTTATTTTATTCAAGTTTTGGTGTTAAAATTTTGGTGTCTATTCAAATTTTGATGTTAAATTTTGATAATGAGCTTTATTGGAATGACTGAAAATGAACCAACCTTTTGCAGGTTTGGGATTTCGAAACGGGTGATTTCGAACGGTCATTAAAAGGTCATACTGATGCCGTACAGGATCTTGCATTCGATAATAGTGGGAAATTATTAGGTATGGCTTTAGTGTTTGTAATTTAAATAAAGCATGCTATGGCAATTGCCTTTTAAAGTTTATTTTTTGGGTTGTTGTCAGATTATAAATTTTCCGATAATGCTTATTCATTTTTCTATGCATAAGATGATGGGAATTGATAAAGTTCATTCATATTTTTTTTCAAAGATGATAGGGTGTTTCCTGTTGCCGACCCAAAAAATTGAGTATGCTCTACTTTTGTGGATGCATAGTAGCAAAATCAAATCAATTTTTTACTTTAGACTACTAATTTCTGGTTGCTGCAGTACCATCCGTTAATATAAGGAAATATCATGTTGGTGTAAAAAAATCACTTTTTTTCTAAAAATTTTGCATGCATTGTGATAATTAAGAGTCGATTATCGAATTCTTGTTTTAGCATCATGTTCTGCCGACATGACAATCAAGATATGGGAATTTGTACAAACATTTGATTGTATGAAAACACTCAAAGGGCACGATCACAATATTTCATCAATTGCATTCCTACCTTCTGGTACCCATATTTACTTTTAATTAAGCTGAATTGAACTTTTAGATTCAAATTCAGTAAGTCGGAGTGTTTGAAGTTCGTCTGATTGCCTATTCGAGAAATTAGAAGGAAAGCATATCATTAACTTTTCGTATTTGTAATTGTTCTGGATGAGAGAATTTTATCTTCAGCTGTATTTGTTTTTGTCTTATGCAAATATCCTTCCCACCTATCTTTAACGAGATAAAAAAGAGGAAAGAAATGTTACAGTCATTTTATGAATCGTGTTGAATTCAATTCAAAGACTTTTGTAGCAGTTATCGCTTTCTTATTCGTGATGGAACTGAATTTAAAAGGATGTGAAATGTAAATGAAAATAGAAAATTCCCTTGACAGAAAAAAGTTTAACGAAGTTGATTTAATTTTTTTTTTCAGGTGATCATTTATTATCTGCTTCACGAGATCATTTAGTGAAAATGTGGGAAGTAGCAACGGGTTACTGTGTGCGAACATTTGCTGGCCATAATGAATGGGTACGAATGGTACGTGTGCATCACGACGGAAATATATTTGCATCCTGTAGTAATGATCAGGTAATTTTTATTTTTTTCAAAATAAATTTTTCGCAAGGTTTTAGATTTGGAGCTTCTGTTGAAAATGGGAAGTGTGATTGGATCTTATGTTTATCTTTATATGTGCTTTTTTTAAAAAATTTTTGTTGTAGACAATTTGCATATGGAATATATTATCAAAAGAATGTAAGATACAGTTCCACGATCACGAACACGTTGTTGAGTGTATTCAGTGGGCACCTGACAAGGCTCTTCGTTATATTGTTGAAGCCGAACAAGATCATTCTTGTAAGTTTATACCACTTCACATCTTTTTTATGATAACGCATGTTTTGTTTAGTTCTAAATTAATTTTTTAGTTTGAACTGTTACTATTCTTAGTACTGCTGAAATTCTGTAGCCTTTTCTAACGGAATGTCTCTGTTTATCCATACATCCCATCTATCCAATCCTTTTTCTTTTACGTTTTTTGTTTTCATAATTGCTTAAATTAACATATGTATGGATGTATATTGATTATCAGCTCATAACACAATGGGCCAATGATATATAATATATATATATGTAAGGAGTCGAAACTATCATTTTTTTGGAAAAGAAACTTTTTTTAGCACAAACGAACGGTGACACACAGAAAAGTGGTAGTATGATCGTGCCGAAGTTGGGACCGATTCTTGTTTCTGGTTCTCGTGACAAAACGATCAAATTTTTTGATATTAATGCGGGATGTTGTTTGTTTACTCTGGTAAGTCTATAGTTGCTTCCTTCCACACGATAGCGGAACATATTTTTGGAAGTTTGAGCAAGATGCAAATTTCTTATTTATTGGTGAACTTACGAAACTGTCAGAGTGAGAACATAATTGGTGAATGAATCAAGTTTGCAACATCTTTTATGGTCCTCTGCAGCATATGGTGGTAATAATACACTATAAATGTGCTCCACAGAAAGACTGATATCTTTACTGTTCTACCAATACATTTGTTAAATTTGAAATCTAAAATGACTTTGCGAAATAAACTGAATGGAACTCGATTTTTCCTATAATGATATAAGCCTCCTACGATTTTTGTTTCGAATTAAACAGCTTATTAAAGGAGAAATTTTTCATATCATTATAAAATTCGAAATGAATTTAACTCTCTTGGTAAAAATACAACTTGCTTAAATGTTAGAATAGAGAGGTGTAGCTTTTAGGTTGGTCACGATAATTGGATCCGTGGATTACGGTTTCATCCTGCTGGTAAATATTTGCTCTCAGTTGCTGATGATAAAACACTACGCGTATGGGCAATTGCGCAGAAGCGTTGTGCCAAAACATTGGATGCTCACAAACACTTCGTCAGTTCACTTGGTTCGTATCACTTACATTTTATATGATGAAGAATTTTTTGAAATTCTAAGAGTTTGTTTTACGAATTCAAAGAATGGTTCATCTCGCCAACTGAGCTAATTGTTCTTTCGATTTACTCTTGCAATATAGTTTTCCCAGATTTCCCGGCATATGTTGGATGAAATTCTTCATTTAAATTGTGCTACTCTTGTTTCATGTTATCCTTCTGTTATGTCTCAGAATTAACAAAGATTTAAAGTTGATAATAAATAACAAGCATCTAGAATATATCAATGGAAAAATTCTTGTTTCAGATTTCCACTCATCTCTACCTTACGTTGTGACATCTAGTGTGGATATGACGATTAAAGTATGGGAGTGTCGTTGAAATAGAAGGATTTACGAAAGCCTAAAAGAAACAGTTACTTTAATTTACTTTTTCATTCCTTGTGACATCGTGAGCAGGCGCTTCGCTTTCTATTGCATATCTCCTTTGTATGATCTGTTCAAGCTGTAATTTATTAAAGGATTTATGCTACTCTCATTTTTTATAGCAGAATTTTTTTTATATAAAGTTCAGGGATATGTCAGAAATAATTAAGAAATTAGTGCGATTTGTAGTAGAAGAAATTAGTGTGATTTGTAGTAGAAGACTGTGCCATATTTCCTTTTTTTATATTCCAATTCTGCACCAGAATATTTGCAATTTTTTCAGTTTCGCATTTAATCATTTCTTTCATCCGCAGTTGATTCTTGAAATCACTCCTAGATGGACCAAAATCACCAAATTATTTGTAAATAGCTACTGAAAAGCATTTGAATTTCTAATAAAGGAGAAAATCAGAAACATAAACTGATAAGGATGGAAGAGGAGGAATGGTAAGGCTATTGGTTAAAAAAGCTCTTAACTGAAATTTTTATACTCTTTAGCATATTCTTTTTGGCCAGAAAATGTTTTTGCTCGGTATATCTATAAATTCCCTAATTTTTCCTTTTACCGATGAATGTTACATTCTTTTATATATGATACTCCATAATGTGTCTCTTCTCTTTTAAGTCACTCCTTTCTCCTTTTTCATTAGCTTTTTTAAGAACCTCATTACCATTGGCGTGCTTCTTTTTCATCTATCTTTTCATTTGCGTGTTTTTGTGTAGTCGAAAACTATGTTTAGTGTTTTCAAATTTAGTTCTTGTATATTTTTTCATCGGACCACTACTATCATTATTACGGACTTTGGATATAATCTTAAATTATCATTAATATTTAGATATAATCTTAAATTATCATTAATCTGCAGTGGTTTAAACATAATTCGGGTATATACATATATATTTAAAGAAGTTTTATAGCGACCAGAATTTCGTGAATTATTACTGATAAAAAGTAATCAATGGACAAAAGACAGCGAAAGTGTAAATATAAATTTAAATGGGTGAAGGGAAGTTTCCTCTTCATGAGATTTATGAAACATGCAAAAAAGAAGAAAAAAGAAAATTATAATTAACGTAGATATATATTTGTGTAAAACGCTTGAATATTGATATTGGTTTGTTCGCGTTTGCTTTCTATGCTTTTTAAAAAGTAAGAGAACTGTTATTTATGTGGTTTATAGGATTGGCACTTCGATAATATTGTAGGATTATGTTGAAGGACTCATTAATTTATGTAGAAGTATTACTTTTGGATCCAAAAATGTGGACAAAGTTTTCACGAAAACCGAAAAGCCCTTCAATTGTGTTCTGGAGTCAGTCCTATCATTAATCTTTTGTTGGTCGAGATCATGTTATTTCTGAATTCCTGTGAAAATTGGATTCTTTTGCTTCCTTCAGATTTTCGTGTATTAAAAAATTTAAAAAGTCACGAAATAAAATCTAAAGGCCAACGTTTTTAAATCTCACAGTTGTTTACTTCTAGCGTATTGATAGTAGTTTTGATCTTCCTGTTCCAGTGTAAGGGATAAGGTTCTGGGGTCTTATTGCTGAAAAGGCCTCGATTGATATTATGAAAGTTTTGAAGATGGACAGATTGAGTTTGCTTATGATACATCGCGGAGTACGCGGTCACGGCTGATGTTTGAGACTTGTTTGAAAGTGAATTAGTGTGAATTTTGTCCTTTACGTTGAATTAGGTTTTATTATTGTATGGTGATAAAGGGAGTTTGCAGAATTAGTATTCAGGTAAGAATCGAACTCTTTTGGTCTGATTTTCAATGTTGAGGCTTTTTAAAGTCGACGTGTTTCAGACTTGAGGGAAGTGTGGCAACGATAAGGTAATGAGTTATGAATCTTTTGTTGAAGATGCAGTTGTTGAAGATGGATCCTATGCTTTATACAACCGCCCGCGTAAGTTTGCTTGAAGGTGTGCAGTTTCATAGTTCAAAAGTTCATTGCGTATTAGTAAAACTTCCGAATTCGACGAATGTATTAAATTTATAGGAACTGGTGAGTGGGTTGAGAAAGAGAAAATGAAACACGTTCTTCATGTTTTAAATTCTGGACTTTTGGCTTAAAATTTATTGCTCTCCAGCGATCCTACATATATCGTTATTATTACCGTCAATGATGTTATTTTGTCAGAAGTATCAAGCCTCCATCTCATGTTTCAGGCCGAAATTTCGGAATTTCGACACTGTAATCTTAATTCAAAACGAGAAACTAAATGTTGTTTTCTCTTAGTCATGAATTGATGATACTGTTTTACTAGTACATTATTTTCAGCACAAAACCGAATTATCTAAAAACACACTAGACATGTTGTTGGGGAAGGTATTAAAACGTACACATATTGGGAATGATAAAATCCCATGTATCCAGGTAAAGTAGAATTTTCAATTTGAAATTAATTCTGGAAATTATTTTGGTCCTTAATCCATTCATTAAGAATTGAATTACCTATTATTAGGTAATGTATTGTCAAATGAAGATTACTCTATCTAGCTGTTGTTAAAAATAATGTAAATGCTATGTCATTCATAGGTTCGATGTCGACTGAACGATTTTGATGAATATATTAAGAAGTATTTCTCACGGCCTATTGATCTATGGGCATTAGATCCGGAAAATGCAACAGGTAATTTGTTCATAATTTGCGACCATAGAAAAAAAGTTTTGTTGCGATTGTGGAATTTACTGGCCATGATAAAATTTTATGAAACTTCTTTGAATGTTTTGATGGAAATTTAAATTTGCTCTTGCAAAAAAATTTTTTCATCTATTCTCCGTACTTTGACTATGAGATTGAAAAAAAGTTCTAGATTTTGATCCTGTTCTTTGCCTTCATCGTATTTAACATTTATTCTGACTTTAAAACTTCGTGCATCAAACTGTACTAATTTGTTTGATTTGGGAACTGTTGAGAGAGGCACTGCTTATGTGCGTATCCATAATTCCTGCTTTTGCTCAGATAATGCTCATGCAGTTGATCCAATAAACAGTGAAATCACTTACATCGACTTTAATAACACTTATCCGTAGTCGGAATTAGTTTTGGTGAAATTTCAATAGGGATGGAACAGTAATTGATAAAGTATTTTCAGGACTAGGTGATACTATTCTGATCACAAAATGTGATGTAGATAAACGACCGGCGAAATTAGTGACACATATTGTTGATCGAGTGTTGTTTCAGTATGGTAATATTATCGATCCGGTTACCAAAAAACGAGTAATTAAGGAGAAATATGAAGACGACATCAATTTACAGACAAAGCTAGTGAAGGAAATTATCGAAGAGCCATCGTCATATGTATGAACTCCTTCCTGAATTATTTTGTGCAACTGCTTTTTCTCATAAAATTTATTCCCTAATAGTCCGATCTAATGAAATCTTCATCGTGCAAAAGTGCCAGTATTCCAGCAGACCGTTAAAGGACAGCAATGGGACAATTTTCCTGAAGCTCGAAGAAGCTAGCCGTATCAAATAACTCAACTAATTAATGCGTAGAATAGCTCTTTGGTAGTTAGTATCGTTTTGATAAATTGATGGTCAGGAAATCCTGAGGAGATGTAGTAAGAAACAAACTAGATTTCCATTGAATTTATTCGAATTTCAAGTTAGTATTCCGTAATTTTTGAAACATAAGGATTTTATTGTATTTTTTTTTTTTAAATTTCTTAGTAATCGTTTTTTCATATTCACATATATATATGACACTGTGTCACATATCACTTTCCATATGACATATAACTGTCTATTTGACCAAAATCGTATTTCCTGTTTATCTGTGTAGAAAGTCACCGAGATCTATTGCAGTTCTATAAATTAGTTTATTTGTATATTTATATATTTTTTCAGTTTATATTTAGTCATATGTTTTTTATATGACGTTTTCATAGTTTATACCTACATACATATCAAAAATTTTTACGTACTACTTTAAAATTCAAATTCCTCTATCTATTTTCGTGATTGATATCATAGAATGTGGAGTCAAGATATTAAATCATTTCAGAATCCTGAATAACATGACTTATGACTTTTTTGTTTTAGGATGTGTTGTTATTCGAAGAAAAGCGAGACATGCAGTGGCGACGATTGAATACCCGTAAAATGGCGATAAGCCAACGTGAGTTATCGAAGCAGGGGCGTTTACTGGCGAGGAAAACATTCAAGAGTATCAGCAAAGAAAAGGAAGAGACTCCGGGTACGGATAAAGAGGAGGATAATTAATGGGGTGATTAGCGATGTTAAAAAACAAATTAGATCTGATTTCTATTGAATTTATTCAAATTTCAAATTAGTATCTTAATTTTTGAAGCATCAGAGTTTTGTAGTATTTTTTTTTCTAATTTCTTAGTAGTCATCTTTTCATATTCACATGCATATATGACAGTGTGTCACATATGACTTCCCACATCAGACATAACTACTTGTCTATTTGACCAAAATCATATTTTCCATTTATCTGTGTGATAAGTTATCGTGATCTGTTGCAGTCCTATAAATTGGTATATTTGTATATTTATTTTTTTTTCAGTTTATGTTTATTTCATATGTTTTTTCATGTAACATTTTCGTAGTTTATATCTACATATATGTCAAAAGTGAAATTAACTGCTAGGTATTCCGAAAAAAAAATTTTAATTATAATTGTACTGTGTTGACATTCCATCACAAAGTTATTATCAATACTTCTTTCGTTGCTTGTTCATCATTCAAGCTGTCATAGTAAACTCTTTTTCTATTCAAGAATTTTCAAGTTGTTGATAACTGCCAGTAAAAAAAGGGTTGTAATTTTTGCCGACCGCATTCAGCGGTAAGCAAATGATTGAATGGGTTGAATATCGTTTCAGTAATGGAAGAAAGTGAAGATGATCGTTACCCACGGCCACGTGGTATAAACGTGACACACTTTGTGAAAGAGCGAGTGAGACAAATTGCTGAGTTAATTCAGGTTGGTTATTTGAAATCATCGGTGGAAAAAGCTGAGCGACGTTATTGGGCATATGAAGAAGTACTTTGCAAGAATTATTTGACAGGTTGATTTTTATTTCTGAATGTTTGATAAGAGAAAACCAATTTTGTCCTTTTTCCAGGCCATCGATAATCGCGTATTGATATCAGGAGAAGTGACCAAAGGACCACGTACAGCTGTACAGCGTCTGCCGCGCCATATGCGCCGTCGTGCAATGTCTTATAGCATCAAACGCTTCCCACGCATGCAACGTCGTTTTGCAATTTCAGCAGTTTCAGCTTCGAAACATCGTCGAAAACCACCTAGCCGTTTTTGGAGAAGACGACCAAGAAATCTACTTTTAGTAATTTTTCTTACGTATTGGGTTGGGGTATCGGATATAAATTGTTGGGTGAATTTATTCCGTACATTGCTTTATTTGCTATTGTCAATAAGCAATTATTTTCCATGGATGATGCTATAATGAGCATCAATTTAGATTTTTGTTCATGATCATATACTCATTGATATGGGTTAGAATCTCTTAGTAGAGATTATAAATTTGAAACTTCTAGTGCGGCACAGTCATTCAACGGGCACGATACAGGTTTTTGATTACCATTTTAAATCTGAATCTTTTCGAGTCATGAAAGTTGGCCAAATAATTTTTGTTCCATATATGTGTTTCATTATAGCATTAATGGAACAATAAGTGTTTTCCACTTTACCCAATCCCTTTACCCAAATCTTATAATCTCAGGTCTGCCTATCTTTATGAATCAGTGCATATTCACGTACATATTAATAACGTAGTCTCCTGTGTAAAAGAGTTTTCATCCATTCGGTGGGCTAAGTTGTTTCAATTTATAAATTTTTAGATTATCATAGTTTCTTCCAATTTTTATTACAAGTGTAAATTTTAGAATTATATCAGACGTCAACGAAAACATGTATGGCTTGAAACACATATATGGCATGCAAAACGTTTTCGAATGATCCAAAAATGGGGCTATAATTTACCGTTTTGCAGTTATCTACGGGCTTTTCGACCATCTCATCGTGATGCAATGAGGCATTGTGTTGTTCGAGATGTTAGCTTCTTGCACTGTTTTCAGGTAAATTCAAAATTTGGATCGTTTTTCTTTTGGAAATCAGCACATGCTTCTAAGATTGTGGTATAAATACGAAGACCAAGAGAGATCAAAATTGAATCTTTTGATGGCAAAGCTGCATAAATTAGGCTAATCTGAGCTGATTCATATTGATATCAAATAAGATTTACTTTTTATTTGCTGATGAAGCAGTCAGTGGTTTTGTTTCCTTGTTTTTATCTAACTAATATTTGGATATAAGTGAAATTATCCATGTAAAGTAGTCATCAAGTTTTAAACAGACTAAATTAAATCGATAATTAAACGATATGACGTTTAAAACATCTTTGGTGATTCAATAGTTGAAATAATGCGAAAAGCAAATTCATTACAACTCTGTTTCACATGAAATTGCAATTATTTCGTGGTTGTTTTCGGTTTTTTTAGATAATTGGAAATAGTCAGACAGCAATAATTGAGCTGTTACGTAACATTTGTGCACCAGAAGTTGGCCCAACATTTGCATTCAAATCTGCTTTAGATGGTCGTTTTGAGATGCCAGTTATGTTATACGAACCAGGCAAATATCCGCGTGGTTTCATTGCACCTGCTAGATTTTTATGGAGTAAGCACAGGTAAGTTTTTACAATCTATTCCTGAACTTTATTTGCCTAAATATTTTTGTTGATAAATAGCTTCATGTATAGAAATTCCCTTGATACCTGACCGTATCGCTATACAAGTTTTTTCATTTCTTACTGATTAGGCTGAAAATGCTGAGTAAGAAGTTATGACTTAGGAGATATGACAAAAATAGTGGATTTTGGAAAATTTGTGTTCTTTTTTTTCCGGCTGAACATTTAATTAATATTAATTAGTATGCTTTTAAACTTGTCTTTTCCATTAGTTAAATTTGAAATGAGATTGTTTTGATGTTGAATTTGGGAGAAATTCGAACGCTAAATCGTATATTTTCAGGACTGATGAAAAGCATATATTAATTATCTGGACACATCCATCTTCAAGTAAAAATGTATTATCGAAATTTATCGATTTGCTAAAATTGAGAAAGGAAGACCAAGCAATAAATCTTATAGAAATAGACAAAGTGCCATGCAGTATTGATGAATGGAGACTACGTAATTTAGAGATAAAGACGGATATCTATGTAAATGATGAAAGTCTAAAGGTACAGTATTTTAGAATTGTACCGCCTAACATTTTTCTCTTTTCTCATTTTCTGTCCCTGTCTCTTTTTTTCTGCATTTATATATATAGGGATATA